>JAVXUP010001729.1:0-199568 GCA_033070095.1 Escallonia herrerae
TTGTCGAAGTATTTCGACAGATTTGGGTAAGCTTCTTCACCTTATTATGATAATTTTAATGCGTCTAGATCATGTAAGCGTGTCTTGGTGCGTGAGTTGTGCAATCTGCCGCTTGAAATAAGAGTGTGCTTGAAGGGAAATCTTGCGGGTGTGTGCCGCGTGACTGGACAAGCAGCCAACAAAGCCATGTTGGCTGCCGTGATGGAAGACTGTCCCAAATGCTTGAAAATGTGAGACTGCATGGTCGAGGGGGAGGCTGCCAATAGCTGTAACGACCCGGTCCACGGCCCCACCACAGGGCATTGCCTCCCTCAAAAGGGCTAGCCAAGTAGGTACTTATGAGTTCATAGGCAGGGTCTTATAAGGCTAATCGCAAACTCTCCCACAACCGATGTGGGATATTACAATCTGGACCTTATTCCTTAGCGTCCTCGCTAAGGCTCGATCGTACATAGCCCAGAATCTTCCTCTCTAGCCAATGTGGGATATACCCAGCTCACCCTTCGTTGCCCCAACCATCCTCTTGATGTGGGATATACCCGGGCTTGCCTTTGTTTCCCCCAACCATCGGCAACCCGACTGAATACCCCAGCCCGAGCTTTCGAGAGTCGGCTCTGATACCATCTGTAACGACCCGGTCCACGGCCCCACCACAGGGCATTGCCTCCCTCAAAAGGGCTAGCCAAGTAGGTACTTATGAGTTCATAGGCAGGGTCTTATAAGGCTAATCGCAAACTCTCCCACAACCGATGTGGGATATTACAATAGCAGCTACAGCCGCTGTGTGTGTGTGTGTGTCGTGTTTAATGGGTGCGTGCGTTAGCGTGTATTTGCGCAGATATGCTCATAGGACGAAGGGTAACGGCAAGTCACAGCCATGTGGATATGGGTGGTGTTTGTGATTATATATTATGAGTTTAGAGTTTAGTGTGTTGTATGTACGTACATATGAGATGGGTGCAAAAATTATATGTGGTTCCAAGTTTAATGGGGTGAAACTGGGTTGCATTAGTGGCGAGGACATGAGAAATGAAGCTACTGCCTTGAGGCAGTAGCTTTGATGAATTGTATGATGTTGTGAAAATGAAGTAGATTTATGTGTGTGTGTGTGTACATACATATATATATATATATATATATATATATATATATATATATGTCATGTGGGAGGAAAGGTTGTATGCATATATTTGTGGTTTGTTCATGGAGAAAACATGAACCAGGAAGACCCACTGCCGTGGCAGTGGGTGTGGGACTCATGAATTATGTTTGTATGAGAATTTAGGGAAAGTGTTTACATACATATGACTAAGCAAGTGATAAGATTTATGGGTGTTGTAAGGTGGGTGAGTGAAAGGCTAAGAAAATGGGTTGTATGGGGTGAGGTGGTTATGGGTACGACTAAGTGTAAACGGGGAAGATGATATTGTAGCAAGAGAGGGAAAAGCTTTGTTCTTTTAAAATCAAACTCAAAAGTGTCGCTAATGAAAATATTGTTTTAGCAGTTCTTCTCCGAATTTTAAAATATATCTAGAAACTTATTTGGACAAAACTCAAAGACGCATCTTATATTAATTTTGCGAGATCTACACACAGTAAAAATTTCAGATTTTTCAGAGCTTGGGAAGCCTTCTAACTAATTTTATCAAAACAAAAAATTTCGGTGCATTTTTAAATAGCAAACTAAATTATTAAATTATGAAACTTCCACAATAATCTTATATATCGAGGATAAAGTAGTTCCTAAAGTTTTGAAAGTCGTTTGCTATTTTAACGGTCTTAGCAGTGTAGCGCCCGAACGGATTTAGCGTAACGCTTCATTAGCAATAGTTATTAAATTATTTCTAAGGACCTCTTCTGAACAGATTTAGACAAAGTGCAAACAGAAACTCCCCTTAATTTTGGGAAACCTTCGACGTGAAATTTTCTCAGATTTTTTTCGGGCATATGAAGTGTCTCAAACAATTTTATTTTCAAAATAGGCTTTTGAATTATTTAACACAGTAAACAAGATTTTTCTAAACCTAGAATTTTATAGTGATCTAAAATTACTGTGATGCTTGAGTGGTTTAAATGTATTCTTTTAGGTTATATATATCCAAGTGGATAATGGTACGTTAGGCATCGGGGGCAAATAGGAAATTTTACAAAGTACGAGGGGCGGTTTGGTACACTTCACTCACTTAAGACTTAGGCGTGCTCGAGCGGTAATGAATGATGTCCTTGTGGTTTGTTATTTAGGTTTCGGTAGTCAAGAGATAGGATCGACTGTTGATCGAGCTCAAGAACCAATTACTGAGCAAGTAAGTACTCCTGCCATATTCCTCCGTATACCCTATTTTTGTTTACGTATATGTCTAAATGAATTGTTCCAATTAGAAGTTTTAAAGCCTTTTACATGCTACTGCTTTTGTGTAAATTGTTTGATGAGAAAATGCAAAAAAAAATGCCATGGAATGTTTTCTATGAGTAGTGTTTAAAGTTGGCTTATGTTGAATGAGACGGTATTTCTGGCTTGGTTGTTGCGCCCCATATCCACGGGGGAAAGTTGGATTGTTGGGTCCTGGTCAACGGGACGATACGTTGACGCACAGTACTGTTGCTCGTGGTGCGCCCTTGCGTCCACACCAATATGTATCCCGGATGCAGGAGGGATTGTGGGCCCTAGTCGGGGGGCGCACACCCTGACCAAATAATGTTCATCCCAGGTGGAGTAGGGATTGTGGGCCCTAGTCAGGGGGGAACGTACGCTGACCGCAACATGCCTATGTTATGATGAACTGTGATAGTTGTTGATGAGCCTACTTGATGTCATAGTTCGTTTCTGAGAATCTTGGATGAATTGCTTTCAAAAGTATATATATGCATAGTATCTCTTGTGAAATGTTAACCAGTTTTAAATTGAAGAAAACCATGGCATGTTTCATGTTTTTATGAATCCCAAAATCTATTTTAGGGATATGGTTTGTGTACTTACTGGGCCCCAAGCTCACCCCTTTTTTATAAATATTTTCAGGCGATCAACTAGATGAACATGAGTATTACGAGGGAAATGAGAATGAAGCCGCAGGAGATGCTCATTAGGAAGTTGTTTTAGCCCTAGAGAAATTGTAGAACTGCCAGTTATTTATTTGAATCGTTCGTAGCTTAATTTTAGGAGGTTTCTTTAAAATAAATGCTATCGGTCTCTATGGAGGATTTCAGTATAGATGATTTGGGAAAGAGTTGTAAGGGCATCTTCAGAATTTCATGTTATGGTGTTAGTCAATGTATGATTTTAGAATTGTGTACAGATTTTAGCGAGTAAGGCCTGGCAGAGCCCTAAATTGGAGTCTATTGGGTCTGCGGCCGGTCACGTGCCTAACTCATGGGCCTGCCCGTGGGTTTGGGTCGTGACAGAAATGGTATCAGAGCATTACGATTTTGGGGTATTAGAGTTTAAGTAATGATTCCGCTGCTTAGGTCATAGCATCCTAAGTGATGAATTCCGTAGTGTGGTGCAATGCTCGAAGCTGCCATGATTGTGATTGATGTTTTGACTTGTGCTTTGAATGAAGCTTATATGATTCTGTAGACTCGTTTCTAGGCTAATGAGAGTGAAGTACGATGGGAAGGAAAAGGCTTTGACTAAGTAATTTTAGGAATTTGTTGATACGTGTTCTTATTACAAGTTTGGGAAAAGGTTAAGTGATTGGTTATTAAGCTAAAACAGTACAGTCTGGTGGTAGTTAGGGATTAAGCTGAGATGCTGTAAACTCCTAAGCCTAAGCTAGTATGTGATTGAGATTAGACTTTGAAAAGGTGGATTAGGTTTTGACTATTTTTTTATCTGATGTTTCAGCATAAGATTGAGATTTGAGCCAGTTACATAGTAGTTGACCGATACTACTTGCCTTTCGAATTGAAAGATTTTTAACAGTGCCCGAAGAAGATGATGGGGAATAGGATTATGATCTTCTTGTGAATAGTTCTAACAGCTAATGGCTATAGGCTGGGTCGTGATTGAGAGCTATAAGTGATATGGTAGATTAGATATTTAAAGTTTGAAGGATGCGTGATATGTGTGTGTAACTATATTTTGGGTACTTTTAAGGTAATACTTTTCTCAGTGTTGGATTTTGGCAACAGTTTGAAATGGTTGTTTTGAGGTATTAGAATGCGTAACGAAAGCATTGTGGTCAGAGTTTTCAGTCTGGGGGTGTGATGTGTAAGTGCACATAGACATTGTTTAAACATGTTGACTAAGCCCGGGTAGTATGCTTCATAGGTTGCCTGATTCATATTGATTTTGGTGTCAGACTAATAACAATAGATAGGAGAAACATTCACCACTAGGTGATCTCATGATCTTGGTTAGTGTACACATTGTACTCGTTGATTTACATAAGTGAGATATATTCCGCCTTTCATCTGTCGACTTCTCTTTTGCCTACAGGATGTCTAGACAAGAAGCCCCTATCGAACCTTCTATGGTCAAGGGAAACTCCTCATTATCCCAGAAGACATCATTGACCGAGGAACCTCAAGGGTCTAACCTAAGGACATTGACGAATACACATTCTAGGGCCATATGGGCACATACATCTGGCAAAGAAGGGAGCAGGCGTGCTAGAATCAGAGCAGCAGCGAGAAATATACTTCAGGAAGACAAAGCCTTTCAGCGAAATGAACTGCACAAAACTCGAAAAGGCAAATGGAAGAACTTTTAAGGGAACTCAGCACCTTGGGAAAGTAGAAAAGCTAGATCGTTACCATGCCGCAGGTGTAATCACTTTCAGCCTGGTCGACTCTGTAGGTGGAAAACAAAGGATTGTTTCTCATGTGGACAAGAGGGTTATTTTGTTAGGGATTGCCCTAGAATTAGACCACAGATTCAACGAAATGAGGATGCAACAGTACCCCGGGTAACGACAAAGGTTCTTGCAAAAACCCAGCAGGACTCGCAGGCATCCGATTCAGTGGTTACGGGTGCGCTTTCCATTCCTTCCAAAACTTGCAAAGGTGTTTTCTGATTTAGTATTGCAGGCATGTATCTTGGTTCTAATGAACAAAAATGGTTGAGTATGTTATTTTAGTTGGCCATGGTTTAAGTCGAGCATAAGTTAAGAGCATATTCTATAGGTGAAGTTTCTTAGGTTGATCTTGGTGATTATGACATATGTTTTAAAGGTTATAGATACCATTAGGAGGACTTACTTCGTTGGGTGAAGCTGGATATGTGTTTCTAGTTGCTGAAGCTGGATCGAAGTGTAAAGACCTGGGGACTTTCGGAAGGTTATGTGATCTCTTGAAGTTTTTTAAGTGTCAGGGTGTGAATAATGACCTAGCAAGTTTGAGCTTAGCATTAAGGTTAGGACAGGAATTATGATATTAAATATTCGTCGGTGATAAATTGGTGCAGAGTTTAGACACTGCCCTGCTATTATGTTGGTTGCTATATGCCTGAGTTAAGTAGCAAGATCTATTATCTGGAAGTTGTAAGTATAATAAAATTTGTGGTCGAATTTCTTTTACCGGAGAGAAGGTGCAATATTATCTTGATCTCAAATTGGTCTTACGGTTGATTTTGATGAATATACCTGATTCTCTAGAAATTTGATCGATTAGTGAGACTTTACGGTTTAGAGACGATTTAGTTCTAAAATGGAAAAATGTGAATATAGCATTTATAATTGGCAAAGGATCTAATTTGAGAGTATAAACCTTAAACGCATTCTTTGTTGGTGAGTTAAAGTGAGTTTTAAGTTCAGTGTCGTGATGGGGGATTTGATCAGACACAATTAAGAGCCGCAATCTAGTAACGCAAAGTTGAGGTATGGCTTATCAATGGATTAAAGTGTGTTAAATGCATATCACGCATCTTGTGCTTCGAGGTCCTTGGGTGCACGTACTCATAAAGTTACTTGAAATTATATCCGAGTTTGATTGTGAACTCTTTAGATAGATTTAGTCGTGTAAGCACTTGAGGTGTTAGGTTGGTTGGTATATGAGATCAAACATGATTAAGATCAACTATGCTGGGAACACAAAATTTCGAGGACGAAATTTCTTTAAGAGGAAGATAATGTAATACCCCGAACCTAGGTTTACCCCGTTATCATTACTTTAGCGACAATTTCTAGAAGTGATGTTCTTTTGAGTTTTAGCGACGATAGTTTAACTTAACATCAGCATTTTAATTAGCGACTTATACTGAGAATAGTTTTACTGAACATCAATGTACTTTCTTAACAACTTTTAGCGGGCGAAAATTTTAGCATCGCTATACTCTTAGCGACGAATTAGGTAGCCGGGTTATCTAACAAGACCATGAAAATTTTTCTAACACCTAAACTTTAGTAAACCATATATTTGGACCCGTTTACAATAATGGAAAGTAGGTGGTAAAACTTAAAATAGCTAGTGAAAGCTAGGGGAATTTTGGCAACATGTCAGCCTAGTGCTATATATATACACATATAACCTAAAATTAGGTCAGCCGCCAAGACTTCTCTTCATCTGTTAAATATACAGCAGAGAGCGGGTGACAGACAGAGAGAAGAGGCCATAGAATTGTCGAAGTATTTCGACAGATTTGGGTAAGCTTCTTCACCTTATTATGATAATTTTAATGCGTCTAGATCATGTAAGCGTGTCTTGGTGCGTGAGTTGTGCAATCTGCCGCTTGAAATAAGAGTGTGCTTGAAGGGAAATCTTGCGGGTGTGTGCCGCGTGACTGGACAAGCAGCCAACAAAGCCATGTTGGCTGCCGTGATGGAAGACTGTCCCAAATGCTTGAAAATGTGAGACTGCATGGTCGAGGGGGAGGCTGCCAATAGCTGTAACGACCCGGTCCACGGCCCCACCACAGGGCATTGCCTCCCTCAAAAGGGCTAGCCAAGTAGGTACTTATGAGTTCATAGGCAGGGTCTTATAAGGCTAATCGCAAACTCTCCCACAACCGATGTGGGATATTACAATCTGGACCTTATTCCTTAGCGTCCTCGCTAAGGCTCGATCGTACATAGCCCAGAATCTTCCTCTCTAGCCAATGTGGGATATACCCAGCTCACCCTTCGTTGCCCCAACCATCCTCTTGATGTGGGATATACCCGGGCTTGCCTTTGTTTCCCCCAACCATCGGCAACCCGACTGAATACCCCAGCCCGAGCTTTCGAGAGTCGGCTCTGATACCATCTGTAACGACCCGGTCCACGGCCCCACCACAGGGCATTGCCTCCCTCAAAAGGGCTAGCCAAGTAGGTACTTATGAGTTCATAGGCAGGGTCTTATAAGGCTAATCGCAAACTCTCCCACAACCGATGTGGGATATTACAATAGCAGCTACAGCCGCTGTGTGTGTGTGTGTGTCGTGTTTAATGGGTGCGTGCGTTAGCGTGTATTTGCGCAGATATGCTCATAGGACGAAGGGTAACGGCAAGTCACAGCCATGTGGATATGGGTGGTGTTTGTGATTATATATTATGAGTTTAGAGTTTAGTGTGTTGTATGTACGTACATATGAGATGGGTGCAAAAATTATATGTGGTTCCAAGTTTAATGGGGTGAAACTGGGTTGCATTAGTGGCGAGGACATGAGAAATGAAGCTACTGCCTTGAGGCAGTAGCTTTGATGAATTGTATGATGTTGTGAAAATGAAGTAGATTTATGTGTGTGTGTGTATATATATATATATATATATATATATATATATATATATATATATATATGTCATGTGGGAGGAAAGGTTGTATGCATATATTTGTGGTTTGTTCATGGAGAAAACATGAACCAGGAAGACCCACTGCCGTGGCAGTGGGTGTGGGACTCATGAATTATGTTTGTATGAGAATTTAGGGAAAGTGTTTACATACATATGACTAAGCAAGTGATAAGATTTATGGGTGTTGTAAGGTGGGTGAGTGAAAGGCTAAGAAAATGGGTTGTATGGGGTGAGGTGGTTATGGGTACGACTAAGTGTAAACGGGGAAGATGATATTGTAGCAAGAGAGGGAAAAGCTTTGTTCTTTTAAAATCAAACTCAAAAGTGTCGCTAATGAAAATATTGTTTTAGCAGTTCTTCTCCGAATTTTAAAATATATCTAGAAACTTATTTGGACAAAACTCAAAGACGCATCTTATATTAATTTTGCAAGATCTACACACAGTAAAAATTTCAGATTTTTCAGAGCTTGGGAAGCCTTCTAACTAATTTTATCAAAACAAAAAATTTCGGTGCATTTTTAAATAGCAAACTAAATTATTAAATTATGAAACTTCCACAATAATCTTATATATCGAGGATAAAGTAGTTCCTAAAGTTTTGAAAGTCGTTTGCTATTTTAACGGTCTTAGCAGTGTAGCGCCCGAACGGATTTAGCGTAACGCTTCATTAGCAATAGTTATTAAATTATTTCTAAGGACCTCTTCTGAACAGATTTAGACAAAGTGCAAAACAGAAACTCCCCTTAATTTTGGGAAACCTTCGACGTGAAATTTTCTCAGATTTTTTTCGGGCATATGAAGTGTCTCAAACAATTTTATTTTCAAAATAGGCTTTTGAATTATTTAACACAGTAAACAAGATTTTTCTAAACCTAGAATTTTATAGTGATCTAAAATTACTGTGATGCTTGAGTGGTTTAAATGTATTCTTTTAGGTTATATATATCCAAGTGGATAATGGTACGTTAGGCATCGGGGGCAAATAGGAAATTTTACAAAGTACGAGGGGCGGTTTGGTACACTTCACTCACTTAAGACTTAGGCGTGCTCGAGCGGTAATGAATGATGTCCTTGTGGTTTGTTATTTAGGTTTCGGTAGTCAAGAGATAGGATCGACTGTTGATCGAGCTCAAGAACCAATTACTGAGCAAGTAAGTACTCCTGCCATATTCCTCCGCATACCCTATTTTTGTTTACGTATATGTCTAAATGAATTGTTCCAATTAGAAGTTTTAAAGCCTTTTACATGCTACTGCTTTTGTGTAAATTGTTTGATGAGAAAATGCAAAAAAAAATGCCATGGAATGTTTTCTATGAGTAGTGTTTAAAGTTGGCTTATGTTGAATGAGACGGTATTTCTGGCTTGGTTGTTGCGCCCCATATCCACGGGGGAAAGTTGGATTGTTGGGTCCTGGTCAACGGGACGATACGTTGACGCACAGTACTGTTGCTCGTGGTGCGCCCTTGCGTCCACACCAATATGTATCCCGGATGCAGGAGGGATTGTGGGCCCTAGTCGGGGGGCGCACACCCTGACCAAATAATGTTCATCCCAGGTGGAGTAGGGATTGTGGGCCCTAGTCAGGGGGGAACGTACGCTGACCGCAACATGCCTATGTTATGATGAACTGTGATAGTTGTTGATGAGCCTACTTGATGTCATAGTTCGTTTCTGAGAATCTTGGATGAATTGCTTTCAAAAGTATATATATGCATAGTATCTCTTGTGAAATGTTAACCAGTTTTAAATTGAAGAAAACCATGGCATGTTTCATGTTTTTATGAATCCCAAAATCTATTTTAGGGATATGGTTTGTGTACTTACTGGGCCCCAAGCTCACCCCTTTTTTATAAATATTTTCAGGCGATCAACTAGATGAACATGAGTATTACGAGGGAAATGAGAATGAAGCCGCAGGAGATGCTCATTAGGAAGTTGTTTAAGCCCTAGAGAAATTGTAGAACTGCCAGTTATTTATTTGAATCGTTCGTAGCTTAATTTTAGGAGGTTTCTTTAAAATAAATGCTATCGGTCTCTATGGAGGATTTCAGTATAGATGATTTGGGAAAGAGTTGTAAGGGCATCTTCAGAATTTCATGTTATGGTGTTAGTCAATGTATGATTTTAGAATTGTGTACAGATTTTAGCGAGTAAGGCCTGGCAGAGCCCTAAATTGGAGTCTATTGGGTCTGCGGCCGGTCACGTGCCTAACTCATGGGCCTGCCCGTGGGTTTGGGTCGTGACAGAAATGGTATCAGAGCATTACGATTTTGGGGTATTAGAGTTTAAGTAATGATTCCGCTGCTTAGGTCATAGCATCCTAAGTGATGAATTCCGTAGTGTGGTGCAATGCTCGAAGCTGCCATGATTGTGATTGATGTTTTGACTTGTGCTTTGAATGAAGCTTATATGATTCTGTAGACTCGTTTCTAGGCTAATGAGAGTGAAGTACGATGGGAAGGAAAAGGCTTTGACTAAGTAATTTTAGGAATTTGTTGATACGTGTTCTTATTACAAGTTTGGGAAAAGGTTAAGTGATTGGTTATTAAGCTAAAACAGTACAGTCTGGTGGTAGTTAGGGATTAAGCTGAGATGCTGTAAACTCCTAAGCCTAAGCTAGTATGTGATTGAGATTAGACTTTGAAAAGGTGGATTAGGTTTTGACTATTTTTTTATCTGATGTTTCAGCATAAGATTGAGATTTGAGCCAGTTACATAGTAGTTGACCGATACTACTTGCCTTTCGAATTGAAAGATTTTTAACAGTGCCCGAAGAAGATGATGGGGAATAGGATTATGATCTTCTTGTGAATAGTTCTAACAGCTAATGGCTATAGGCTGGGTCGTGATTGAGAGCTATAAGTGATATGGTAGATTAGATATTTAAAGTTTGAAGGATGCGTGATATGTGTGTGTAACTATATTTTGGGTACTTTTAAGGTAATACTTTTCTCAGTGTTGGATTTTGGCAACAGTTTGAAATGGTTGTTTTGAGGTATTAGAATGCGTAACGAAAGCATTGTGGTCAGAGTTTTCAGTCTGGGGGTGTGATGTGTAAGTGCACATAGACATTGTTTAAACATGTTGACTAAGCCCGGGTAGTATGCTTCATAGGTTGCCTGATTCATATTGATTTTGGTGTCAGACTAATAACAATAGATAGGAGAAACATTCACCACTAGGTGATCTCATGATCTTGGTTAGTGTACACATTGTACTCGTTGATTTACATAAGTGAGATATATTCCGCCTTTCATCTGTCGACTTCTCTTTTGCCTACAGGATGTCTAGACAAGAAGCCCCTATCGAACCTTCTATGGTCAAGGGAAACTCCTCATTATCCCAGAAGACATCATTGACCGAGGAACCTCAAGGGTCTAACCTAAGGACATTGACGAATACACATTCTAGGGCCATATGGGCACATACATCTGGCAAAGAAGGGAGCAGGCGTGCTAGAATCAGAGCAGCAGCGAGAAATATACTTCAGGAAGACAAAGCCTTTCAGCGAAATGAACTGCACAAAACTCGAAAAGGCAAATGGAAGAACTTTTAAGGGAACTCAGCACCTTGGGAAAGTAGAAAAGCTAGATCGTTACCATGCCGCAGGTGTAATCACTTTCAGCCTGGTCGACTCTGTAGGTGGAAAACAAAGGATTGTTTCTCATGTGGACAAGAGGGTTATTTTGTTAGGGATTGCCCTAGAATTAGACCACAGATTCAACGAAATGAGGATGCAACAGTACCCCGGGTAACGACAAAGGTTCTTGCAAAAACCCAGCAGGACTCGCAGGCATCCGATTCAGTGGTTACGGGTGCGCTTTCCATTCCTTCCAAAACTTGCAAAGGTGTTTTCTGATTTAGTATTGCAGGCATGTATCTTGGTTCTAATGAACAAAAATGGTTGAGTATGTTATTTTAGTTGGCCATGGTTTAAGTCGAGCATAAGTTAAGAGCATATTCTATAGGTGAAGTTTCTTAGGTTGATCTTGGTGATTATGACATATGTTTTAAAGGTTATAGATACCATTAGGAGGACTTACTTCGTTGGGTGAAGCTGGATATGTGTTTCTAGTTGCTGAAGCTGGATCGAAGTGTAAAGACCTGGGGACTTTCGGAAGGTTATGTGATCTCTTGAAGTTTTTTAAGTGTCAGGGTGTGAATAATGACCTAGCAAGTTTGAGCTTAGCATTAAGGTTAGGACAGGAATTATGATATTAAATATTCGTCGGTGATAAATTGGTGCAGAGTTTAGACACTGCCCTGCTATTATGTTGGTTGCTATATGCCTGAGTTAAGTAGCAAGATCTATTATCTGGAAGTTGTAAGTATAATAAAATTTGAGGTCGAATTTCTTTTACCGGAGAGAAGGTGCAATATTATCTTGATCTCAAATTGGTCTTACGGTTGATTTTGATGAATATACCTGATTCTCTAGAAATTTGATCGATTAGTGAGACTTTACGGTTTAGAGACGATTTAGTTCTAAAATGGAAAAATGTGAATATAGCATTTATAATTGGCAAAGGATCTAATTTGAGAGTATAAACCTTAAACGCATTCTTTGTTGGTGAGTTAAAGTGAGTTTTAAGTTCAGTGTCGTGATGGGGGATTTGATCAGACACAATTAAGAGCCGCAATCTAGTAACGCAAAGTTGAGGTATGGCTTATCAATGGATTAAAGTGTGTTAAATGCATATCACGCATCTTGTGCTTCGAGGTCCTTGGGTGCACGTACTCATAAAGTTACTTGAAATTATATCCGAGTTTGATTGTGAACTCTTTAGATAGATTTAGTCGTGTAAGCACTTGAGGTGTTAGGTTGGTTGGTATATGAGATCAAACATGATTAAGATCAACTATGCTGGGAACACAAAATTTCGAGGACGAAATTTCTTTAAGAGGAAGATAATGTAATACCCCGAACCTAGGTTTACCCCGTTATCATTACTTTAGCGACAATTTCTAGAAGTGATGTTCTTTTGAGTTTTAGCGACGATAGTTTAACTTAACATCAGCATTTTAATTAGCGACTTATACTGAGAATAGTTTTACTGAACATCAATGTACTTTCTTAACAACTTTTAGCGGGCGAAAATTTTAGCATCGCTATACTCTTAGCGACGAATTAGGTAGCCGGGTTATCTAACAAGACCATGAAAATTTTTCTAACACCTAAACTTTAGTAAACCATATATTTGGACCCGTTTACAATAATGGAAAGTAGGTGGTAAAACTTAAAATAGCTAGTGAAAGCTAGGGGAATTTTGGCAACATGTCAGCCTAGTGCTATATATATACACATATAACCTAAAATTAGGTCAGCCGCCAAGACTTCTCTTCATCTGTTAAATATACAGCAGAGAGCGGGTGACAGACAGAGAGAAGAGGCCATAGAATTGTCGAAGTATTTCGACAGATTTGGGTAAGCTTCTTCACCTTATTATGATAATTTTAATGCGTCTAGATCATGTAAGCGTGTCTTGGTGCGTGAGTTGTGCAATCTGCCGCTTGAAATAAGAGTGTGCTTGAAGGGAAATCTTGCGGGTGTGTGCCGCGTGACTGGACAAGCAGCCAACAAAGCCATGTTGGCTGCCGTGATGGAAGACTGTCCCAAATGCTTGAAAATGTGAGACTGCATGGTCGAGGGGGAGGCTGCCAATAGCTGTAACGACCCGGTCCACGGCCCCACCACAGGGCATTGCCTCCCTCAAAAGGGCTAGCCAAGTAGGTACTTATGAGTTCATAGGCAGGGTCTTATAAGGCTAATCGCAAACTCTCCCACAACCGATGTGGGATATTACAATCTGGACCTTATTCCTTAGCGTCCTCGCTAAGGCTCGATCGTACATAGCCCAGAATCTTCCTCTCTAGCCAATGTGGGATATACCCAGCTCACCCTTCGTTGCCCCAACCATCCTCTTGATGTGGGATATACCCGGGCTTGCCTTTGTTTCCCCCAACCATCGGCAACCCGACTGAATACCCCAGCCCGAGCTTTCGAGAGTCGGCTCTGATACCATCTGTAACGACCCGGTCCACGGCCCCACCACAGGGCATTGCCTCCCTCAAAAGGGCTAGCCAAGTAGGTACTTATGAGTTCATAGGCAGGGTCTTATAAGGCTAATCGCAAACTCTCCCACAACCGATGTGGGATATTACAATAGCAGCTACAGCCGCTGTGTGTGTGTGTGTGTCGTGTTTAATGGGTGCGTGCGTTAGCGTGTATTTGCGCAGATATGCTCATAGGACGAAGGGTAACGGCAAGTCACAGCCATGTGGATATGGGTGGTGTTTGTGATTATATATTATGAGTTTAGAGTTTAGTGTGTTGTATGTACGTACATATGAGATGGGTGCAAAAATTATATGTGGTTCCAAGTTTAATGGGGTGAAACTGGGTTGCATTAGTGGCGAGGACATGAGAAATGAAGCTACTGCCTTGAGGCAGTAGCTTTGATGAATTGTATGATGTTGTGAAAATGAAGTAGATTTATGTGTGTGTGTGTACATATATATATATATATATATATATATATATATATATATATATATATATATATATATATATGTCATGTGGGAGGAAAGGTTGTATGCATATATTTGTGGTTTGTTCATGGAGAAAACATGAACCAGGAAGACCCACTGCCGTGGCAGTGGGTGTGGGACTCATGAATTATGTTTGTATGAGAATTTAGGGAAAGTGTTTACATACATATGACTAAGCAAGTGATAAGATTTATGGGTGTTGTAAGGTGGGTGAGTGAAAGGCTAAGAAAATGGGTTGTATGGGGTGAGGTGGTTATGGGTACGACTAAGTGTAAACGGGGAAGATGATATTGTAGCAAGAGAGGGAAAAGCTTTGTTCTTTTAAAATCAAACTCAAAAGTGTCGCTAATGAAAATATTGTTTTAGCAGTTCTTCTCCGAATTTTAAAATATATCTAGAAACTTATTTGGACAAAACTCAAAGACGCATCTTATATTAATTTTGCAAGATCTACACACAGTAAAAATTTCAGATTTTTCAGAGCTTGGGAAGCCTTCTAACTAATTTTATCAAAACAAAAAATTTCGGTGCATTTTTAAATAGCAAACTAAATTATTAAATTATGAAACTTCCACAATAATCTTATATATCGAGGATAAAGTAGTTCCTAAAGTTTTGAAAGTCGTTTGCTATTTTAACGGTCTTAGCAGTGTAGCGCCCGAACGGATTTAGCGTAACGCTTCATTAGCAATAGTTATTAAATTATTTCTAAGGACCTCTTCTGAACAGATTTAGACAAAGTGCAAACAGAAACTCCCCTTAATTTTGGGAAACCTTCGACGTGAAATTTTCTCAGATTTTTTTCGGGCATATGAAGTGTCTCAAACAATTTTATTTTCAAAATAGGCTTTTGAATTATTTAACACAGTAAACAAGATTTTTCTAAACCTAGAATTTTATAGTGATCTAAAATTACTGTGATGCTTGAGTGGTTTAAATGTATTCTTTTAGGTTATATATATCCAAGTGGATAATGGTACGTTAGGCATCGGGGGCAAATAGGAAATTTTACAAAGTACGAGGGGCGGTTTGGTACACTTCACTCACTTAAGACTTAGGCGTGCTCGAGCGGTAATGAATGATGTCCTTGTGGTTTGTTATTTAGGTTTCGGTAGTCAAGAGATAGGATCGACTGTTGATCGAGCTCAAGAACCAATTACTGAGCAAGTAAGTACTCCTGCCATATTCCTCCGTATACCCTATTTTTGTTTACGTATATGTCTAAATGAATTGTTCCAATTAGAAGTTTTAAAGCCTTTTACATGCTACTGCTTTTGTGTAAATTGTTTGATGAGAAAATGCAAAAAAAAATGCCATGGAATGTTTTCTATGAGTAGTGTTTAAAGTTGGCTTATGTTGAATGAGACGGTATTTCTGGCTTGGTTGTTGCGCCCCATATCCACGGGGGAAAGTTGGATTGTTGGGTCCTGGTCAACGGGACGATACGTTGACGCACAGTACTGTTGCTCGTGGTGCGCCCTTGCGTCCACACCAATATGTATCCCGGATGCAGGAGGGATTGTGGGCCCTAGTCGGGGGGCGCACACCCTGACCAAATAATGTTCATCCCAGGTGGAGTAGGGATTGTGGGCCCTAGTCAGGGGGGAACGTACGCTGACCGCAACATGCCTATGTTATGATGAACTGTGATAGTTGTTGATGAGCCTACTTGATGTCATAGTTCGTTTCTGAGAATCTTGGATGAATTGCTTTCAAAAGTATATATATGCATAGTATCTCTTGTGAAATGTTAACCAGTTTTAAATTGAAGAAAACCATGGCATGTTTCATGTTTTTATGAATCCCAAAATCTATTTTAGGGATATGGTTTGTGTACTTACTGGGCCCCAAGCTCACCCCTTTTTTATAAATATTTTCAGGCGATCAACTAGATGAACATGAGTATTACGAGGGAAATGAGAATGAAGCCGCAGGAGATGCTCATTAGGAAGTTGTTTTAGCCCTAGAGAAATTGTAGAACTGCCAGTTATTTATTTGAATCGTTCGTAGCTTAATTTTAGGAGGTTTCTTTAAAATAAATGCTATCGGTCTCTATGGAGGATTTCAGTATAGATGATTTGGGAAAGAGTTGTAAGGGCATCTTCAGAATTTCATGTTATGGTGTTAGTCAATGTATGATTTTAGAATTGTGTACAGATTTTAGCGAGTAAGGCCTGGCAGAGCCCTAAATTGGAGTCTATTGGGTCTGCGGCCGGTCACGTGCCTAACTCATGGGCCTGCCCGTGGGTTTGGGTCGTGACAGAAATGGTATCAGAGCATTACGATTTTGGGGTATTAGAGTTTAAGTAATGATTCCGCTGCTTAGGTCATAGCATCCTAAGTGATGAATTCCGTAGTGTGGTGCAATGCTCGAAGCTGCCATGATTGTGATTGATGTTTTGACTTGTGCTTTGAATGAAGCTTATATGATTCTGTAGACTCGTTTCTAGGCTAATGAGAGTGAAGTACGATGGGAAGGAAAAGGCTTTGACTAAGTAATTTTAGGAATTTGTTGATACGTGTTCTTATTACAAGTTTGGGAAAAGGTTAAGTGATTGGTTATTAAGCTAAAACAGTACAGTCTGGTGGTAGTTAGGGATTAAGCTGAGATGCTGTAAACTCCTAAGCCTAAGCTAGTATGTGATTGAGATTAGACTTTGAAAAGGTGGATTAGGTTTTGACTATTTTTTTATCTGATGTTTCAGCATAAGATTGAGATTTGAGCCAGTTACATAGTAGTTGACCGATACTACTTGCCTTTCGAATTGAAAGATTTTTAACAGTGCCCGAAGAAGATGATGGGGAATAGGATTATGATCTTCTTGTGAATAGTTCTAACAGCTAATGGCTATAGGCTGGGTCGTGATTGAGAGCTATAAGTGATATGGTAGATTAGATATTTAAAGTTTGAAGGATGCGTGATATGTGTGTGTAACTATATTTTGGGTACTTTTAAGGTAATACTTTTCTCAGTGTTGGATTTTGGCAACAGTTTGAAATGGTTGTTTTGAGGTATTAGAATGCGTAACGAAAGCATTGTGGTCAGAGTTTTCAGTCTGGGGGTGTGATGTGTAAGTGCACATAGACATTGTTTAAACATGTTGACTAAGCCCGGGTAGTATGCTTCATAGGTTGCCTGATTCATATTGATTTTGGTGTCAGACTAATAACAATAGATAGGAGAAACATTCACCACTAGGTGATCTCATGATCTTGGTTAGTGTACACATTGTACTCGTTGATTTACATAAGTGAGATATATTCCGCCTTTCATCTGTCGACTTCTCTTTTGCCTACAGGATGTCTAGACAAGAAGCCCCTATCGAACCTTCTATGGTCAAGGGAAACTCCTCATTATCCCAGAAGACATCATTGACCGAGGAACCTCAAGGGTCTAACCTAAGGACATTGAGGAATACACATTCTAGGGCCATATGGGCACATACATCTGGCAAAGAAGGGAGCAGGCGTGCTAGAATCAGAGCAGCAGCGAGAAATATACTTCAGGAAGACAAAGCCTTTCAGCGAAATGAACTGCACAAAACTCGAAAAGGCAAATGGAAGAACTTTTAAGGGAACTCAGCACCTTGGGAAAGTAGAAAAGCTAGATCGTTACCATGCCGCAGGTGTAATCACTTTCAGCCTGGTCGACTCTGTAGGTGGAAAACAAAGGATTGTTTCTCATGTGGACAAGAGGGTTATTTTGTTAGGGATTGCCCTAGAATTAGACCACAGATTCAACGAAATGAGGATGCAACAGTACCCCGGGTAACGACAAAGGTTCTTGCAAAAACCCAGCAGGACTCGCAGGCATCCGATTCAGTGGTTACGGGTGCGCTTTCCATTCCTTCCAAAACTTGCAAAGGTGTTTTCTGATTTAGTATTGCAGGCATGTATCTTGGTTCTAATGAACAAAAATGGTTGAGTATGTTATTTTAGTTGGCCATGGTTTAAGTCGAGCATAAGTTAAGAGCATATTCTATAGGTGAAGTTTCTTAGGTTGATCTTGGTGATTATGACATATGTTTTAAAGGTTATAGATACCATTAGGAGGACTTACTTCGTTGGGTGAAGCTGGATATGTGTTTCTAGTTGCTGAAGCTGGATCGAAGTGTAAAGACCTGGGGACTTTCGGAAGGTTATGTGATCTCTTGAAGTTTTTTAAGTGTCAGGGTGTGAATAATGACCTAGCAAGTTTGAGCTTAGCATTAAGGTTAGGACAGGAATTATGATATTAAATATTCGTCGGTGATAAATTGGTGCAGAGTTTAGACACTGCCCTGCTATTATGTTGGTTGCTATATGTCTGAGTTAAGTAGCAAGATCTATTATCTGGAAGTTGTAAGTATAATAAAATTTGAGGTCGAATTTCTTTTACCGGAGAGAAGGTGCAATATTATCTTGATCTCAAATTGGTCTTACGGTTGATTTTGATGAATATACCTGATTCTCTAGAAATTTGATCGATTAGTGAGACTTTACGGTTTAGAGACGATTTAGTTCTAAAATGGAAAAATGTGAATATAGCATTTATAATTGGCAAAGGATCTAATTTGAGAGTATAAACCTTAAACGCATTCTTTGTTGGTGAGTTAAAGTGAGTTTTAAGTTCAGTGTCGTGATGGGGGATTTGATCAGACACAATTAAGAGCCGCAATCTAGTAACGCAAAGTTGAGGTATGGCTTATCAATGGATTAAAGTGTGTTAAATGCATATCACGCATCTTGTGCTTCGAGGTCCTTGGGTGCACGTACTCATAAAGTTACTTGAAATTATATCCGAGTTTGATTGTGAACTCTTTAGATAGATTTAGTCGTGTAAGCACTTGAGGTGTTAGGTTGGTTGGTATATGAGATCAAACATGATTAAGATCAACTATGCTGGGAACACAAAATTTCGAGGACGAAATTTCTTTAAGAGGAAGATAATGTAATACCCCGAACCTAGGTTTACCCCGTTATCATTACTTTAGCGACAATTTCTAGAAGTGATGTTCTTTTGAGTTTTAGCGACGATAGTTTAACTTAACATCAGCATTTTAATTAGCGACTTATACTGAGAATAGTTTTACTGAACATCAATGTACTTTCTTAACAACTTTTAGCGGGCGAAAATTTTAGCATCGCTATACTCTTAGCGACGAATTAGGTAGCCGGGTTATCTAACAAGACCATGAAAATTTTTCTAACACCTAAACTTTAGTAAACCATATATTTGGACCCGTTTACAATAATGGAAAGTAGGTGGTAAAACTTAAAATAGCTAGTGAAAGCTAGGGGAATTTTGGCAACATGTCAGCCTAGTGCTATATATATACACATATAACCTAAAATTAGGTCAGCCGCCAAGACTTCTCTTCATCTGTTAAATATACAGCAGAGAGCGGGTGACAGACAGAGAGAAGAGGCCATAGAATTGTCGAAGTATTTCGACAGATTTGGGTAAGCTTCTTCACCTTATTATGATAATTTTAATGCGTCTAGATCATGTAAGCGTGTCTTGGTGCGTGAGTTGTGCAATCTGCCGCTTGAAATAAGAGTGTGCTTGAAGGGAAATCTTGCGGGTGTGTGCCGCGTGACTGGACAAGCAGCCAACAAAGCCATGTTGGCTGCCGTGATGGAAGACTGTCCCAAATGCTTGAAAATGTGAGACTGCATGGTCGAGGGGGAGGCTGCCAATAGCTGTAACGACCCGGTCCACGGCCCCACCACAGGGCATTGAAAATAGTATACTTATGAGTTCATAGGCAGGGTCTTATAAGGCTCGCAGGTGGGAGGACCTGCGTCAAGGCTAGTACATAGCTAGAATTTTGGCAACATGTCAACCTAGTGTATATATATACACATATAACCTAAAATTAGCCCCAAGACTTCTCTTCATGTGTATACCCAGGAGCTTGCAGAAGTGGAAATTTCGACTGAATGTGATAATCGGCTCTGATACGTGTTGTGCTTGAAGGGAAAGCGGGTGGTAGGACAAGCATAGCCAGTCTATGATGCTAATCCCAAATGATGTGGGGGGAGGCTGCCAATAGCAGCTACAGTCGCTGCGTGTGTGTGTGTGTGTGTCGCGTGTTTAATGGGTGCATGCGTTAGCGTGTATTTGCGCAGATATGCTCATAGGACGAAGGGTAACGACAAGTCACAGCCATGTGGATATGGGTGGTGTTTGTGATTATATATTATGAGTTTAGAGTTTAGTGTGTTGTATGTACGTACATATGAGATGGGTGCAAAAATTATATGTGGTTCCAAGTTTAATGGGGTGAAACTGGGTTGCATTAGTGGCGAGGACATGAGAAATGAAGCTACTGCCGTGAGGCAGTAACTTTGAGGAATTGTATGATGTTGTGAAAATGAAGTAGATTTATGTGTGTGTGTGTGTGTGTGTGTGTGTGTGTGTATGTCATGTGGGAGGAAAGGTTGTATGCATATATTTGTGGTTTGTTCATGGAGAAAACATGAACCAGGAAGACCCACTGCCGTGGCAGTGGGTGTGGGACTCATGAATTATGTTTGTATGAGAATTTAGGGAAAGTGTTTACATACATATGACTAAGCAAGTGATAAGATTTATGGGTGTTGTAAAGGTGGGTGAGTGAAAGGCTAAGAAAATGAGTGCTATGGGGTAAGGTGGTTATGGGTACGAGAGTACGACTAAGTGTAAATGGGGAAGATGATATTGTAGCAAGAGAGGGAAAAGCTTTGTTCTTTTAAAATTAAACTCAAAAGTGTCGCTAATGAAAATATTGTTTTAGCAGTTCTTCTCCGAATTTTAAAACATATCTAGAAACTTATTTCGACAAAACTCAAAGAAGCATCTTATATTAATTTTGCAATATCTACACACAGTAAAAATTTCAGATTTTTCGGAGCTTGGGAAGCCTTCTAACTAATTTTATCAAAACAAAAAATTTCGGTGCATTTTCAAATAGCAAACTAAATTATTAAATTATGAAACTTCCACAATAATCTTATATATCGAGGATAAAGTAGTTCCTAAAGTTTTGAAAGTCGTTTGCTATTTTAACGGTCTTAGCAGTGTAGCGCCCGAACGGATTTAGCGTAACGCTTCATTAGCAATAGTTATTAAATTATTTCTAAGGACCTTTTCTGAACAGATTTAGACAAAGTGCAAAACAGAAACTCCCCTTAATTTTGGGAAACCTTCGACGTGAAATTTTCTCAGATTTTTTTCGGGCATAGGAAGTGTCTCAAACAATTTTATTTTCAAAATAGGCTTTTGAATTATTTAACACAGTAAACAAGATTTTTCTAAACCTAGAATTTTATAGTGATCTAAAATTAATGTGATGCTTGAGTGGTTTAAATGTATTGTTTTAGGTTATATATATCCAAGTGGATAATGGTACGTTAGGCATCGGGGGCGAATAGGAAATTTTACAAAGTACGAGGGGCGGTTTGGTACACTTCACTCACTTAAGAGAAACTTAATACTTAGGCGTGCTCGAGCGGTAATGAATGATGTCCTTGTGGTTTGTTATTTAGGTTTCGGTAGTCAAGAGATAGGATCGACTGTTGATCGAGCTCAAGAACCAATTACTGAGCAAGTAAGTACTCCTGCCATATTCCTCCGTATACCCTATTTTTGTTTATGTATATGTATAAATGAATTGTTCCAATTAGAAGTTTTAGAGCCTTTTACATGCTACTGCTTTTGTGTAAATTGTTTGATGAGAAAATGCATAAAAAAATGTCATGGAATGTTTTCTATGAGTAGTGTTTAAAGTTGGCTTATGTTGAATGAGACGATATTTCTGGCTTGGTTGTTGCGCCCCATATCCACGGGGGAAAGTTGGATTGTTGGGTCCTGGTCAACGGGACGATACGTTGACGCACAGTACTGTTGCTCGTGGTGCGCCCTTGCGTCCACACCAATATGTATCCCGGATGCAGGAGGGATTGTGGGCCCTAGTCGGGGGGCGCATACCCTGACCAAATAATGTTCATCCCAGGTGGAGTAGGGATTGTGGGCCCTAGTCAGGGGGGAACGTACGCTGACCGCAACATGCCTATGTTATGATGAACTGTGATAGTTGTTGATGAGCCTTCTTGATGTCATACTTCGTTTATGAGAATCTTGGATGAATTGCTTTCAAAAGTATATATATGCATAGTATATCTCTTGTGAAATGTTAACCAGTTTTAAATTGAAGAAAACCATGGCATGTTTCATGTTTTTATGAATCCCAAAATCTATTTTAGGGATATGGTTTGTGTACTTACTGGGCCCCAAGCTCACCCCTTTTTTATAAATGTTTTCAGGCGATCCACTAGATGGACATGAGTATTACGAGGGAAATGAGAATGAAGCCGCAGGAGATGCTCATTAGGAAGTTGTTTAAGCCCTTGAGAAATTGTAGAACTGCCAGTTATTTATTTGAATCGTTCGTAGCTTAATTTTAGGAGGTTTCTTTAAAATAAATGCTATCGGTCTCTATGGAGGATTTCAGTAGAGATGATTTGGGAAAGAGTTGTAAGAGCATCTTTAGAATTTCATGTTATGGTGTTAGTTAATGTATGATTTTAGAATTGAGTACAGGTTTTAGCGAGTAAGGCTTGGCAGAGCCCTAAATTGGAGTCTATTGGGTCTGCCGGTCACGTGCCTAACTCATGGGCCTGCCCGTGGGTTTGGGTCGTGACAGAAATGGTATCAGAGCATTACGGTTTTGGGGTATTAGAGTTTAAGTAATGATTCCGCTGGTTAGGTCATAGCATCCTAAGTGATGAATTCCGTAGTGTGGTGCAATGCTCGAAGCTGCCATGATTGTGATTGATGTTTTGACTTGTGCTTTGAAGCTTATATGATTCTGTAGACTCGTTTCTAGGCTAATGAGAGTGAAGTACGATGGGAAGGAAAAGGCTTTGACTAAGTAATTTTAGGAATTTGTTGATACGTGTTCTTATTACAAGTTTGGGAAAAGGTTAAGTGATTGGTTATTAAGCTAAAACAGTACAGTCTGGTGGTAGTTAGGGATTAAGCTGAGATGTTGTAAACTTCTAAGCCTAAGCTAGTATGTGATTGAGATTAGACTTTGAAAAGGTGGATTAGGTTTTGATAATTTTTTTATCTGATGTTTCAGCATAAGATTGAGATTTGAGCCAGTTACATAGTAGTTGACCGATACTACTTGCCTTTCGAATTGAAAGATTTTTAACAGTGCCCGAAGAAGATGATGGGGAATAGGATTATGATCTTCTTGTGAATAGTTCTAACAGCTAATGGCTATAGGCTGGGTTGTGATTGAGAGCTATAAGTGATATGGAAGATTAGATATTTAAAATTTGAAGGATGCCTGATATGTGTGTGTAACTATATTTTGGGTACTTTTAAGGTAATACTTTTCTCAGTGTTGGATTTTGGCAACAGTTTGAACTGGTTGTTTTGAGGTATTAGAATGCGTAACGAAAGCATTGTGGTCAGAGTTTTCAGTCTGGGGGTGTGATGTGTAAGTGCACATAGACATTGTTTAAACATATTGACTAAGCCCGGGTAGTATGCTTCATAGGTTGCCTGATTCATATTGATTTTGGTGTCAGACTAATAACAATAGATAGGAGAAACATTCACCACTTGGTGATCTCATGATCTTGGTTAGTGTACACATTGTACTCGTTGATTTACATAAGTGAGATATATTTCGCCTTTCATCTGACGACTTCTCTTTTGCCTACAGGATGTCTAGACAAGAAGCCCCTATCGAACCTTCTATGGTCAAGGAAAACTCCTCATTATCCCAGAAGACATCATTGACCGAGGAACCTCAAGGGTCTAACCTAAGGACATTGACGAATACACATTCTAGGGCCATATGGTCACATACATCTGGCAAAGAAGGGAGTAGGCGTGCTAGAATTAGAGCAGCAGCGAGAAATATACTTCAGGAAGATGAAGCCTTTCAGCGAAATGAACTGCACAAAACTCGAAAAGGCAAATGGAAGAACTTTTAAGGGAACTCAGCACCTTGGGAAAGTAGAAAAGCTAGATCGTTACGATGCCGCAGGTGTAATCACTTTCAGCCTGGTCGACTCTGTAGGTGGAAAACAAAGGATTGTTTCTCATGTGGACAAGAGGGTTATTTTGTTAGGGATTGCCCTAGAATTAGACCACAGATTCAACGAAATGAGGATGCAACAGTACCCCGGGTAACGACAAAGGTTCTTGCAAAAACCCTGCAGGACTCGCAGGCATCCGATTCAATGGTTACGGGTGCGCTTTCCATTCCTTCCAAAACTTGCAAAGGTGTTTTCTGATTTAGTATTGCAGGCATGTATCTTGGTTCTAATGAACAAAAATGGTTGAGTATGTTATTTTAGTTGGCCATGGTTTAAGTCGAGCATAAGTTAAGAGCATATTCTATAGGTGAAGTTTCTTAGGTTGATCTTGGTGATTATGACATATGTTTTAAAGGTTATAGATACCATTAGGAGGACTTACTTCGTTGGGTGAAGCTGGATATGCGTTTCTAGTTGCTGAAGCTGGATCGAAGTGTAAAGACCTGGGGACTTTCGGAAGGTTATGTGATCTCTTGAAGTTTTTTAAGTGTTAGGGTGTGAATAATGACCTAGCAAGTTTGAGCTTAGCATTAAGGTTAGGACAGGAATTATGATATTAAATATTCGTCGGTGATAAATTGGTGCAGAGTTTAGACACTGCCCTGCTATTATGTTGGTTGCTATATGTCTGAGTTAAGTAGCAAGATCTATTATCTGGAGGTTGTAAGTATAATAAAATTTGAGGTCGAATTTCTTTTACCGGAGAGAAGATGCAATATTATCTTGATCTCAAATTGGTCTTACGGTTGATTTTGATGAATATACCTGATTCTCTAGAAATTTGATCAATTAGTGAGACTTTACGGTTTAGAGACGATTTAGTGAGAGTATAAACCTTAAACGCATTCTTTGTTGGTGAGTTAAAGTGAGTTTTAAGTTCAGTGTCGTGATGGGGGATTTGATCAGACACAATTAAGAGCCGCAATCTAGTAACGCAAAGTTGAGGTATGGCTTATCAATGGATTAAAGTGTGTTAAATGCATATCACGCATCTTGTGCTTCGAGGTCCTTGGGTGCACGTACTCATAAAGTTACTTGAAATTATATCCGAGTTCGATTGTGAACTCTTTAGATAGATTTAGTCGTGTAAGCACTTGAGGTGTTAGGTTGGTTGGTATATGAGATCAAACATGATTAAGATCAACTATGCTGGGAACACAAAATTTCAAGGACGAAATTTCTTTAAGAGGAAGATAATGTAATACCCTGAACCTAGGTTTAACCGGTTATCATTACTTTAGCGACAATTTCTAGAAGTGATGTTCTTTTGAGTTTTAGCGACGATAGTTTAACTTAACATCAGCATTTTAATTAGCGACTTATACTGAGAATAATTTTACTGAACATCAATGTACTTTCTTAACAACTTTTAGCGGGCGAAAATTTTAGCATCGCTATACTCTTACCGATGAATTAGGTAGCCGGGTTATCTAACAAGACCATGAAAATTTTTCTAACACCTAAACTTTAGTAAACCATATATTTGGACCCGTTTACAATAATGGAAAGTAGGTGGTAAAACTTAAAATAGCTAGTGAAAGCTAGGGGAATTTTGGCAACATGTCAACCTAGTGCTATATATAAACACATATAACCTAAAATTAGGTCAGCTGCCAAGACTTCTCTTCATCTGTTAAATATACAGCAGAGAGCGGGTGACAGACAGAGAGAAGAGGCCAGAGAATTGCCGAAGTATTTCGACAGATTTGGGTAAGCTTCTTCACCTTATTATGATAATTTTAATGCGTCTAGATCATGTAAGCGTGTCTTGGTGCGTGAGTTGTGCAATCTGCCGCTTGAAATAAGAGTGTGCTTGAAGGGAAATCTTGCGGGTGTGTGCTGCGTGGCTGGACAAGCAGCCAACAAAGCCATGTTGGCTGCCGTGATGGATAGCTGTCCCAAATGCTTGAAAATGTGAGACTGCATGGTCGAGGGGGAGGCTGCCAATAGCAGCTACAGCTGCTGTGTGTGTGTGTGTGCGCGCGTGTTTAATGGGTGCGTGCGTTAGGGTGTATTTGCGCAGATATGCTCATAGGACGAAGGGTAACGACAAGTCACAGCCATGTGGATATGGGTGGTGTTTGTGATTATATATTATGAGTTTAGAGTTTAGTGTGTTGTATGTACGTACATATGAGAAGGGTGCAAAAATTATGTGGTTCCAAGTTTAATGGGGTGAAACTGGGTTGCATTAGTGGCGAGGACATGAGAAATGAAGCTACTGCCGTGAGGCAGTAGCTTTGAGGAATTGTTTGATGTTGTGAAAATGAAGTAGATTTATGTGTGTGTGTGTGTGTGTGTGTGTCTGTCATGTGGGAGGAAAGGTTGTATGCATATATTTGTGGTTTGTTCATGGAGAAAACATGAACCAGGAAGACCCACTGCCGTGGTAGTGGGTGTGGGACTCATGAATTATGTTTGTATGAGAATTTAGGGAAAGTGTTTACATACATATGACTAAGCAAGTGATAAGATTTATGGGTGTTGTAAAGGTGGGTGAGTGAAAGGCTAAGAAAATGGGTGCTATGGGGTGAGGTGGTTATGGGTACGAGAGTACGACTAAGTGTAAATGGGGAAGATGATATTGTAGCAAGAGAGGGAAAAGCTTTGTTCTTTTAAAATCAAACTCAAAAGTGTCGTTAATGAAAATATTGTTTTAGCAGTTCTTCTCCGAATTTTAAAATATATCTAGAAACTTATTTCGACAAAACTCAAAGACGCATCGTGTATTAATTTCGCAAGATCTACACACAGTAAAAATTTCAGATTTTTCAGAGCTTGGGAAGCCTTCTAACTAATTTTATCAAAACAAAACATTTCGGTGCATTTTCAAATAGCAAACTAAATTATTAAATTATGAAACTTCCACAATAATCTTATATATCGAGGATAAAGTAGTTCCTAAAGTTTTGAAAGTCGTTTGCTATTTTAACGGTCTTAGCAGTGTTGCGCCCGAACGGATTTAGCGTAACGCTTCATTAGCAATAGTTATTAAATTATTTCTAAGGACCTCTTCTGAACAGATTTAGACAAAGTGCAAAACAGAAACTCCCCTTAATTTTGGGAAACCTTCGACGTGAAATTTTCTCAGATTTTTGTCGGGCATAGGAAGTGTCTCAAACAATTTTATTTTCAAAATAGGCTTTTGAATTATTTAACACAATAAACAAGATTTTGCTAAACTTAGAATTTTATAGTGATCTAAAATTACTGTGATGCTTGAGTGGTTTAAATGTATTGTTTTAAGTTATATATATCCAAGTGGATAATGGTACGTTAACCCCCTTTACCATTTCGTGAGTCATTTAATTTTCACCCGGAACTAAAAAAAAAAAACGCCCAATATAGTTATTTATGAAAGATAACGTATATAAAGAATTTAACAGGTTATTACTTAACCCCGCTACACTAATTCGTAACTAAAGATCGACGCTAACTATATGTATAAAATTGTGGCTAAAGGGTTTCTAGAAAAATACCAATTAACGCTAATCCTTACCAACGACATTAATCAATATCAATAATATTTGTATTCGTTAAATTATGTCTTATGATTATAAAATTATCACTAAAGATCATAATGATAGCGTTCCCTAAATTCGTCGCTAAAAAGTATATCGATGTTAAGAGAAATAATAATAAGAAAAGTAATAATTCATCGTTAAAAAGTTAAATTATCCCATAAAAATATATGGGATTTTCGGGGTATTACACTCTCCTCCACTTATAAAAATTTCGTCCCTGAAATTTATGTGCGTAAGATTGTTGTCCTCGAAATATTATACTCTTAATCATGTCTAATTTCCAGCATAAACTGTCACGACCCGAACCCACGGGCAGGCCCGAGAGCTAGGCAAGTGACCGGCCGCAGACCCAATGGACTCCAACCGAGGGCTCTGCCAAGCCTTACTCGCTCAAAACCAACATGTGCTGCAGCGGAAACTAAAACTTCTCCAAAACATTAATTACACTATCATATTTTAATTTGAATACATCACTTATACTAAAACTTTTCATAACTCTGATTGTCAACAACTAAAGCTAAACAGAAAATCTAATATTTAGCGACTCATTTCATGCAGTCTCCGAAGCTCCACACCAAATTTTCTCCTCCTATGCTCCTCACCATCACCTTACTTTCAACCTGAAATGATAAGTAAGGGATGAGCTTCCACGTGTTCAGTAAGTAACCAATGATTCAACTAGCTGGACCATAGCATGTCAGAAAATAACTCATTTATATTATAGCATCATTAAGATATCTAAAAAAATCATAGATTTGATAATCATCAGGTAAAACAAAATATAGTACATTAAACCAAAAACTGAAGTATAAAATCATTAGCACAAAACTCATGACAACCAGTTCGATTGCAACATTAGCTCAAACGATATGCTGCGGTCAGCGTACAGGCCCCACTGACTAGGGCCCGAAATCCCTCCTCCATCCGGGATAAAATTCTGTGGACGCATGGGCGAACCACGAGCAACAGTACTGTGCATCAACGTACAAGCCCCGTTGACCAGGGCCCGAAATCCAACTTTCCCCCGTGGATATAGGGCACAGCAATCGAGTAAACCAAAAACCCCCTTTGGGTTCATCGTGAACAAAATCACTCATCAATTGATTCTCAACCATCCTCACATCCTTTCAATAACCCTCAACATGTTCAATATTCACAATAACGTCAATACAATACATTTCAAATCCGAGTTCCATTTCAGTTTCTAGGCAAAACATCATTTACATGCTTGTCCGATTTTTCTTTGACGAGAATAAAACACTAAAACCTTTTTTGGTAATTTAAGCCAGAGCAGTTAAACGTACTTAAAACGACCAATGCTGAAAAACACTACATTGTTTTAACAGTAGATAAACATATACGTTGTCTATAAAAACACTAATTGAATCAAAGGGTCACTTACTTGACGCTACGCAAATCCCACATCAAAGTCTCTGGAGCGACAACCTCGCTGCTACATCTTGCTAAAAGGACGGTTAGGGCCATTCTTTTTTATTTCCATGTTCCCAGCTTTACTATGACATGAAGACAACATTGATGATTCCTGTTGGTTATTTCCTCAAACAACTCCGATGCCGCATCTGACCGCCCGCTACACAACCCTTCCAAAATCGTGCCCAGTTCACCATGCCATTCTTGGCATTTCATCATCGCTGTCGAGCCTCTCTCAACTAACTTGATGTCACTAACCCATCGAGTATGCCCTATTGCTACAATATACACAACCGCACTCCTCATGCAATAGTGTCCAACATGCACCCCTGTTACACCTTATCGTTCACAACCACGCCTACACAACCATGCCCTACAAACACCCCCTGTTACACACTATTGCCCAGCATCAACCACGCAGCATGCACCTTGTATGCACAATAGACACAGCACCGTCATTAAACCACAACCGGAACCAAATCAATATCGCAACTACACTACCAAACCCTGTTTCATAGTCAGTATCATCAAACCCAATATACCGGCTGCTAGATCCCATAACCAACCAACCAACCACTACACGTGCCATCTTTATACAACCCACAACTAGTCCACCACCATCATCACTACAATTCTACACCCAAAATCAACTCCACGCTGCACTCCACATTATGCACACAAACATATTGTACCCTGTTAGATACACTATGTATGCACACATTGTACACATTTCACATTCATGCACATACAAACATGTATACACACTCACACTACACATACCCATCCAACTCGCACCATCATGCACACACGAACCACCTAATTCATTCCATTTTAGCCACCGCTAACATGCCGCTAAAAGACACCACTGCATAGCCACTAACACCACAAGCACATAACCAAAATCCATTTCACAATTTATACAAAATGCCACAAGGAAACTTTAGTCCCCAATTCGCCAAATATGTGTGTTATCGATACCCCTTTGGCGGCTGTAAAAATTCTGCAGAGTCACGATAGGGATCGGCCGGTCAGCGTCGCAACAATAGAGGGCATTGCTTGGTAGCTGGGTAATTGGGTTGAAGACCCAAAATCGCGAGTTGCCTATTGGTTGCTCCACCATCTTCACCAATCGGGCATTCCGTCCCCGGAAGTTCTGCTCGTACGCAAATGAACACACCTCTGAAAATGGCAGCTTGGTTCGGTTGAGGAGGGACAGCCGCAGGTGGTCACAGATTTCGGCAATGAAGGCCGAAGATCGGTGACCGCTATTTTGCTGGCCATGAAACTTAGCGACAACGCCAATTGAAGTCGCGTTGGCCATGGCGGTTGGTCGGTGGACGGAGAGAGAGGGCGGACGACTGGCCGATGGTTGTACTTTGGTGTCTATCGGGGTTTTTGGTTGACCGGTGATGCCGTGCGATGGTGGCAGCACCGCAATGGTTTCGGCGGTGTAGAGGCAGTCCAGATCTGTGGCAGCAATTGATGGAGGGGCTGGACGAGGGTGTTCGACGAAGGCGTGCAGCCGGAGTTGTCGCCGGTGGCTGCGTGTGTGGCCGGAAGTAGCGCCGGCGTTGCAGACCTATTAGGGCCGGCGCCCCTCTCTCCTTTTCTTACTGCGCGTCTTCTCTCTTCTCTCTTCTTGTTCTCTTTTCTATTTTTTTTCTTTTCCTTTTGTTGACTTTCTCTCCTGATTTTCTTTTCTTTTCTTTTTTTTCTTTTCTTTTTTTTTTGCATTATCAATTATCAATTTTGTTTCCCTTTTTGCTTTATGCTCTTTAATATGTATCAATATTTAACGCGAGACCAAAACTTATTATCACAGCGACCTCATCAGTTATAAATTTTCTAAAGCAACCCACTTACTTCCACAAATTTATCTATTGTTCAAAACATTATTATTCATAACTTATGTCATTATTAAAATATTTTGCTAAATGCAACAAATAATATTTCTCACAACAATTGATTCTAAAGATCCAATAGTATCCCTTCAACAATAGCCCCCAAATTTTTTTCAATTAACATAACTCATAACGACCATGGCTAAAGATTCAATTAATAGCGCTCGCAAGATCTTAACTGAAGGTCTAAATTTGTCTTACTTACAACAATCGTCGCTAAGTAATAATAACCTCGTAAACCTAGGTTCGGGGCATCACATTATTCTCCCCTTAATGAAATTTCGTCCTCGAAATTTGGTGTTCCTTGCATAATCATGTTTGATCTTAGATAACAACCAACATAACAACTCAAGTGCTTACACGACTACATCTATCTAAAGAGTTCACAATCAAACTGGGATGTAATTTCAAGCAACTTTATAAGTACATGCACCCAAAGACCTTAAAGCACAAGATGTGTGATATACATTTAACACGCTTTAATCCATGGATAAGCCATACCTCGAACTTTGCCTTACTAGGTTGCTGCTATTAATCGTGTCTGATCTCATCCCCCATCATAACACTTAACTTTAAACTCACTTCAATTCAAACACTAAAAATATGTCTAAGATTAATAATCTTAAATTTGAACCTTCGCCAGTCGAAAAAGCTATCTCTACATTTCTCCATTTATACAATTAAATCATCATTAAACCTTGAAGTCTCACCAAGTGATCAAATTTGCAAAAAAATCAAGTATATTCATCAAAATCAACTGTAAGACCAATTTGAGATCAGGATATTGCATCTTCTCCCCGGTAAAAGAAATCCGACCTCGAATTTTGTTATACTTATAACCTCCAGATAAAAGATCTTGCTATGTAACTCAGATATATATAGCAATCAGTATAATAGCTGAGTAGTGCCTCACCTTCGCACCGAAATTTATCCCCGACGAATATTAAAATCATATAATGACTTCTGAAGAGGTCCTTACAGATCTCCCCAAAATTATCTCTACTAAATTCCTCTGTAATGACTGATATAATATTATTAAAGGAAACCTCATGGAATTAAGCTACAGACAATTCAAAAAAATAAATCAGCAATATAATTTCTCAAGGAGCTTAATTCAGCCACCTAGCGAGCAGCTCTCGCGGCTTCAAAGATGGTGAGCAACTGGTTCTAGTCCTCAATTACATCCCTTTATCCTATGGTAGTTCACTCCTCGAAGTCAGATAAAGTCATGCACGCCAATCAATGTAGGACTCTAGGCTACTGCTAAAACCCAAAAATGCACGCTGACAACATAATTACTCATAACCTCAATTTACCTTTGCCATAGTCCAATATATGCACATAACTTGTACTTAGTGAAACGAGGATATAAGATCTAAAGCCAAATTCTCGTGTGCATTCACAGCAAAGTCAACCCAGTGGCTCTATGCTCTCAGACAAAATTTTACTCATCCCAATTGCGCATTTCAATTCAAAGTACTGCTATTCTACGAAACCTTGTTTTCAAAAACTTATGAACTTAGAAATCTCACTATAACAGAAATTTTTTTCACTTAGCGCTCTAACATTCGCAACTAACAGCTACGAACTAAGAGCTAAGAGCGCCGGATTACAAGCTACAAGTACTTCAAGAAACCACAGCCTTACATTATCTCTATCTAGCTATTAACCTAATGTTGTTCTACAACCTTGATTAGGTTCTGGTAAATAGAAACACATCTCTCCAGCTTCACCCAATGAAACTGAGTCTTCCTAATGATATCTATAACCTTCGAAACATAAGTCATAATCACTAATAGCAACTTAAAGAAACTTCACCAATAAAATCGGATCATCACTTAGGGTTCTATAACCTAACCAGCGAAGTCATTACTTAAACTCTAATATCCCAAGAGCGTAATGCTCTGATACCATTTTTGTCACGACCCGAACCCACGGGCAGGCCCGCGAGCTAGGCACGTGACCGGCCGCAGACCCAATGGACTCCAACCGAGGGCTCTGCCAGGCCTTACTCGCTCAAAACCAACATGTGCTGCAGCGGAAATTAAAACTTCTCCAAAACATTAATTACACTATCATATTTTAATTTGAATACATCACTTATACTAAAAATTTTCATAACTCTGATTGTCAACAACTAAAGCTAAACAGAAAATCTAATATTTAGCGACTCATTTCATGCAGTCTCCGAAGCTCCGCACCAAATTTTCTCCTCCTATGCTCCTCACCATCACCTTACTTTCAACCTGAAATGATAAGTAAGGGATGAGCTTCCACGTGCTCAGTAAGTAACCAATGATTCAACTAGCTGGACCATAGCATGTCAGAAAATAACTCATTTATATTATAGCATCATTAAGATATCTAAAAAAATCATAGATTTGATAATCATTAGGTAAAACAAAATAGAGTACATTAAACCAAAAATTGAAGTATAAAATCATTAGCACAAAACTCATGACAACCAGTTCGATTGCAACATTAGCTCAAACGAAATGCTGCGGTCAGCGTACAGGCCCCACTGACTAGGGCCCGAAATCCCTCCTCCATCCGGGATAAAATTCTGTGGACGCATGGGCGAACCACGAGCAACAGTACTGTGCATCAACGTACAAGCCCCGTTGACCAGGGCCCGAAATCCAACTTTCCCCCGTGGATATAGGGCACAGCAATCGAGTAAACCAAAAACCCCCTTTGGGTTCATCGTGAACAAAATCACTCATCAATTGATTCTCAACCATCCTCACATCCTTTCAATAACCCTCAACATGTTCAATATTCACAATAACGTCAATACAATACATTTCAAATCCGAGTTCCATTTCAGTTTCTAGGCAAAACATCATTTACATGCTTGTCCGATTTTTCTTTGACGAGAATAAAACACTAAAACCTTTTTTGGTAATTTAAGCCAGAGCAGTTAAACGTACTTAAAACGACCAATGCTGAAAAACACTACATTGTTTTAACAGTAGATAAACATATACGTTGTCTATAAAAACACTAATTGAATCAAAGGGTCACTTACTTGACGCTACGCAAATCCCACATCAAAGTCTCTGGAGCGACAACCTCGCTGCTACATCTTGCTAAAAGGACGGTTAGGGCCATTCTTTTTTATTTCCATGTTTCCAGCTTTACTATGACATGAAGACATCATTGATGATTCCTGTTGGTTATTTCCTCAAACAACTCCGATGCCGCATCTGACCGCCCGCTACACAACCCTTCCAAAATCGTGCCCAGTTCACCATGCCATTCTTGGCATTTCATCATCGCTGTCGAGCCTCTCTCAACTAACTTGATGTCACTAACCCATCGAGTATGCCCTATTGCTACAATATACACAACCGCACTCCTCATGCAATAGTGTCCAACATGCACCCCTGTTACACCTTATCGTTCACAACCACGCCTACACAACCATGCCCTACAAACACCCCCTGTTACACACTATTGCCCAGCATCAACCACGCAGCATGCACCTTGTATGCACAATAGACACAGCACCGTCATTAAACCACAACCGGAACCAAATCAATATCGCAACTACACTACCAAACCCTGTTTCATAGTCAGTATCATCAAACCCAATATACCGGCTGCTAGATCCCATAACCAACCAACCAACCACCACTACACGTGCCATCTTTATACAACCCACAACTAGTCCACCACCATCATCACTACAATTCTACACCCAAAATCAACTCCACGCTGCACTCCACATTATGCACACAAACATATTGTACCCTGTTAGATACACTATGTATGCACACATTGTACACATTTCACATTCATGCACATACAAACATGTATACACACTCACACTACACATACCCATCCAACTCGCACCATCATGCACACACGAACCACCTAATTCATTCCATTTTAGCCACCGCTAACATGCCGCTAAAAGACACCACTGCATAGCCACTAACACCACAAGCACATAACCAAAATCCATTTCACAATTTATACAAAATGCCACAAGGAAACTTTAGTCCCCAATTCGCCAAATATGTGTGTTATCGATACCCCTTTGGCGGCTGTAAAAATTCTGCAGAGTCACGATAGGGATCGGCCGGTCAGCGTCGCAACAATAGAGGGCATTGCTTGGTAGCTGGGTAATTGGGTTGAAGACCCAAAATCGCGAGTTGCCTATTGGTTGCTCCACCATCTTCACCAATCGGGCATTCCGTCCCCGGAAGTTCTGCTCGTACGCAAATGAACACACCTCTGAAAATGGCAGCTTGGTTCGGTTGAGGAGGGACAGCCGCAGGTGGTCACAGATTTCGGCAATGAAGGCCGAAGATCGGTGACCGCTATTTTGCTGGCCATGAAACTTAGCGACAACGCCAATTGAAGTCGCGTTGGCCATGGCGGTTGGTCGGTGGACGGAGAGAGAGGGCGGACGACTGGCCGATGGTTGTACTTTGGTGTCTATCGGGGTTTTTGGTTGACCGGTGATGCCGTGCGATGGTGGCAGCACCGCAATGGTTTCGGCGGTGTAGAGGCAGTCCAGATCTGTGGCAGCAATTGATGGAGGGGCTGGACGAGGGTGTTCGACGAAGGCGTGCAGCCGGAGTTGTCGCCGGTGGCTGCGTGTGTGGCCGGAAGTAGCGCCGGCGTTGCAGACCTATTAGGGCCGGCGCCCCTCTCTCCTTTTCTTACTGCGCGTCTTCTCTCTTCTCTCTTCTTGTTCTCTTTTCTATTTTTTTTTCTTTTCCTTTTGTTGACTTTCTCTCTTGATTTTCTTTTCTTTTCTTTTTTTTCTTTTCTTTTTTTTTTGCATTATCAATTATCAATTTTGTTTCCCTTTTTGCTTTATGCTCTTTAATATGTATCAATATTTAACGCGAGACCAAAACTTATTATCACAGCGACCTCATCAGTTATAAATTTTCTAAAGCAACCCACTTACTTCCACAAATTTATCTATTGTTCAAAACATTATTATTCATAACTTATGTCATTATTAAAATATTTTGCTAAATGCAACAAATAATATTTCTCACAACAATTGATTCTAAAGATCCAATAGTATCCCTTCAACAATAGCCCCCAAAATTTTTTCAATTAACATAACTCATAACGACCATGGCTAAAGATTCAATTAATACCGCTCCCAAGATCTTAACTGAAGGTCTAAATTTGTCTTACTTACAACAATCGTCGCTAAGTAATAATAACCTCGTAAACCTAGGTTCGGGGCATCACATAAACGGTCGTAGACCTAGATACATTTAGACATTTGACAAACCACTCAAATACAATTTCAAACATCTTCACAAAGTACGTCCGCTAGAGGCCTAGAAGCACAACACTGATAGATTTGCTCTTAACACACTTTAACCCACTGTTAAAGTTTACCTCAAATATCAATACTCTTTAATCACAAGCTCTACCATGCTAGAACATCTTAATATTTAACTTTGTCTCCACTTTACCCTCTTAAATCGTGTAAATGGTGAGAATGGTCGCTAAAAATTCTATTCATACCGATCACAAAGTTGTCACTAAAGGTCTCAATTCTTGTTGCTTACAACAATTGTCGCTAAATAACAAATAATCGTATACAGTTTACCATAAAAATCAACCCTAGGTTCGGGGTATTACATTACCTTCCCCTTAAAGAAATTTCATCCTCGAAATTTGGTGTTCCTTGCATAGCTGATCTTAATCATGTTTTACATACACCCAAAGACCTTAAAGCACAAGATGTGTGATATGCATATAACACACTTTAATCCATTGATAAGCCATGCCTCGAAACTTGCGTTACTAGATTACTTCTCTTAATTGTGCCTGATCTCATCCCCCATCACCCATCATGACACTTAACTTAAAACTCACTTTAACTCACCAACAAAGAATACCTCTAAGATTAATACTCTTAAATTAGAACCTTTGCCAATTATAAATGCTATGTCCACATTTCTCCATTTACAGAACTATATCGTCTCTGAACCGTGAAGTCTCACTAAGTGATCAAATTTCTAGAGCATCAAGTATATTCATCAAATCCACCATAAGACCAAATTGAGACCACGATATTACATATTCTCCCCGTTAAAAGAAAGTCGACCTCGAATTTCATTATACTTACAACGTCCAGACACTACGCTTTTGCTATAACTCGGGTACATAAGCAATGCCTAACCTCTGCACCAAAATCTATCACCGATGAATATTAAACGTCACAATTCCTTTTTAAGTCGTAATGTTAAGCCCTAACTTACCAGGTCATCACTTGCACTCTAATACTTGCAGAACTTCGAGAGTACACGTAACCTTCCAAAAGTTCCAAAGTTTCTACATTCGGATCCAGCATCGACAACTAAAAAAAATTTCTCTAAACCAACCTAATCTAGCTTCAATCAAACGAAGTAAGTCCTCCTACTGGTATATAAGTTCCGAAACCTGAGTCACAATCAATAATTGCAACTTAAGCAAACTCAAATATTACTTGATGCTACAGAACCTGGATTATCACTTAGGGTTTTATAACCTAACCATCGAGATCATTATTTAAACTCTAATATCCCAAAATCGTAATGCTCTGATACCATTTCTGTCACGACCCGAACCCACGGGTAAGCCCGTGTGCTAGGCACGTGACCGGCCGCAGGCCCATTCAAACACCTGCCAGGGCTCTGCCAGGCCTTACTACAATCCTGTGACTCCAAATTAGTTATAATTTACGGACTTCCAGAAATTCAAATAAAACTCTCATTACATGTCCTTAAAGCTTATAAATAAAACTTGAGGAGACCTAAGCTCCTTACATCAGTTCAAGTATAACGTAAATTAACATAGACTATAATGTTCGAATAGTGAACACTAATTATTCTAAAAGTTCTCTTCGGGCACTACTTCCCCGTGTGGCTCATACGGCTCCGCTTCCCTTAAGTCGTCACCTGAAAAATAAGGAATGAGCGAAAGCCCAGCAAATACACCAGCCATGTTCCTAAAATAAGTTTGAAATTTCTAAAACATGCCATGGGTTTTCTTTCAACAAATCAAACATTCGATTATTGTCATTCGTAAAAACGTCCTTCATATACATGAAATTTCAAAAGAAAAGATTTTCAAGTCTGAGTACAATCATCATTCATTCCATTCACATCAAACACAGATATTTCTTTTCGTAGGTATGCTGCGGTCAACGTACGAGCCCCCCTGACTAGGGCCCGAAATCCCTCCTACACCCGGGATAAAATAATCATGTGGACGCAAGGGCGCACCACCAGCCATAGTACTATGCATCAACGTACGAGCCCCGTTGACCAGGGCACGAAATCCAACATTCATTCCCCCGTTGGATATGGGGCACAGCAACCAAGACAAGTTTCATTGCTCATTAACATGTACTCAGTAAAATTTTATGACTCACACGACATTCCATGGCATTCTTTCAAATTGCATTTCTCATCAACTATTTTAGAAATAAAACATATGCAGAATAAATCTTTGAACTTCAATTGATCAAAACATAAATACATATTATAGTTTTTGCAAATACATATACGGAGGAACATGACAGGGGTACTTACCTCGCTCAAAATCTGTTTCTGGTATTTGCTCAAATGCCGGCCCTAGCTCTTGACTATCAAAACCTAAATAACAAATCATACAGATGTCATTTATTGACGCTCGGGCACGTTTAGATATTATGTTTCTCTTAGATGAGTAAACTTTACCCAACTGTCCCCCGACTTATGTATAATTACCTATTTGCACTTTGTCTAAATCTATTCAGAAAAGGTCCTTAGAAATAATTTAGTAACTATTCTCACACTGAAGCGTTACGCTATATCCGTTCGGGCGCTACGCCGCTAACATAGCAAACGACCTCAAAATATTTCGAAACCTTAGACACTACCTTATCTTAGCTACATAAGATTATTGTAGGAGTTTAAGAATTTAATGACTTAGTTTTCTATTCTATAATACACTAATGTCTCTATCACGAATAAAATTAGTTAACATGCTTCCCGAGCTCCGAAAAATCTAAAATTTTTACTGTGTGTAGGTCTTGAAAAATAAACCTAAGTTACTTCTTTGAGTTTTGCCCAAAACATTTTCTAGATATATTTTAAAAATTCGAAAAGAGACTGCTGAATAGGATAGCTTTTTAGCGACACTTTTACGTTAAAGTTTAAAACTAAGTTCTCTCTCTCTCTCTCTCTCTCTCTCTCTCAGCATCACTTTTCTCCTACAAACCCATCTCCTTCTTCATACAACCCATCTCCTTCCTCATACAACCCAACTTGTGTTCTTACATAAACCACTTTACAAACAATACTCCTCAATATGTAACCACATTACACTTATTCACACAAACATACACCACTAAATACAATACACACACGCACATGAACACAGTACTCAATTCCCCACAAATACCTCACACACTACACCTTATAGCAGTCCCACTGTCTTCCCCTTCTTTTTACACCTCTACATACACACAAAAACACTACAAACACCTCACTCACCTGCTGCCTTTTGGCAGCTCCATTTGCAACAGATTTCCCATCCTTTTACACCATCACACAGGCACAAAAACACCCCAACACACCCCATGCACAACCATCCTCCATCCCCTTTCCTTGCACGCCAAAAACCCACCATACTTGCACCCACAATAACACAATACACAGCTCACACAAGCTGCCTTTCCTCCCTCGCACGCACATCGCACTCTCACACACGCACCACCTATTCCAAACCATCATAGCCATGGCCATTACACGGATGTGTACCCAGGCATATACATGTTAAACATCTGTAAACAAGGCTGCTTACGCCCGTTGTCGCACAACCGTTTCCTTTAGATTCGCCACCCAACTGCACTTTCATAGCTCACCCTCAAACATCCACATATATGCTGCCCTACGTCAGCTCCATTCTCTTTCCTTTTTCCACCTTTTCACCCTCCTAAACACCCACACAGCACAACGCCATGGCTGCCCACCATAGCAGCCCTTTTTCCCCTCACTTTTCCGCCTTTACGCTCACCTACGCACCACAAAATACACACATGACACAGCACCACAGTTGCCCGCCTTGGCAGCCTCTTCTTCCTCCATGCCGTTACCCGCAGCGCACAACAACACACAGCATACACTAATGTTTGAAATTAGTTTACATACGCACGAACAGCACCCATAGCCCAATCGTATCATACCTAAATCCATCCCTTAGCAGCCCTCCCCTACAATGATATCCTTACTTATATACTTATATATATATATATATATATATATATATATATATATATATATATATATGAAGCATATATTTACTGAGTAGGCTTACCGGAAATTCTTGCCGAAAAGTCTCGGGATCCTCCCTCTCTGCCTCCGTTTCAAGCCTTCTTCCTATTGTTGTTTGCCGAAAATTCTTTGGAGGAGTTGATTAGGGTCGGCTGCATGTAGTTTATGCACACACACACACACACACACACACACACACACACACACACACACACACACATATATATATATATATATATATATATATATATATATATATATATATATATATATATATACAACCCTAAGTTGTATAATTACATTAACCCCCTTTACCATTTCGTGAGTCATTTAATTTTCACCCGGAACTAAAAAAAAAAACGCCCAATATAGTTATTTATGAAAGATAACGTATATAAAGAATTTAACGGGTTATTACTTAACCCCGCTACACTAATTCGTAACTAAAGTTGCTAATAAAATATCGACGCTAACTACATGTATAAAATTGTGGCTAAAGGGTTTCTAGAAAAATACCAATTAACGCTAATCCTTGCCAACGACATTAATCAATATCAATAATATTTGTATTCGTTAAATTATGTCTTATGATTATAAAATTATCACTAAAGATCATAATGATAGCGTTCCCCAAATTCGTCGCTAAAAAGTATATCGATGTTAAGAGAAATAATAATAATAATAGCAATAATTCATCGTTAAAAAGTTAAATTATCCCATAAAAATATATGGAATTTTCGGGGTATTACACTCTCCTCCACTTATAAAAATTTCGTCCCCGAAATTTATGTGCGTAAGATTGTTGTCCTCGAAATATTATACTCTTAATCATGTCTAATTTCCAGCATAAACGGTCGTAGACCTAGATACATTTAGACATTTGACAAACCACTCAAATACAATTTCAAACATCTTCACAAAGTACGTCCGCTAGAGGCCTAGAAGCACAACACTGATAGATTTGCTCTTAACACACTTTAACCCACTGTTAAAGTTTACCTCAAATATCAATACTCTTTAATCACAAGCTCTACCATGCTAGAACATCTTAACATTTAACTTTGTCTCCACTTTACCCTCTTAAATCGTGTAAATTGTGAGAATGGTCGCTAAAAATTCTATTCATACCGATCGCAAAGTTGTCACTAAAGGTCTCAATTCTTGTTGCTTACAACAATTGTCGCTAAATAACAAATAATCGTATACAGTTTACCATAAAAATCAACCCTAGGTTCGGGGTATTACATTACCTTCCCCTTAAAGAAATTTCATCCTCGAAATTTGGTGTTCCTTGCATAGCTGATCTTAATCATGTTTTACATACACCCAAAGACCTTAAAGCACAAGATGTGTGATATGCATATAACACACTTTAATCCATTGATAAGCCATACCTCGAAACTTGCGTTACTAGATTACTTCTCTTAATTGTACCTGATCTCATCCCCCATCATGACACTTAACTTAAAACTCACTTTTACTCACCATTATGAGATTTCAGAACGGATTGGTGATCTAGCGTATCGGGTTGCTTTTCCGCCTTCCTTATCTGGGGTACATAACGTCTTTCGTGTATCTATGTTGTGTAAATATCAGCCAGATCTATCACATGTGTTGCATGATCAGCCGGTTCACATAGAAGCATATATGACTTATGTTAAGTGGCCAATGGAGATTTTGGATCGTCGGGATAAGGTATTGAGGAATAAGGTGGTTCTATAGGTTAAGGTCAAATGGCCATGATATTGAAAAGGCTACCTGGGAGAGTGAAGATGAAATTAGGTCAAAGTATCCGCACTAGTTCACGTGATCCGGCATGAATTTAGGGACTAAATTCTTTTAAGGAGGGGAGAGTGTGAGACCCCGTTCTTAATTAGCTTCTACTGATTTTATTAAATTTAAGTGAATTTAAATTTGCTTGAAATAATATAATTTTGTTACATTATTTCTCTAAATAAAATAAATACTGAAATTAAGTTGTGGGCCCAAAATTTAATTATGTAAAACTTTGGGGTTAAATAGTTATTATGGAAAACATTGGTACCAATATGCAAATATCAAATCTTAATATTTAGTGGTATGTGCACATGTGAGAGTGTGAGAATGAAAGAATTTTAGGATTTCCACCTATGTTTGGTGGTGAGCAATCAATGGCAAACAATAAAAAAAAGAATGGAAAGTGAAGTAAGTGGATAAACTAGAAAGAAAATAAAGAAGGCTTAGACAAAACCTTAACCATTCGGCCACAAGGATAAAGGAAAGAGTAGAAAGAAAGAGAAATAAGGTGAGGGAGGAAGAGAAGAAAGAACAAAGGAGAGAGATTTGCATCAACTTTCTTGAATTGACTTGAACTTAATTTTCTTTAAGGTAGGTTATCTTGTGATTTTAGGTTTTTAAAGCATGTTTCAAAAGTATTATGAGTAGTGAAATACTTATAAACTTGCTTGTAATGATCTTAAGTGAGATATATTACAAAACCTGCAAACAGTCATAAAAATGAGATAACTTTGGTGCCTACAAATGTATAGTTTTAGTTAAGATATGGGTTTGGTTATTTTTATATGTTGTACTACGCATGTGTAGATTAGCATTTTATATAGTTAAGATTATTTCAATTATTATTACTATGGTTTAAAATTCGTGGCTTGATACATATCTTGTGAAACTGTACAGTCATGAAATCAGAGTAACTTTGGTGCTTAAAAAGGTATACTTTATATATGGACTTGGTTATTTTATATGTTATACTACTACATGTATAGAGTATACACACAAAATTTCAGATTATTTCAAACATTATTACTATGGTTTAAAATTCGTGGCTTGAAATCTATCCTGTGAAACTGTTGCTGGACAGATTCTAAAGTCTATCTTTGGAAGGGGTTAACGCCACCATAAAATAATATTTTCGTGCCCAATAAAATACTGGGATGTATCTCTTTCAGTCTAGTTTCTAGAAATATAAATTTTGACTGTAGAGGCCTTGTAATCAAATTGTTATGATTTTCGGAGTACAGACTACTCCTGCTGCCAAGTGAAATACTGAGCATATTATGTAACCTAATGATATAAGTATACATATGGGTAGGCTACTTAAGGAAGCACATCAAATTATTTCTTGCTTAATTACCAAATTAATTTTTGCATTTAAAGATTTGTCTACATGTTGGCATGTGTTTTGTTGGTAATATGGCAAATATGACTTGAGCTCTTTTGATGTACTTGATAACATTTTTGTTGACATACAAGATTATGCATGTCATGTGAAGGAGGAGGAAAAAGTGAGTTGAGCGTGTTATTGCAGAGGTTGGGGAGTTATCCAGCTAGGGTTCTCATTCTCGTTCACGTCTCGATAGTACGTACTAGCCATGCATACTACTTCCTAAAAGGAATTATTGACGTGCCTATGATGATGTTGGGCTTCCCTATCGACCCCGCTATATCAGTTGGTTGTGATACGAAGCCTCTCGCACTCAGGGAAGGTTGGCTTGTACATGAGGGGCATATTTGTATATTGATATTCCTATAATTGGCTCATAATTGTCTTGAACTTGTTTATACTGCTTTGTTATACTTATTAAGATCAAGTCAGTATTCAAATCTTGCTTGACACCTTGTATATGTTTTACAAGATTTCAGATCTTGCTTGATATGCTATCCTGTTTCTTTTGAAGGCAAGTGTTAGCAAATGTTTATAAGTGATACTCGATATGTTAAAATTATTTGTCAGTACATATGTATCATCTGTTCAAGTGACTTGCATGTTTGTACTAACCACTCATAATATAATCAATTCATGTTTGGACTTAAAATCACCAGATACCCTACTGAGCCATAAGGATGACCCATTCCCGATACTTTTTTTTCTAGGTTAAGAGTCGGAATCTTTACTAGGGGACGAAGAGGATTACCTTGGGGAGAATCAAGAGTGTTACACTAGGTGAGCAGAGTTTTTGTTGTTCTTCTTTTGTTTTGGAGTGTAGCACTTGTATAGGAGAAAGGTGGGTAATATAATGTTCAGTCTTTTCATTTATAGATGACTGTAACGTTTAAACCATACTTCCACTGTTTCTTTTGAGGTTTGTAGTAAAACTTAGTTTATCCTTGATGTATATATGTTAACTAGCTTGTTTACCGTTGCAAACCTTCTAGGGGGTGTGACCACGCACACACAATCACGAATGTACAATAGCCCACATTCTCACACACATCACTACACTCACACACACCATAGCACACAGCCCAGACACCCTCACATAGCCATATAACACCCACACAGCAATCCAGACTCACACACACCTCTCACAGTCAAAACACTCACGCACATACACACCTCGTACGACCACTCTCCTGTTTCACACTCTGACTGATTCTTCCCTTTTTCATTTTACCCCCCCCCCCCCCGACTCTTTTCCTTCCCTTCTTTTAAATTTTAAGCAGCTCTCTCTCTCTCTCTCTCTCTCTCTCTCTTCCAAAATAACAAAAAAGACAATTGAGATTAATATCTTATAACTACGTAATAAACTCTAATTTAATTGTAATTCCCAAGCACCACATAAGTTTCAATTATTCTTCTATTGCACCCCACATCGTCAATTTGCAACTTATGGTTATAAATAAAATGTTGCTAAAGGTCCCAAAAAGTGTCGCTTACAACAATCGTCGTTAAATATTTCAATTTAATGTCACTTGCAACAAATGCCACGAAAGTGATAAATAATTTCTATAATGCAACGAACGCTAGGTGCGAGTTATCAAAAATCTCATCAACATATGCATACTCATAGCAAGAAAGATAATATACTGAACCCCTCCTTTTTCTTACTGTTGACCCATTTATTCAAAGTTGTTTCACTTTGTACAAGATGGCTGAATTTGTTTTACTCCACAGGGGATTAAAAACTTAGGAGGTGAGTATAGCAACTAAAATTAAAAGTAAAAACCAACAAAAGACTAGAAAGTTAATTGTTGTATGGTACGCATATACAAAGAGATCAATCATTTGTTCGGTTACCCTACATGCTACATTTTATCAGGTGATCATTAGGCTCTTGAAAAGATAACAGAGGAGTAAATTTTTTTCTATTTTTATTGTAATTTCAAAGCTGTAATTGAAAGGAAATCCATATGGTAGGATGTTCTTCCGCGAGTGTTAGGTTTAAAGTTGAAACATTGTAATCCATTTTTAAGTCAGTAGAAATTAAGTTATTTTTTTTCTTGACCTAACTATAAATAATGTCTCATGTTAACAAGCATTTTTTGTGAGTTTCCTTGAGTGACTTCACATCGTAGTCTACTAAATCTGCAACCCTGAATCGTCGAAAGATGCTTAATAAAGCCTTCAATCCTTTAGCAACAACATGAGTGTGAATTTAGCCAAAACAGAAAAGAAAAACAAAAGGTGTTAAATTAGCCCACCCTAGGCATTGTATTACGTTTTTATGTTTGATTTATTTCTATGATAATCATGTTTTTAGTGCATGAGTGTTCCTTTTGTACAATGCTAGTAAATGTAAAAGGGAAAATTGCATAAACCGCCCTCGTGGTTTGGGTCAGTTGCAAGAAGACCCTTGTAGTTAGAAAAGTTGCAAAAGAACACATGTGATCGAAAAAGTGTTACATTCGACGGTTTCTGTAACGATTTAAAACAATTGTCTAATACCCCTGTTTTAGTGCAGAGGGGCGACACTACCAGACTAGCCAAACCCGCTGCACCTCCAGCCCTTCCCATCATCATCGGGACCTTCTCTCTCGTCAAAATTGCCCAGCCATGCCCGTCGCCGCCACAGGTCCAAGCCTCTGTCTCCAATCCCACGACTGAAACATCCTTGTCTCCATATTTTCTGAGTTTTACCCTAGTAATGTGATTGGATTTACCCAAATCGCACTATCTTAAATCTAGGGTTTCAATTGCAATGTCCGATTGAAACCCTAGATTTGAGATAGTGCGATTAGGGTTACGATTGGGTGGGGGCTAATGCCTTGTTACGAAGGGGTACTGTGTCCGAAAGAAGGGTGACAGCGGGATTGGGAGGTGTCCCTTGTCTCGTCGTGACAGCAGGTGGGACTGTGTGGTTATGTCGGCCGCAGCAAGCGACGACGGGATTAGGTGCAGCATGCGGTGACGGTTATGGGTGGGTGGGTGGCAGACATGGGTGGTGGAGGTGGATGCGGTCGGATCGGTGAGTGCGGCGGCTAGGGTTTGGCTGGGTTGGATTAGGAAAGAAATTTGGGAGAGAGAAAGAAACTTAGGGCATTTTAGTCATTTTCTTACATTGTTTTTTTGTGAAACGCACCTATGAGGAGCGTGAGCATCACATCGCTCTCGGTTATACAAAGAGGCATCGCTATGTGCCACTCCTTATCTGAAGTTCCACTGTTCAAATGCAGTATGTATTTTTTTTAATACGTGATCATATATGACATGCTTATACGTTTGGTAAGGTTTTTATCAAAAGTCAAAAAGAAAACTCCAATTTAAAAGATAAAGTGCCCTTTGCAGTCAAAAAGAAAGAAAAAGAAAAAAGAAAAGAATGGGCGGCCTTTAGTGTACAAAGATCGTGTTGGTCGCGGCTATGGGATACGGGAAAAAATGGTATACTAAGGCTTCGTTTGACAAAAAATTTTTTTTGGTTTTCAGTTTTTAAAGAGCAGTTTTTTAAAGAGCAGCTTAAATTTTTTTTTTTATAAAAACAAGTGGGTGTTTGATAACCCCTTTTTTTTTTAGGTTTTTTTTTTTGGTGTTTGGTAACCCTTTTTATTTTGACTTTTTTTTTTGGTGGTTTGCGGTGGCGGTGGTGGGGCGTAGCAGTGGTCGACGGTGGTGGTGGTGGTGGCCGACGGCCGGAGGTGGCTGCCGGCAGTCGCCGGCAGTCACCGGCGGTGGTGGCCGGCGGCCGGAGGTAGCTGCCGGCGGTGGTGGCCGGCGGCCGGAGGTGGCTGCCGGCAGTCACCGGCGGTGGTGGCCGGCGGCCGGAGGTAGCTGCCGGCCGTCTCTGGCGGTGGTCGCCGGCGGCCGGAGGTGGCTGCCGGCAGTCTCCGGCGGTGGTCGCCGGCGGCCGGAGATGGCTGCCGACAGTCTCCGGCGGTGGCTGCCGGCGGCCGGTGGTCGCCGGCGGTCGCCGGCGGCCGGAGGTGTTGTCGGCAGTTTCCGGCGGTGGTCGCCGGCGGCCGGAGGTGGCTGCCGGCGGCCGGCAGTCTCCGGCGGTCGCCTGAGGTGGCTGCCGGCGGTGGGAGGGTGGTGGTGGTGGTTGAAAAAAAAAAACCAAAAGTGAAAAAAAAAACTAGTTTTTGGAGTTTTTTTTTTTACTCTGCAGTTTAAAAACTGGTTTTTTAAATTGAAAAAAAAATGGTTACCAAACACTTTTTTTTTCAGTTTTTAAAACTGAAAAAAAAAGAGGGAAAAATTTTTTGTCAAACGGGGCCTAAGTGTCATAACCTTTATATTTTATTTTTGTGGAGAGAAAATTGACGGCTTTTGAAGCCAAAGGACTAACTGCAACATAGAGTACTCCATCTGTATGTGATGGTCTAGCATTAGGGGATGTGCTCTTTACTTGCCTAACATTTCAGGTGGCTTTGTAAGAGGGGTGCGTAGTTCGGGTGTGGTTGGTGAGCATGGCGGCAGTGGGCCAGTGGTAGGTTTGGTGGTCACAACTTTTCTTCCTAGTGGTGTTTCAGGGTGTGGTGGGTATGTGTGGCGTGGTGACAGCAGCGACTGTGAAGACCTCGGCAGCGACTGTTAAGACCTCAGCAGCGACAACAACGTCAACGATGGTGACAGTGAAGACGGCGGTGACAGTGAAGACGGCAGCGACAAAGGCAGTGTCGGTAGTTATGATTTGTTGGGTTCTTGTGAGGCCTTTTGTAGAGCATATAGTTTCAGGCTGGGGTTTTAATTCTCCTCCCTTCCCCCTAGCTCGGTACCCTTTCTTTTTAGGTTGTGGTGTCTATTTGATTATTGCTCGGAGCGAGTGAAGTTTCAGGCTAGGGTTTTGTCATCCTCTTCCTCCTAGCATGGTGCCCGTGCTAGTTGGTTGAGTTTAACTTGGTGGGTTGTGGTCTTTTTGGTGGTGGAGGCCTCGGTTGGTTGGGTGCTAGGTTTAGGTCTCGTTGTCTCGTGTGGTGGCATGGATGGGTGAAGCAACCTCCATATGTTGAATTTGAATGAGTGGTCATGTGGTGGTACTTTGGTGGTTGGCACTTGTTTGCAGAGATCAGATATTATTTTTTTTTGGGTGGTGCGTGGTGACTACGTGCTTTGGGGATGCATGTTTAGCTGATGGTGATGATCGGATGTTTGAGGGTGTCTTCAGGTCATAGGAGAAGTCTGGTTTGACAACTTAAGTTTTGTGTGTTTGTTTTATTTTTACTTTGGTGTTTGTTTAGTTTTGTGTGTTTGTATTCTATTTTTACTTTGGTTTATGTTTTGTGTGGTCAAGTCTTTAGCTTTTTTTGTTTATTTATCTTGTATGTTTTACGTTAAGTTTTATTTGTTACAATGTAATCTCTGAGTCGGAGATGTTGGCCTCAAATTTACGATCTGTTTCTTGACGACCTAAAAGCTAGATGGTGCAACTTAATTGGCCACATTCATACAAGAATTTTCTTAATATGTCCCAGGATTCATTTGAAAGCAACGGCACAAATCATTTTGTTCACCTACTGGTTATTCAGATACCACCTTCACTGCCATTCCATTCGTTTGTCATTGTGTCACTTCTGTTGGGAACTGTCAAGAATGTTAGGGAACCATACATTAATTATGATATACAAAAAATCCCTTAAGTCTTCCTCTTCTTCCTTACTAGACATCGTCTCCGACGCCTGGCCACCGCCGCCGAATGCTTCTTCTACTCATTTATACCTACCAACGAACATCACTGGCAACCACTACCTATCCAAACACCATCCCACAACCAAACCCATTCCACTCCCCTCACTGCCCATCACGCACGCGCGCTTGCCCGCCCACACACACTGAATGCAGACACACACTTCCCATATCACACGCGCACGCAGAGAGACACACCCCGACAACCACAACAGGCAACGCGCACACATGCTGCCCATCACACACACGAGCAACACGCGTGCACATACACACTACCAGTCACCACCGTCGTATGTTCTTACTAGCACACACACACAAAGACCCAAACCCATAACCGCTACCCTTAAGCTCTTCATCACCGCCTACTGCTGTTATCATCACTATCATCTGCCCCTTGGACACACACACACACACAGAAGACCCAAACCAAAAACCACCAACCAAAAGGTACGATCTTTACCACCCACTGCCGCCCTCAAGCTCCCCACCGCTGCCTGCTACCACTGCAATCACAGGCATCATATGCCCCTTACCAACACAAACAAAGACAGACAAGCATGCAAGCAGATTATAGATCTAGGGTCTCTTTCATTTTCCTACTACTGTAATAAATGAAAATGGAGGGTGGAGATGGAGATGGAGATGGAGGTATGGTTACGACTGCCATGGTGCTCGAGGTGCTGCTGACTGTGGCTATCCGAGGTCGTATTGGGCTGGGATGCTACTGGTTTCGGTGATCGATTGTGGTGGGTTGAGACATTGTTGCTTATGGTGGCGGATTGTGATAGGAGTTGATTTATGGCAATTGTGGGTGGGGCAATAGTTGTGTTGATGTATTGTTTAGGTAGCGCGGGGTTATGGCCGTGATGACATGGTGGCAAGGTTATGCCTGGGTAGGCTAGCGACAAGGTGGAGGTTGATAGAGGTAGAAGGTGGAGGGCAGAGGGGGAAGGTTGGAGGTAGAAAGCCGAAGTGGGAGTTTGGAGGCAAGAGGCAGAAGGCCTGGGTAGGCTGGCAATGGAGGCCAAAGTCAAGGTGCGAGGGTAGCAACTGAGGTGGTAGGCCGGGGTTGTGTAATTTTATTGTTCTGTTAATTAATTATATTCACTCTGTGAACTAAAAAAATACAAAAGTGTAACTTATATAATTTCAATAAATAGGGAGAACCGAGTGTAATAGACGCAAATCTCAGGTGTGACGAGTGTAATAAACGCAAATCTCATAAATGACGAGTGTAATTAACCATTTCTTTCAAAACTTATCCAAAGGAAGTTACATTTTTTGCCCTCCCAGAGAATGGATGAAATCGAAAGAAAGAACCTATTGGGACTACATATCTTTTCAGAAGGACCATCTAAAATATTAAAAGCAGGACGGAATGAAAACTAAAGGCAAAGGAGCATGACAACTTTTGATATTTTCCATAGTTGAAACTTCATCCCTAAATTGCACAATCTGGAGTGATTAGTCACAATGTTTTAATGGCCTTTACTATTGCAAGAATGTGTTCATTTCCGTCAACAACTGTGACTTTGATACTAGAATCAAAACCCTCGACATCACTTCTAACTAAAGAATCAAAATCAGGAAAGATGAATGACAGGTCTTACACTATTGGGCCAAATAAAATACAGTTACCACGATATAAATTACCAAGGAGGAGCTATAAAAAAAATTACCTAATTTTCGGAACCATTAAGGCCATGGGAATGCAAACACTAACTGAAGATTGTGTTCAAGCAATGGCATAAGTGATCGTTGCCATCTCTTTGGGGCGCCACATGGTTTTCTGCACACACAGCAATCCCTCAGCGTCCTTGGAGTAAATCAAGCGGACCTCCCATCGCATAGCCTTCAGCAAGCTCTCAAGTTCGCTAATGATCTCAACCTTGTCACGAACAATGAGCTTTCCTTCTGGTCTTAAAATTCGATCAACCTCCGCAACAAATGCCTCAAATTTGCATCTGCAAGCAAACTCACAGAATAATTAGATCACAGTACAGAGAGATGAGATATCAATATCAGGGATAACTCTACTAAAAGATATCACGTATACGATACGCACTTCTTTTTTATCTTGGAGAAGAGATGATCAGCATGGAGAAGATCATAGGATCTAGGATAGGTACTGAAAGATTCACACCAGTCGTGATAAACTCCAAACAGACCTCGGTCATAAATTATTGGGAGTGTATCAGGCGAGTCAACTGTGACCACATTCACGACCCAAACATTTAACTCTCTTAAAGCAGCAGCAAATCTGCAAGCACAGCCAATAGCCAGAACATAGGAGTAAAAAAATTAGCTGATATTCCAAAGTAGGCGTGTAAAACATATCAAACATTAAAAAGCAGCCATAAATGAGCTTAAAAACTCAAAAACACTCAACTCACAGCAGTAAAGCAAAAACTGAACATATTGAAAATTTTAAGGTTGACTTGAGGATAACAAAACTGCCAACAACAATTAGTTTATTTGCTAACTATTAGAAAATTTTGATATCTAGCTAAGATGAAACTTACCCAGGCAGTCAACCATCCAGGAATTTCTTCTAAAACGATAAAAACCCATAAACAGAGTAGGAAGAGTTCTTGAAATTTTCACCTATTCTTTGGAACCATAAATCATGTTACTTACCCGCCATAGATGGATCTCATGTCCATAACATTTCTCACAGTAGACCAGTTTATCCCCATCCCATTTATATATGATTTGGTCACCACACGTTTCCAGTGTTCATAGTCTGCAGTGAAATCCTCAGGTGCAGCTTTGCCATAAACTCCAACCTGTGAACTCAACAACCAGTAAGGTGGTTTTTCCAACCTTGCAGGCCATTGTTCGGGCCACTGCGAACCACGTTTTGATGCATCAGCAGGAACCTTATGCATGCATGCTTGCAATGGCACATTCCTACAGATATCACCAAAAGTTAGTGCTAGAACTATCCCAGATACAAAACCCTACTCGTTTTGGTTCCCAAATGCTTCACAAATACTCATTTTTAAGTTTCTTATAAAAGTATCCATGCATGAGGTTCATAGGTAGCATTGTTTTAGTTAATTATTTTCGTTTTTCTTAAGCAGCAAAACCCCAGGAAAAAACAACCAAATGTTTGCATTAAAACCGGAAGGGAAAGAACTTTGATTAGAGTTAAAAGAAAAAGAGTACCAGGCTGCACTTGGATCATCAGATTCTTCGCAAAGTGGAGGATCATTCTTCAGTCTTTTCTCGTAGCACTCATTAGACATAGGCTTCTTATATATAGCGATGCCAACTCCGTTTACTCTATCCTTACTAATTGACACAATCTCCCAGCACATTGACTTGGTTAGCTGCTGCATTGCTGCCAAAAATCCGAAAGGTATATATACATGCACAAGATTTCACAATTCAACTTGCTCTCAAATTTAGGTACCAAAAACTACATACCTTCCCAGATCTCAGCATCTTCAGGAAGTTTCTGGTAGACAGGAGTAGCAGACCACACAAAGATACCACCAGGGCGCAAGAGGCGATTCAACTCCAAAAGAAGCTTACCACCTGCATTTTATACCAAGCCAACCCAAACTTAATCAATCAAATTCGGGAGAAGGGAGAACTAAAAATGAGAGAGGCAGAGACAAATATATATATATATATAAAATGATAACAGGAGCAACACATGGACTTCTATACGTGAAAAAGGCATGGCTACAAAACGTAAGCTAAAAAAGTTAAACATGTTAACATTCTTAGTTCCAAAACACCGGCTCCTTGTGAATAAATTTGATCACAAGCTAACAGATCAAATACCTTCAATATGCCACGGGACCCTACAACGTGCACAGTGAACAACATCAAACACTCTCCCCGGGAAGGGAAGTCTCTTTGTACCCATTACAGCAGATATACCAGGTATACCCCTTTCAAGCGCAAACTGAACCTGAGCTTCATGTTCATCTTTTGGAGCAAATGACATGGTCAAAGTGTCTCTTTCAAAGAGATAGCCTCCAAAGCTAGCAACACCACATCCAACATCTAATACTACACGTGAACGCTTTCCCCATGCAACATCAGGCGCATTCTGCAAAAACAACGAATACATCCATCTTAAACAAAATACAAGAGGGTCACCAGATGTCCTTCTCCTGGGATCTTAATACATGTTTCAGATAGCGGTAAAATAAAAGTTTATGAACGTTATAATAGAAAAGCTCAGTGCATTAGATGTTACTCGATCGTAATAACTAGATCAGATAAGACAAAGCACGTTTTACATTAAAACAATATCATCAAAAAAGCCATATTGTTTCCACAAAAGTAGAATGAAATTCTTATTATCATTGGCTTGAAATTATTACACAGTGCGATGAGTACAACATCACCCCCTATCACTTCCCTTTCACATGTATGTCCTTCTATGAACTGAATCCTCACAAAAATTATATTAATCTTGCCCATCCCAAAAGGTTCAAAAGAGCAGTAGATTATAGTTCTCTACCAATGCTAAATTACCGGTAAATGTTCCTAAACCTTATAATAAACAGAAGAAGAAAGCAGAGTGATTTCTACTGTTGGTCCAATGGAGGTCACTTGGGCCTGGACTAGGGGTAGCCCTCCTCTCCCTAAACCACCAACCCCCCACCCCCAGTCTCTATTTTACGCTGAAATCATCGGGTCTCTTGGTACGATGCCAAGAGACATAAAGCTGAAGCAGGGGTGCTTCATTTTGGCCAAAGTAACATTGCCGGGTGCGGCCCGGGCGGGGGGTGCGTGTCAAAACAATTTCCTTTTTTATATTGAAGTTAGAAGTTCAGGTTGGGTGCACATCTGGTACGTGTCAATAATGAAGTTCACGTTTGAAAGAGTTTCTTAGGAATGAATGTAAATTTTACGCTTACACCTTAATGACATAAGAAACTTTAAAAGGAAACAGTGAAGTGCCTAGCTGCCTAGGTGTTTCTGGGATTTGTGTGTGTGTGTGTGTATCTATGTGTATATATATATGTGTGTGTGTGTATATGTGTATATATATATATATATATATATGCAGAGTGTGTGTGTGTGTGTGTGAGTGTGTGTGTGTGTGAGTGAGAGAGCGAGCGAGAGGAAGGGGGAGAGAGAGAGAGAGAAGCATAAGAAGACAAAGAAGAAGAAGAGGAAGCCCTGCAACCACCAGCAAGAGACGTCGGCAGCGAGCTGCCTTAGTAGCGGCTTTAGTAGAATGTTGATGTTAAATTGTTAAATTTCAGCATTAATGATCCAATGAATGACTATTTGTTTCATAAATTCAAATACATCAATACTGTATATAAAGGGAAAACTTCTTTTGGTGAAACACCCTTTTGGTGTCACATAACTACCCACTTAAAATATTCACACTTGGCATCCTATAGTTTTTTTCTTAAAAATGACAAAAAACAAAAGTTTAAATAGTAAATATCTAGACATATTTGATTTTTATAATTTAAAATTTATATCACCAAATCTGATAATAAGTACTTATACATGATGCTTAATTTTTTTTTATAATATTAATATTATTAAATTATATAAGAGGTCATGTTTGGTTCCTAAAATTTGAAAATCATTCCAAAAAATATAGTCAATATATATTCAAAAAACCATGCTTGATATTATGATTTCATGATATGAAGTGTGATATAAAATATCATGTTTAACTTTATTTCTGCACTCATTTTACTAAATGCGACAGTAAAAACTTATAAACTTATAAGTGATGCTTAATTTTTTTAACAAAATTCAAATCATTAACTTTATTTATGTACATGCATTGCGTGTGTCACGATGGTTCGTACTATAACAATGAGAACACCCATTTTGATGCAACACCACTTTTGGTATTACACAACTACCTATCCAGAATGGTGACAAGTGGCACTAAGAGAAAATTCTTAAAAAAGGAAAAATAGCACAAAACAAAAACATTAGATATAAAATAACTACTTTAAGGGTGTGTTTTCACATTTTAAAACATCTATATACATGTTTTAGTTTAACAACGTTATTTTTGCACATGGGGTCATTTAAAATTCATTAAATAATGCACTCAAAATATATTCCAGAGGTAAAGCTTAATATTATAAAAAACATCGTATTACTAACTTCATTTTCGCACACGCATCGCGTGTGCCTCGATAACTCGTGTATATATGGTAAAACTATGAACATCATATCCGCACCCGTATCCGAGTCCATGGTTCTTAGCCCACAAGCATAGTGATTACCAACATAAAAAGGTCATAACATGTTACATTCTGTGTGTTCTGAAGATATTAGAGAGAGAGAGAGAGAGAGAGAGAGAGAGAGAGAGCTTTAGCTTTAGCTTTAGAATGAGAGAGTTAACCTGCTGTATAAAATCGATATAGTGAAGAGCACCGTGCTTAAACTGGGTCCCACCACCAGGGAAGGTAAGGTATTCCCCACTAACTTTAACCCAATTCTGGTGTCCTTTAACTTCTGCAAGCTTGGTGTGTGGAACATTATGGTACCATATCTGAAGAACAAACATCGGATATAACCCATCAATCATGAGAGACATGAGGAGGAGAATGGAAGAAGTAACACAACAACAAAAAGTGTGAAGTTAGTGCTTGACAAACACACAATTAATATACCTTATCCCTGCTAGTAGGCCACTCAATTGAACGCCGGTATCCTTCAGGAAGAGCAACAAGGCAGGTTGGGGGTTCCTCCGGACAGTGCCTCTCCCTATGCTCATAATGCTTGGTAGTTCGAAGGCTCTTAATTGCTTGCCAATTATCAAGGCATGGGATGTAATCGGACCCAGCAGTGACATTGCAAAGCTTCCAACTGTACGCAATTTGTGGATTAGGTTCTGAAGATTTATGCACATCCTTTTCATCCTTTGACTCTTCTGCCTGCGTTAAAAATGAGCCATTCTGTGTGGCGGTTTCCTTCAAAAGCTCGGATTGAGCCCCAGAAGGAAACACCTCTTTTTTCTCACCAGGAGATTCCTTGTCCTGCTTTTGTTCCACGTTCTCCTCTACCTGACCCTCACCATTATCATCTTCTTTTGTTTCACTGGTATTGTCGTTTGATTTCTTCTCACTCTCGTTCAGATCTGATTTATTCTCTTTTAAACCCTCTTCAGAATCTCCTTGTCCACCAGAATTTTTTTCATCATAAATTGGTGTTTTGCCAGCTTCAGAATCTTTACCCACTGTCTTGGACTCCTCGTCTTTTTGCCCTTCTCCATTTTCTCTGTCAGTTCTTGATGCATCTCCAGAGTTCTTCTCTTCCTCCACATTCTGCTTTCCATACTTCCCTTCCGGCTTCTCTTCCAGGCTTACATTCTCGGTTGTTTTCTCAGGAAGGTTTGTGTTTTCTTGAGAATTAGAACTTTTTTCCTCCTGAACGACACTAACATTTGCCTCCCCTTTTGTTGCATCCTCAGGTAAGTCCCCGGGATTATCCTCAAACTGTTTGGTGGTGTTCTCAGTGCCAGTATTAGTCTCACCGCCTGTGTTATCCTCATCACTGGCACTGCTATCATGACTCTTGTTCACAGTTGTCTGCACCTCATTCTTACTCTCTTGTGAGGGTTTGTCAACGTTTTGAACAGGAACAACGGACGACGATGTCATCATCCATACCCCGACTAAGCAAAGGGCCACAAACACAACCAAAGTTACCGTTGAACAGTAACTTGATGATGACTTTCTACCGTCAACCCTCGAGTACTTTCCAAAGGCCATGCTTATTACTCACAACAGTTCTTCAGAGCACGGCAATGCCAGATGTTATCACATAATCAGCTATATTGTCTGTACCATTTCAATTGCAGAAAAAATAACGGGGGTATATTGTAAAAACGAACGTCATTAAGGGTGGACCACCAAGACATTAGTACAAGAACATAGTAGAAGCAATAAGAAAACCAAGAACTTTAATTATATCGAACTGCAATTGATAACATCTTTGAAAAAAAATACAGACGCAGAAATAAAGATGCAGACAGTAGATTTTCTGATATACAGTTCACACATAACATCATATAATCTTTAGACATGCAATTAAAAAGCCAATATGAACTGTTGAAGCATTGTAGAAACACCCAAGGCAACAAAATGAAAGCCTCTTTGAGCCTCCGATTAGCTCAATTATATGGAATAACATCCAAGGTCCCTGAACATGCCCAGATCCAAATAAATCACAAAAGAAGGAACCCATATAACATCGTTGAATACCATACTCAGAATCATATATATTATAACAAAAAGGCGCTAGATCCGCATCAAATATCAGACAAAATGGAGAATTTGTGGCAACATATTCACGTTACTTTCCTTTGGGAGTTTTGGTCTAAAGGGATAACTCGATGAATCGACCTCGAACAGACAATTAATCCAAACACCGACGTCTCACTAAAATGCATATGCACACGGCATTAATTACTAGCCGAAATGATTAGATCCGAATGCAAAGTAGCTGTAAATTGTTTGGAACCGTATAGAGGCTGCGTACCTATGGTGTAATGTGTTGGCAAGCAACGCAGCAACAGCAGATCTGGGAGCTACGGTCATTCGTTCATTTTGCGTGGGAGAAAATGATGGGTTTACTTGTAAGAGAGAGAAAGAGAGAGAGAGAGGCAAGGGAAACAAATATAGTGCGTAGAATATATAATAGTAGAAGACATGTAATCTTTTAATCGGTTTTTGGTTTTTGAACGACGGTATGATGCATCGATCATTTTTCATCATTATTATTATTATTATTATTATATAATACCCCACACATCTCATACGCTTATACGCATACGAATTATATTTGTAAAGTAGTACTTGAGGACGGGGAGGTGAGAGAGACGACCGACCACAAGAAAGCCGTGAAAGTTGTGGAGGGGGGGGGAGAGAGGGAGAGAGAGATGGAGAATTGTGTATATATACGGAGACGTAGTAGTTTATTTAGGTATGGCAAAAAAATCCGAACTCGCAGATTTTCTCCTCGCCCCGCCCCGGTAGGAGAGGATTATTTTGACTTTGACTGGTCGTGAGGCGGATATGGTATTTTTTAAAAAAAACCCGCAGCGGGTTAGGATCAGGTATGGTATTCACCCCAATCTGCCGCCGCGATCCGACCTGACCCGCCCTAGTATACTTACCCTAATACTTTAGTTGGTCTTAGTCGTCCCCTACCTAATACTTTAGTTAATCTTAGTCGTCCATCATATACCATATATATATGTTCTAAATTGGCAAACCCTAATCTCAACCTTCTCACTCTGCATGGCCTGACAGCCACTCGCCTGATCTGCCCATTCTCCACCACAGGCCATGAACTTGTGGCAGCTCTACCACACCGGCCACGAGCACTTCTTGCGAGTTGTGACGGTAACACTGAGCACTTCTTGCCGCCGCACAGCATCGAGGTCAGTAATCATGGTGACCTCTCCCTCTCCCCTGCCACCCAGTCTTCCTAATCTCTCTTCATCAATAGGAAATCCCTCCTCACTGATGGATTCATTCTGCCGTATGATTACCCTTTTGTGTTTATCAAGAGCTGAGTATTTTGTTGATTACATTTTTTATAATCATGCAAGTGCTTAATGTTCTGATGCTCAATACCCAAAGGAGATTTTTGTTATTAGTTGTTCCAAAGATATGAATACTAAAGTTATTAGATGAAATTCTTAGAATGCAACTCTCTTATTTTTGGTTCTGAATATTGACATTATTTTTTCTCCATCGTAGCTGTGTCGTTACAAATCACCAGAACAAAAGTATCGGCGTCAACAAGATTGTGTCGAGCTTGGCATTAGATTGTTCACAACTTGCGATCTCATAGATGACTTGGAGTACATTGGAGAGTGATTAATAGTAAATGATTGGCATCAGATTACCTTACTGATGACTTTGGCATCGATTTTAAAATATCTTGGTTTAGTTGTATTACAATCTTACAATTTCACTTGTGTTTTTGTTTCTTATTTTTGTTTCTAAACAAAAGACAATTAAAAGTCACTATTTATCAATTGCCTGAAACAGTCAATCGGGGCGGGGCGGGTTTTTTGGTAGTGCGTCGAATCGGGGATGGTATTCCCATCTCTTGACCCGGTGGCGGGGCAGGGTAGAGCTATGTAAACGGACTATCGGGGCGGGTACGGGTTCATAAAATTCGCATTCGACCCGCCCCATTGCCATTAGCAAGTATATTTGCTGCTGTATACATTACATTGGCGATCATAAAAAGAGGGACCATATGCTAATTATGTGGAGGGTGATTTTAATGTTTGTGAGCTCGAATTCTAGAGCATGTTTGTGTGTTTTGAAAACAGAGATGAGAGAAGAAATGAAGAGAAGAGAAAAGGAAGATATTTTTTTAATCGTTTGTGAATTTAAGAGAGAACCAATAAAGCATAAATTTTTCTTCTGGTATATGAGTTCACTACTAGATTAAATATATACTTTGTAACATTGTGAAAATTCAAACAAAAACTATAAAGATATGATCTTAAAAAATAAAATTATACTGACAGAAAAACAAATGAGTCGTCTAATGTAATAAGTCTTACATCACCGATTAATATCATAATCAAAAAACACATAAACTAGGCATAAGTTGACTATAAACATCCAGACATCCAAATATAACTGATATCACACCAGAAGCAAAACAATCAGGTATGACTCAATTCTATGATCTAAAACAATCATTCGATTCTAATTGAAATAGTACGTTTTTGTAAAAAACCCTAGGATACTAAAAACTTAGTCTTCATTATCTCAAGGGTAATATGTATAATGAAAGTATGACTTATGAGAGTCTCATATCTCTCCATTTCTTCCCAATTTTGAAAGGAAAGATTTGGTGAGAAAGAATTCCAAACTTTTCACCCTTTTCTCTCCTCAGAAAATGTAACACCCTGAAATTTTCAGAGCGTTAGCCAATCAATCAATCAATTCTTAATCATCTCAATTCCACTAAGAAAACCCCAATAATATCCACATCAGAACTTCTAAAATATAACTCAAATTCTCAACTAACTATTCTTTAATGCAAAGACTAAATTAACGTACTCAATTAAGTGAGTTAACATTGATTCCCTCGCAAGGGCTTAAATAAAGAAAAATACTGAAAATCTAAACCAACTTCAAAATGAGGCTTTAACCAATCCAAGAGAGATCTACTGATGGTTATTACCAATAGAAAGAATAAAAAAAGGAGAGAGCTTTTGGGAGCTCAATACGGTCACTCAAAATCTAGAAGAGGAAATACAAATGTTCACTTCAAAAACAATAAGGGAAGATATTCAAATCAATCCCTTAAGTCATATATCAATAGAAACAATTCATTTACACTGTAAACGATGCAAATGATATTGAACATGAGTGGATGCAAAGTCACACAGGTATTGCAAGGAAACACTAAGCAAAGTCACACAGGTAGTGCTCGGTAATTACTTAGCAAAGCCACAAAGGCGATGCTCACTAATATTGTGGTTACATATGCATATGAATACTAGCCAGACCATTAAGGTACTAGCATCCCTCGACAATAACAGATCATTCTTATACCATCCCCGATACAGACCATTCTTGTAAGTCCTCAATACACTAACTCATGGCAATATGCAGAATGTAATAATTTATAATACAATGAACAAATCGATCCACAACGAGTAATGAATTCTGAGCATCGATAAGGATTTTCAACAAAAGTGTAACGCTCAAAATAGGGTATTAAAGGCAAACAATGCAATTCATAACAATTATGACAGTTTAAAGAGAATTCGATAACACATAATAAAAAATATTCACGAGGACAACGATGAAATTAGGTTTTCGGATAGAAATTCCTTATCTCGGTCCAAAGCTACAAGCTGCCATTCAACTTGTTCAAATTCATCGATTTAACCTAAATTGAAGAGTTACTTACTAGAAGAAATTTAAGCATCATATACTTTACATCCTATCTAGATACTTACTTCGACACTCTTAATTGAAACCAAACGAAATGGATCCTGCGTACGGCTACCCTAACCGAGAACCTCACACGCTCCTCAATGCATAACAATATCCCAAAATTCATAATAAAATCTAGTAAGAAGCTATTATAGCTTAAAATATTATAAAAAGTTAAAATAAGAATTATGTGAATTTGAAATATTTTTGAATTAAAATAATTTTTAAATACTAGAAAAGCCCAAACATAGCTATTAATATTTCCAGCTTAAATTAATGCCCCATAAAATTTAGTATTGCTCTACAATATATAAGAATAGTACATAAATCAAAATTAAAAATTAAAAAGCATCAAAACCATTTTAAAATTATCCATTTATTTAACTTCAATGCGATACCGATTTAGTACCAAAACAACTCTAAAAATCACGAAACTAAAATTGAAACTTCCTTATACCATAAAAACGTTACAAAATTTTCCCAGAATTTAATAAGAATTTTAAAGACTCAAATGAATTTTAGAAAATTGATGTTTCAAAAACTATTAAAAATACTAAACGATATCAGAAAAATATGAAATTTTAACACTAATTCTAATATTATCTTAAAAATTTTCCTATAAAGTTTCAGCATTTTTTGACAATCGCACAATGCCCCATAGCCACGAGGTACAACTGTGTAAGCACAGTGTACCACCCCACTGCACATACCCATCACTGTTCACTCATTTTCTTCTTTCCTCTCTCTTTGCATGAAAACCCAGAATTTGCCTTCACACAGACCTTCACACAGACCTCCTTCATGGCAGCCCCTTTTCTCCTTTTTCACTCACTCTACAATAAAAACACTACCACAACTCACACAAACACCCACACTCAAACCACTCATACACACACATATATCCCACACCCACTGCCTCACGACAGTGGGTCTTTTTCTTCTTCTACACATACACACACATGTACACTTATGTTTCACTCTCCATCTCACACATTGTTTTTATGTACAATCTGTTAAACACAACACATTTTATACACAATTATCACCCTAACCCACATATGCACTCAACACATGCAAAGCATCATATTCACAAATATCCATATATAGTCACAGGCTGCTTATTGCTCAAAACACCCATGCACTCCCATATCCATTTCTTCACTCCAGTCACAAACACACACGCACAAACGCGCACGTGCACGTGCACGTGTCCTTTCCCTTGCAAACCCATATATCTCTCCAAACATATATACATAACACACGCACAGCCTGCCTTACGGCAGGTTGTCTTTTGAAGCCACTGCCCCATGACAGTGGTGTTCTCCTCCTTCCATAAACATCCATACAAGCAATACACATACACATTAGCATACACCTAATCAACATGGCTAAAAATTCAGCCCCTCCACTCACATATATACACATACAATTTACACTCATAACTACGATTACGGCAGCTCAAAACGCACAAAATCCTCACGGTTCTCTCATGCCTCCCCTTTAAACTGAACTCTATGCAAAAAAAAAAGTTAAGATAGGAAATCTAAAAGAAAACTTACCGGAATTTTTACTCGATCACCGAAAAATCCCTTCGTTCCTTCTTCTTTTACTCTCTCTCTCTCTCTCTTTCTATGTTTCTCTGTATCTCTCTTTCTCTCCCAAAATGTATCAGACGGAGGAGAGAATAGAGGGTTGGACGGCTGCTCAAAAGTTCATAATATATAATAAAACCTTAGATGGCAAACTACCAAAAAGCCCCCTAAACTTGTAATATCCCACATCGGTTGTGGGAGAGTTTGCGATTAGCCTTATAAGACCCTGCCTATGAACTCATAAGTACCTACTTGGCAAGCCCTTTTGAGGGAGGCAATGCCCTGTGGTAGGGCCGTGGACCGGGTCGTTATAGTTGGTATCAGAGCTTAGGTTATGATTCTGTAGACTCTAGAAGCAAGTGAGGGAAAACCTAAGGTTTGACAAGAGCGTTAGCGAAAACTTTAGTGACTTAGTTGCACCATAGTAGTGGCAAGATATCAGAGTACGCAGTAAAAGCGTAGTTGGTACATTATTTGATCTGAGGCAGTGATGTGTGAGTGCTTATAGGAATTGGCTAAATAGCTTGAGGATGTGTAATTGGATTATGAAACCCTAGGTTATAATCAAAATTATATAGTATAGTGAAATATTTGAAGCTGCTATTGATGTTCTCGACTCATATTTTGGAGGTTCTGTGTGAGATCCGATGACACCTTTGTTTGGGAATTGCGTAGTGAAGGCATGGTACTTAGACATTATAAGTATGTGAAATTTTGAGGACGAAATTTTTGTAAGTGGGGGAGAATGTAACACCCCGATACTTTTTCGGAATTATTTAAAAGTTTTAGTAGCGAATATATTTTCTTAGTACATATATACATTTAGTAAGAATTAGTGAAGCCTGATAGTGTAATAAACCCGTTAGAATTTTTCTAGCACATAAATAATAGTAAATAATATTTTGGGCATTTCTGATATAATAGAAAACTTTGGGTTAACTTTAAAATGACTAACGAGAATTCTAGGGGGCTCTTGGTAACTTGCCAAGTTAGGGTTTTTATATAAAGTTGCACCTAGAGAGCAGCCGACCCTTATGCTTCTCCCATATATTCTGTAAACGCTTGAGGGAGAGAGAGCGTGGAACAGAGGCGGAGGAAGAATGCGGATAAGAAGGGTTTTTCGGCGAGACTCTTTCGGTAAGTCTTCTAGCAAATGGTTCTCAGATTTTTCATTTCTATGGGAGTTCTAACGGTGGGGTTGCGTGTGAGGGGCACGGGAAGAAGATACTGCATAGGGTAATATGTGTGTATTTATGGGTGTGATTTGGGATCTACCGAGAGAGCATGTGAGTAGCGTGAAGTGGGGGCATGGCTGCCGTCATGTGCGTACCTGTGTGAGTTTGAGGAAGCTGTGAGATTTGATGTTGGCCGTAGGGTTAGATAGAGAAGCCATGGGCTGTGCAAGAGGGAATGATGGGTGCAAGTGCGAAGGAGAGGCAGCCCAAGTGCGATGGGTACCTATATGTGTGGACTTCTCGTGCGAGGATCTGGGTGACCCCGTGTGTGTGTGTCCTGCGTGCGTGTGCGTGTAAGCTATGTGCCGTGAGAATGTTTGTTGTGCATGTGGTGTGGGTACCATGTATCTCTGGATGTGAAAGTGTGTATATGTGCATGACAAGGGAGAAGGGGAAGAGGAAAGCAGCAGCTATGGGTGTATGTGTCAGAGAGCTGTGTGCATGGTGTGTGTTTGTGTGCCCATATGTGTGTGTGTAGCTGCCAAAGGCAGCTGTGTGCGTGTGTTTTTGGGTGTGTATACAAGTGTGTGTGAGGGTGCTAGAGGGTGCGTGAAGCTACCGAAGCAGCTGTGTGTGTGTGTGTGTGTGTGCGCAGATGTGTTGTGTGCACGGGTTTGTGTGTGTAGTGTGTCTGCGTGTGTACTGGGTGCATGAGTTTGTGTGCTGTGATGTGTGTGTGTGAGTGAATGTATATGTAGGTGAAGTGTATGTGTGTGTTATGCCTGCAAATGGGTGCCTGTGTGTGCATATATACATGTGCAGGTGGGTTTGGAACAAAGGAAGAAGAAGAGAGAGAAGAGAAGCTACTGCCGTGAGGCAGTAGCTGTGTGTGTGTGGGTTTATATGTGTGTGTGTGTGTGTAGTGTATGTATGCGGGTGTATGCTCTTGGGTCTGAAGAGTGTTTTGCAGTGTGTGCTTGTGTGTGTGTGCGTGTGTGTGTGTGTGTATGAGTGATGTATGCAAATGTGTACCGAGTGCATGTGTGTGCTGGGTGTGTATGTTTGGGTAATGTAAGTATATATATCAAGTGTGTGCATATGTGTGTGTTAAAGGAGTGATGAGGGTGCGCAGTGAAGGAGAGTGTGTGCAATGGTCTGCTGTGTATCAGTATATGTTAGGGTGAGATTAGAGTTAGCACAGAAAGGGAAGAAAGAAGAGAAATACGGAACGGATAATTGGTTAGCGTTAGGTCCGACGTGCATAGACTAACGCACACTTATCGTTAGCACATGAAAATTTACAGTATAATACGTTAGACCATATTAGAATTCTTGGTAAAATTTTATAATTTTCTGAGATTGTATGAATTGATAGTATTTTCTATAATTTCAGATTTGGAAAATTCTTTTGGAGTCTTTAAACCCTGAAAATGTTTGGGGAAAACTTAGAGTAATGTCTTTGTGGTATAAATAAGAGTCAGTTTGAATTTGATGATTTTTGGAGTTTATTTTCTATGGTTTCCGTATCGCATTGGTTTTAGAAAAACGAATAAGTTAAAAATAGTTTTAATACCTTTTAATTTCTAATTTCAATTTCAATAATTGTTATACATATTTTAAAGCTCTTACAAAAATTATGGGACTTTATTTTCAGGTAGAAGCAATTTTGGCAATTTATGGGTTTTTATGGCATTTAAAGAAATTATTTTAATTCGAAAATATTCAAAAATTCAGAAAATTCATATTTTGACTTTTATTAATGATTTAAGCCATAAAAGTGTTTTAGAGTTAATTATATAAATTTTAGAGTGCCGGTACACGTTAAGGAGTGTATAGGATTTTCGGTTAGGTTGGCCGTGTGCGGAAACCGTTTTGAGTGCGCGATTTCGGAGAGAGTGGGTACGCAGTGGGTAGTTGATATCAGGGTTTATAGTGAATTTGGCATAAATTACGCTCTAACAAATAAATTGTCAATCTAGGTTTATTCAGAGAATTTCGATCGAGGTTTGGTAGCATTGCTTCGCTTGGACCGAGGTAAGGATTTCTCTCCGAACCCCATTTCGTTATTCTGTTTCAAATGGTTACAATAACAGTTTTACAAAATATATTGATTGTTGATTTCTAGGATTGAAATAAAAACGTTTGCCTTGAAATTGTCCATGAAAGCCTAACTTGAACCTTAAGCGATCGTTTGGAATTCGTAATTTGTTTATTCTCATCTGTTTTATCGATTCAATTATCATAAAATATTTTGAATTCTATTTATTATTTCTCGATGTTGACATGAGTTAGTAACTTGGGAGCCATAAGGATGGTCTGTATTGTTGGCGTTATAAGGTTGGTCTGTTGGATGCGTTAACTAGTACCTAGATGGACTAGTCAGTGTTACATATGCATATGTAAAGCGATCGAGCACTGCCGGGGTGGCTTTGCTTCTGTGCTGCTCATGTTCAATGTTTCTTGTTTATGTTTTATTTCACTCGAAATGTTTTGAATATTATCCATTCATGCTTTATTATGCCCAAAGTGTTCCAAATGACTATTATTTAAGGGAGTGAGTTAAATACTCATCCCTATGTTTATATCGTATTGTAGTGATTTCATCGAAAGCAAACCTCTCAAAAAGATGTTATTGGACTTAAATGTAAAATCGTTCGTTTTGTTCATCTTTGTCTAAGTGTTGTATTTCAATGAAAATATTCTCCAAAAGTTTTATATGAAAACTCGTCCGAATCGTTTTGTTATGTTTTAAATCTTTGATCGACCTTACTGAGCTCTCAAAAGCTCACTCTCCTTTGACTTCCTTTATGCAGGTGACCGCCAGCAGTAGGTTACTTGAATAGGGATTAGAGCCGAGGAAGCGAAAGTGAAGAAATTAAATTTTGGTATTCATCATTAGAACCCCTGCGTGGGTAAACATTATTGTTTAAATTTTTAAGACCTAGTTTGATACTTCTAATGGTCTACTAAGATTTAAATTTAGGGTTTAGTTGCTCTGACAGATTGATGGTAGTATTTGGTTGAGTTTGAGATAGTATTATCTTAGTGTACTAATCGAGCGAGCGTTAACGTTCCGGAAAATTCTGGGATGTTACAACTCTAGAGGGAACGAACCACAAGCTGCTCGTGAACGGTTCGGTTCATTTACAGCCCTACATAATGTAGTTGCACCCGGTGTGTAACATCTCGAACCATGGTTATGCTAGTTGGTTAGTTTAATTTAAGCGACGACTTGTTTGTACAAGATTTAGCATAAATTTTTGTAAGCGAAATTTTATCGGTAATGTTTAGTGACAAATTTTATTTATTTTTTGGCTAAACCATGAGTTATATATTAAATATAGTGATATTAATTGAGGTATTAGTGATAATTAGCGGAACGATACATTTAAGAGCTTTAGCGTAGAATTTTCTTTTAGTTAGCATTATATTATGTAGTGACGATTAGGGAAGCGGGGTAGTGTATCAATCACATTAAATTTTTCTGGAACATAAACTATAATAAATAAATTATTTTTGGTCTTTTTGTAATAATACAAAATTTTGGGTAAGCTTCAAAATGGCTAACCAATATTTAGGGGACTTTTGGTAAATGTCCAGTTTAGGGTTTGTAATATATATATATATATATATATATATATATATATATATATATATATATATATATATATATATATATATATATATATATATATATATATATATATATATATATACGTACTTTAAGATAGAGCAGCTGGCCCTATACTTTATCCCTTGTTTCTGAGACACGATTATGAGAGGAAGGAACGAAGAGATTCTAAAAGAGCGTAAAAGCTAGGCCAAGGATCAAAGGAGTTTTCGGCTATCGAATCCCTTTTCGGTAAGTTTTGTTTAGTCTTTCTTTGTGCAGAAATTTTTTCAGTTTATAGAGGTAGGGACATGAGAGAACACATGAGGTTTTGGTTGAGTTTAGGGCTGCCGTAACTCTAGATTATGAGTGAAAATCGTATATTAGTTAGTGTGTAAGGAGTGGGTGATTACGTGAGTGCATGAGTTGGACCACAAAAGGAGCTACTGCCTCATGATGGTTGTGAGTAGTGTGGTTCAGAATTTGCTATGTGTTGTGTGTGTATATGAGTGTTTACGGGTCACTGTGAATGGGGTGTTTTGGTATGAGTGTGGCTGTGTGAGGCATGAATTAAAGAACCACGATTTTTGGATGGATTACGGTTGTCTGTTTGTGAAAATGTTTGGGTTATCACAAGAAAAAGGGAAATCTGCCATGGCAGTTGAGGGGAGTGCATGAGTGTGTATACCTGTGTAGTGTGTAGTGTGAAAGTGTTAGCAAAAAGGGGGAATCCTTCTTCAAGGAATCAAGGTGTAGAAGATGGGTACGTTTCTGTACAGCATTGTGGCATGCGTTTGTGGGTGCAGCGTGCATGGTGCGGGCTGTTGTGATTGCAGCTGGGTGTTGATACAATGTGTGCATTAATGTGTGTTGTGGTGTGTGTGATTTGTGTGTAAATGTATGGGTGCGTGTGTGCTAAAGTGTATGTGTGTGCATGGTGAAGCTGCTAACAACAGCCGTGAGTGGGGAGATGCAGCTGAGTTGGGTGCTTGTGTAGGTATGTGTAATGAAAATGAAAAAGCAGCACAGTTGGAGCCTAAATCTTCTGTAGCATATGTGTGTTAGTTTTATGCGTGTATATGTGTGTATATGTGTGTGTTTTGCACAAAGGATGAGGCAGTAGCTGTGTAAGAGTGAGTGCATATGTGTATGTGTGTGAGTGTCTCTGGAAGGTGTGCGTGAGTGAGGCAGTAGCTAGCAGTGCAAGAGTGGGTGTTGTGCATACTTGTGTGTCTGTAAGAAGATCTTGTGGGTATTAGAGGAGTGAGTTGGTGTGTATGTAAGCTATGTCCATGAGTGTGTGCTTATGCGAGTGTAAAACGGGTATAGAGTAGGTATTTTGTGCAGCGATGGGTGTTGCTCTGTGAGGGGGATAGTGTGCTGTGTGTTCATATATGTGTGTGTGTGTGTGTGTGTGTGTGTGTGTATGGGAGAGGACGGCTACTGTGGTGAAATGGGTTTAGAGGTGTTAGGCGTGGGAAATGAAGCTAATAAAAATGAGGGGTCTGTAGAGAGTGGGATGGTATGTGTTAAGGGTGTGAGTGTGTACAGGTGTGTTGCTGTGTGGGTGCATGCGAATATAGTGTAGTGTGTGAGTGTGTTGTGTGCTTGTGTGTGTAAAATGTGTTAACAGTTAGCCTACCAAGCAAACCATAAACAAGCTACTCACACATAGCCAAAGCTGTTGCCCCATATACCATGCACAAGGCTGCTGCCTTATCTCAGATTGAAACTCAGCATTTTCAAATGTTTAAAGTGTAAAACATGGTCCATCTGTCTCTCCACAACTCACTCACATCACCTATGAAATCAATAAATATTCTTGTAACTATGCAAAGGAAAGTTTAATAAATGCAAAACATAAAACCTTTTCTCTACAAAAATGAATGTGTGTATTATATATGTGTGGGAATTGAGACAAGGAAGAGGGAAAGTGAATAAGTGTGCATGTATATGTGTGTGTTTGGCAAATAAAGGTGAGTTACAATTTGCTGGTTGGTGGGTTGGTGAGAATAAGGCTTCGGTTGACACGGGTCTATGAGTACAGAGATTTAGAGAAGAAGAAGAGAAGTGCAGATAGCGTACCACGTTAAGTTCGGCACGTGCATATTAATGCATGCTTATCATTAGCATGTGAAATTTTACAGTATAATACGTTAGACCATATTAGAATTCTTGGCAAAATTTTACAAGTTTATGAAATTGTATGAATTTTTAGTATTTTCTGTACTTTCAGATTTGGAAAATTCTTTTGAAGCCTTTAAACCCTGAAAATGTTTTGGGAAAAATTACAGTAATGTCTTTATGGTATACGTAAGACTCAGTTCAAATTTAATAATTTTTGGAGTTGATTTGCTAGGATTTCCATATCGCATTGGTTTTCGCAAATCGAAAAATTTAAAAACAGTTTTTATGTCTTTTAAATTCTGATTTTAATTTCTATAATTTTTTATATATTTGAAAGGTTTTACAAAAATTATGAGACTTTATTTTCAGCTAGAAGCAATTTTGAGAATTTATGGGTTTTTATTGCATTTAAGGAAATTATTTTAAATTTGAAAATATTCAAAAATTTAGAAAATTCATAATTTGACTTTTTTATAATGTTTTAAGCTATAAAAGTGTTTTATTGTAATTTTTAAAAATGCTAGAGTGTCGGTACATGTTAAGAAGTGTATAGGATTTTCGGTTAGGTTGGCTGTGTGCGAGAACCGTTTTGAGTGCGCGATTTTGAAGAGAGTGGGTACGCAGTGGATAGTTAATATTAGGGTTTATAGCGTATTTGACATAAATTATGTTCTAACAAATAAATTGCTTATCTAGGTTTATTCAGAAAATATTGATCGAGGTTGGTAGCATCGCATAGCTTGGACCGAGGTAAGGAATTTTTCTGAACCCTATTTCATTATTCTGATTTCAAATGCTTATAACAATAGTTTTACAAACTAGATCGAATGTTGATTTTTATGATTGATATAAAGATTTTTTTTAATTGCCCATGAAACCATAAATTGAGCCTTAAGCGAAGGAATTCTTTGTTTATTCTCATATGTTTTATCGATTCAATTATTATAAAATATTTTGAATTCTATTTATTGCTTCTCAATGTTGACATTAGTTAGTAACTTGGGAGTTATAAGGATGGTCTGTATTGTTGGCATTATAAGGATGGTCTGTTGTTGGATGAGTTTAACTAGTACTTAGATGAACTAGTAAGTGTATATATGCATATGTAAATCGTATCAAGCTGTCACGACCCAAACCCACGGGCAGGCCCATGAGTTAGGCACGTGACCGGCTGCAGACCCAATAGACTCCAATTTAGGGCTCTGCCAGGCCTTACTAGCTAAAACCTGTACACAATTCTAAAATCATACATTAACTAACACCATAACATGAAATTCTAAAGATGCCCTTACAACTCTTTCCCAAATCATCTCTACTGAAATCCTCCATAGAGACCGATAGCATTTATTTTAAAGAAACCTCCTAAAATTAAGCTACGAACGATTCAAATAAATAACTGGCAGTTCTACAATTTCTCAAGGGCTTAAACAACTTCCTAATGAGCATCTCCTGCGGCTTCATTCTCATTTCCCTCGTAATACTCATGTTCATCTAGTTGATCGCCTGAAAACATTTATAAAAAAGGGGTGAGCTTGGGGCCCAGTAAGTACACAAACCATATCCCTAAAATAGATTTTGGGATTCATAAAAACATGAAACATGCCATGGTTTTCTTCAATTTAAAACTGGTAAACATTTCACAAGAGATACTATGCATATATATACTTTTGAAAGCAATTCATCCAAGATTCTCAGAAACGAAGTATGACATCAAGTAGGCTCATCAACAACTATCACAGTTCATCATAACAAAGGCATGTTTGCGGTCAGCGTACGTTCCCCCATGACTAGGGCCCACAATCCCTACTCCACCTGGGATGAACATTATTTAGTCAGGGTATGCGCCCCCCGACTAGGGCCCAAAATCCCTCTTGCATCCGGGATACATATTGGTGTGGATGCAAGGGTGCACCACGAGCAACAGTACTGTGCGTCAACGTATCGTCCCGTTGACCAGGACCCAACAATCCAACTTTCCCCCGTGGATATGGGGCGCAACAACCAAGCCAGAAATACCGTCTCATTCAACATAAGCCAACTTTAAACACTACTCATAGAAAACATTCCATGGCATTTTTTTATGCATTTTCTCATCAAACAATTTACACAAAAGCAGTAGCATGTAAAAGGCTTTAAAACTTCTAATTGGAACAATTCATTTATACATATACATAAACAAAAATAGGGTATACGAAGGAATATGGCAGGAGTACTTACTTGCTCAGTAATTGGTTCTTGAGCTCGATCAACAGTCGATCCTATCTCTTGACTACCGAAACCTAAATAACAAACCACAAGGACATCATTCATTACCGCTCGAGCACGCCTAAGTATTAAGTTTCTCTTAAGTGAGTGAAGTGTACCAAACCGCCCCTCGTACTTTGTAAAATTTTCTATTCGCCCCCGATGCCTAACGTACCATTATCCACTTGGATATAACCTAAAAGAATACATTTAAATCACTCAAGCATCACAGTAATTTTAGATCACTATAAAATTCTAGGTTTAGAAAAATCTTGTTTACTGTGTTAAATAATTCAAAAGCCTATTTTGAAAATAAAATTGTTTGAGACACGTCCTATGCCCGAAAAAAATCTGAGAAAATTTCACGTCAAAGGTTTCCCAAAATTAAGGGGAGTTTCTGTTTTGCACTTTGTCTAAATCTGTTCAAAAGAGGTCCTTAGAAATAATTTAATAACTATTGCTAATGAAGCGTTACGCTAAATCTGTTCGGACGCTACACTGCTAAGACCGTTAAAATAGCAAACGACTTAAAAAACTTTAGGAACTACTTTATCCTAGATATATAAGATTATTGTGGAAGTTTCATAATTTAATAATTTAGTTTGCTATTTTAAAATGCACCGAAATTTTTTATTTTGATAAAATTAGTTAAAAGGCTTCCCAAGCTCAGAAAAATCTGAAATTTTTACTGTGTGTAGATCTTGCAAAATTAATATAAGATGCTTCTTTTAGTTTTGTCCAAATAAGTTTCTAGATATATTTTAAAATTGGGAGAAGAACTGCTAAAACAATATTTTCATTAGCGACACTTTTGAGTTTAATTTTAAAAGAACAAAGCTTTTCCCTCTCTTGCTACAATATCATCTTCCCCATTTACACTTAGTCGTACTCGCGTACCCATAACCACCTCACCCCATAGCACCCATTTTCTTACCCTTTCACTCACCCACCTTTACAACACCCATAAATCTTATCACTTGCTTAGTCATATGTATGTAAACACTTTCCCTAAATTCTCATACAAACATAATTCATGAGTCCCACACCCACTGCCACGGCAGTGGGTCTTCCTGGTTCATGTTTTCTCCATGAACAAATCACAAATATATGCATACATCCTTTCCTCCCACATGACATATATATATATATATATATATATATACACACACACACACACACACACACACACACACACACATAAATCTACTTCATTTTCACAACATCATACAATTCCTCAAAGCTACTGCCTCACGGCAGTAGCTTCATTTCTCATGTCCTCGCCACTAATGCAACCCAGTTTCACCCCATTAAACTTGGAACCACATATAATTTTTGCACCCATCTCATAAGTACGTACATACAACACACTAAACTCTAAACTCATAATATATAATCACAAACACCACCCATATCCACATGGCTGTGACTTGTCGTTACCCTTCGTCCTATGAGCATATCTGCGCAAATACACGCTAACGCACACACCCATTAAACACGCGCACACACACACACACACACAGCGGCTGTAGCTGCTATTGGCAACCTCCCCCTCGACCATGCAGTCTCACATTTTCAAGCATTTGGGACAGTTATCCATCATGGCAGCCAACATGGATTTGTTGGCTGCTTGTCCAGTCACGCGGCACACACCCGCAAGATTTCCCTTCAAGCACACTCTTATTTCAAGCGGCAGATTGCACAACTCACGCACCAAGACACGCTTACATGATCTAGACGCATTAAAATTATCATAATAAGGTGAAGAAGCTTACCCAAATCTGTCGAAATACTTCGGCAATTCTCTGGCCTCTTCTCTTTGTCTGTCATCCGCTCTCTGCTGTATATTTAACAGATGAAGAGAAGTCTTGGCGGCTGACCTAATTTTAGGTTATATGTGTATATATATAGCACTAGGTTGACATGTTGCCAAAATTCCCCTAGCTTTCACTAGCTATTTTTAGTTTTACCACCTACTTTCCATTATTGTAAACGGGTCCAAATATATGGTTTACTAAAGTTTAGGTGTTAGAAAAATTTTCATGGTCTTGTTAGATAACCCGGCTACCTAATTCGTCGCTAAGAGTATAGCGATGCTAAAATTTTCGCCCACTAAAAGTTGTTAAAAAGTACATTGATGTTTAGTAAAATTATTCTCAGTATAAGTCGCTAATTAAAATGCTGATGTTAAGTTAAACTATCGTCGCTAAAACTCAAAAGAACATCACTTCTAGAAATTGTCGCTAAAGTAATGATAACCGGGTAAACCTAGGTTCAGGGTATTACATTATCTTCCTCTTAAAGAAATTTCGTCCTTGAAATTTTGTGTTCCCAGCATGTTTGATCTCATATACCAACCAACCTAACACCTCAAGTGCTTACACGACTAAATCTATCTAAAGAGTTCACAATCAAACTCGGATATAATTTCAAGTAACTTTATGAGTATGTGCACCCAAGGACCTCGAAGCACAAGATGCGTGATATGCATTTAACACACTTTAATCCATTGATAAGCCATACCTCGACTTTGCGTTACTAGATTGCGGCTCTTAATTGTGTCTGATAAAATCCCCCATCACGACACTCAACTTAAAACTCACTTTAACTCACCAACAAAGAATGCATTTAAGGTTTATACTCTCAAATTAGATCCTTTGCCAATTATAAATGCTATATTCACATTTCTCCATTTTAGAACTAAATCGTCTCTAAACCGTAAAGTCTCACTAATTGATCAAATTTCTAGAGAATCAGGTATATTCATCAAAATCAACCGTAATACCAATTTGAGATCAAGATATTGCATCTTCTCTCCGGTAAAAGAAATTCGACCTCAAATTTTATTATACTTACAACCTCCAGATAATAGATCTTGCTACTTAACTCAGACATATAGCAACCAACATAATAGCAGGGCAGTGTCTAAACTCTGCACCAATTTATCACCGACGAATATTTAATATCATAATTCCTGTCCTAACCTTAATGCTAAGCTCAAACTTGCTAGGTCATTATTCACACCCTAACACTTAAAAAATTTCAAGAGATCACATAACCTTCCGAAAGTCCCCAGGTCTTTACACTTCGATCCAGCTTCAGCAACTAGAAACACATATCCAACTTCACCCAATGAAGTAAGTCCTCCTAATGGTATCTATAACCTTTAAAACATATGTCATAATCACCAAGATCAACCTAAGAAACTTCACCTATAGAATATGCTCTTAACTTATGCTCGACTTAAACCATGGCCAACTAAAATAACATACTCAACCATTGTTGTTCATTAGAACCAAGATACATGCCTGCAATACTAAATCAGAAAACACCTTTGCAAGTTTTGGAAGGAATGGAAAGCGCACCCGTAACCACTGAATCGGATGCCTGCGAGTCCTGCTGGGTTTTTGCAAGAACCTTTGTTGTTACCCGGGGTACTGTTGCATCCTCATTTCATTGAATCTGTGGTCTAATTCTAGGGCAATCCCTAACAAAATAACCCTCTTGTCCACATGAGAAACAATCCTTTGTTTTCCACCTACAGAGTCGACCAGGCTGAAAGTGATTACACCTGCGGCATGGTAACGATCTAGCTTTTCTACTTTCCCAAGGTGCTGAGTTCCCTTAAAAGTTCTTCCATTTGCCTTTTTGAGTTTTGTGCAGTTCATTTCGCTGAAAGGCTTCATCTTCTTGAAGTATATTTCTCGCTACTGCTCTAATTCTAGCATGCCTACTCCCTTCTTTGCCAGATGTATGTGCCCATATGGCCCTAGAATGTGTATTCGTCAATGTCCTTACCCTTGAGGTTCCTCGGTCAATGATGTCTTCTGGGATAATGAGGAGTTTCCCTTGACCATAGAAGGTTCGATAGGGGCTTCTTGTCTAGACATCCTGTAGGCAAAAGAGAAGTCGTCAGCTGAAAGGCGGAATATATCTCACTTATGTAAATCAACGAGTACAATGTGTACACAAACCAAAATCATGAGATCACCTAGTGGTGAATGTTTCTCCTATCTATTGTTATTAGTCTGACACCAAAATCGATATAAATCAGGCAACCTATGAAGCATACTACTCGGGCTTAGTCAATATGTTTAAACAATGTCTATGTGCACTTACACATCACACCCCCAGACTGAAAACTCTGACCACAATGCTTTCGTTACGCATTCTAATACCTCAAAACAACCAGTTCAAACTGTTGCCAAAATCCAACACTGAGAAAAGTATTACCTTAAAAGTACTCAAAATATAGTTACACACACATATCACGCATCCTTCAAACTTTAAATATCTAATCCACCATATCACTTGTAGCTCTCAATCACAACCCAGCCTATAGCCATTAGCTGTTAGAACTATTCACAAGAAGATCATAATCCTATTCCCCATCATCTTCTTCGGGCACTGTTAAAAATCTTTCAATTCGAAAGGCAAGTAGTATCGGTCAACTACTATGTAACTGGCTCAAATCTCAATCTTATGATGAAACATCAGATAAAAAAATAGTCAAAACCTAATCCACCTTTTCAAAGTCTAATCTCAATCACATACTAGCTTAGGCTTAGGAGTTTACAGCATCTCAGTTTAATCCCTAACTACCACCAGACTGTACTGTTTTAGCTTAATCACCAATCACTTAACCTTTTCCCAAACTTGTAATAAGAACACGTATCAACAAATTCCTAAAATTACTTAGTCAAAGCCTTTTCCTTCCCATCGTACTTCACTCTCATTAGCCTAGAAATGAGTCTACAGAATCATATAAGCTTCAAAGCACAAGTCAAAACATCAATCACAATCATGGCAGCTTCGAGCATTGCACCACACTACGGAATTCATCACTTAGGATGCTATGACCTAACCAGCGGAATCATTACTTAAACTCTAATACCCCAAAACCGTAATGCTCTGATACCATTTCTGTCACGACCCAAACCCACGGGCAGACCCATGAGTTAGGCACGTGACCGGCCGCAGGCCCAATAGACTCCAATTTAGGGCTCTGCCCGGCCTTACTCGCTAAAACCTGTACACAATTCTAAAATCATACATTAACTAACACCATAACTTGAAATTCTAAAGATGCCCTTACAACTCTTTCCCAAATCATCTCTCCTGAAATCCTCCATAGAGACCGATATCATTTATTTTAAAGAAACCTCCTAAAATTAAGCTACGAACGATTCAAATAAATAACTGGCAGTTCTACAATTTCTCACGGGCTTAAACAACTTCCTAATGAGCATCTCCTGCGGCTTCATTCTCATTTCCCTCGTAATACTCATGTTCATCTAGTTGATCGCCTGAAAACATTTATAAAAAAGGGGTGAGCTTGGGGCCCAGTAAGTACACAAACCATATCCCTAAAATAGATTTTGGGATTCATAAAAACATGAAACATGCCATGGTTTTCTTCAATTTAAAACTGGTAAACATTTCACAAGAGATACTATGCATATATATATATATATATATATATATATATATATATATATATATATATATATATATATACTTTTGAAAGCAATTCATCCAAGATTCTCAGAAACGAAGTATGACATCAAGTAGGCTCATCAACAACTATCACAGTTCATCATAACATAGGCATGTTGCGGTCAGCGTACGTTTCCCCCTGACTAGGGCCCACAATCCCTACTCCACCTGGGATGAACATTATTTGGTCAGGGTATGCGCCCCCCGACTAGGGCCCACAATCCCTCCTGCATCCGGGATACATATTGGTGTGGACGCAAGGGCGCACCACGAGCAACAGTACTGTGCGTCAACGTATCGTCCCGTTGACCAGGACCCAACAATCCAACTTTCCCCCGTGGATATGGGGCGCAACAACCAAGCCAGAAATACCGTCTCATTCAACATAAGCCAACTTTAAACACTACTCATAGAAAACATTCCATGGCATTTTTTTATGCATTTTCTCATCAAACAATTTACACAAAAGCAGTAGCATGTAAAAGGCTTTAAAACTTCTAATTGGAACAATTCATTTATACATATACATAAACAAAAATAGGGTATACGGAGGAATATGGCAGGAGTACTTACTTGCTCAGTAATTGGTTCTTGAGCTCGATCAACAGTCGATCCCATCTCTTGACTACCGAAACCTAAATAACAAATCACAAGGACATCATTCATTACCGCTCGAGCACGCCTAAGTATTAAGTTTCTCTTAAGTGAGTGAAGTGTACCAAACCGCCCCTCGTACTTTGTAAAATTTCCTATTCGCCCCCGATGCCTAACGTACCATTATCCACTTGGATATAACCTAAAAGAATACATTTAAACCACTCAAGCATCACAGTAATTTTAGATCACTATAAAATTCTAGGTTTAGAAAAATCTTGTTTACTATGTTAAATAATTCAAAAGCCTATTTTGAAAATAAAATTGTTTGAGACACTTCCTATGCCCGAAAAAAATTTGAGAAAATTTCACGTCAAAGGTTTCCCAAAATTAAGGGGAGTTTCTGTTTCGCACTTTGTCTAAATCTGTTCAGAAGAGGTCCTTAGAAATAATTTAATAACTATTGCTAATGAAGCGTTACGCTAAATCCGTTCGGGGCGCTACACTGCTAAGACGGTTAAAATAGCAAACGACTTTAAAAACTTTCAAAACTTTAGGAACTACTTTATCCTCGATATATAAGATTATTGTGAAAGTTTCATAATTTAATAATTTAGTTTGCTATTTTAAAATGCACCGAAATTTTTTGTTTTGATAAAATTAGTTAGAAAGCTTACCAAGCTCCATAAAATTTGAAATTTTTACTGTGTGTAGATCTTGCAAAATTAATATAAGATGCTTCTTTGAGTTTTGTCCAAATAAGTTTAGAGATATATTTTAAAATTCGGAGAAGAACTGCTAAAACAATATTTTCATTAGCGACACTTTTGAGTTTAATTTTAAAAGAACAAAGCTTTTCCCTCTCTTGCTACAATATCATCTTCCCCATTTACACTTAGTCGTACTCTCGTACCCTTAACCACCTCACCCCATAGCTGTAATACCCCGAAAATCCCATATATTTTTATGGGATAATTTAACTTTTTAACGATGAATTATTACTATTCTTATTATTATTTCTCTTAACATCGATATACTTTTTAGCGACGAATTTGGGAAACACTATCATTATGATCTTTAGTGATAATTTTATAATCATAAGACATAATTTAATGAATACAAATATTATTGATATTGATTAATGTCGTTGGCAAGGATTAGCGTTAATTGGTATTTTTCTAGAAACCCTTTAGCCACAATTTTATACATATAGTTAGCGTCGATATTTTATTAGCAACTTTAGTTACGAATTAGTGTAGCGGGGTTAAGTAATAACCCGTTAAATTCTTTATATACGTTATCTTTCATAAATAACTATATTGGGCGTTTTTTTTTTAGTTCCGGGTGAAAATGTTTGTGTGAGTAAGTGTAATGTGGTTACATATCGAGGAGTATTGTTTGTAAAGTGATTTATGTAAGAACACAAGTTAGGTTGTATGAGGAAGGAGATGGGTTGTATGAAGAAGGAGATGGGTTTGTAGGAGAAAAGTGATGTTGCGTAGAGAGAGAGAGAGAGAGAGAGAGAGAGAGAGAAAACTTAGTTTTAAACTTTAAACGCAAAAGTGTCGCTAAAAAGCTATCCTATTCCAGCAGTCTCTTTTCGAATTTTTCAAATATATCTAGAAAATGTTTGGGGCAAAACTCAAAGAAGTAACTTAGGTTTATTTTTCAAGACCTACACACAGTAAAACTTTTAGATTTTTCGGAGCTCGGGAAGCATGTTAACTAATTTTATTCGTGATAGAGACATTAGTGTATTATAGAATAGTAAACTAAGTCATTAAATTCTGAAACTCCTACAATAATCTTATGTAGCTAAGATAAGGTAGTTTCTAAAGTTTCGAAATATTTTGAGGTCGTTTGCTATGTTAGCGGCGTAGCGCCCGAACGGATATAGCGTAACGCTTCAGTGTGAGAATATTTACTAAATTATTTCTAAGGACCTCTTCTGAATAGATTTAGACAAAGTGAAAATAGGTAATTATACATAAGTCGGGGGACGGTTGGGTAAAGTTTACTCATCTAAGAGAAACATAATATCTAAACGTGCCCGAGCGTCAATAAATGACATATGTATGATTTGTTATTTAGGTTTTGATAGTCAAGAGCTAGGGCCGGCATTTGAGAAAATACCAGAAACAGATTTTGAGCGAGGTAAGTACCCCTGTCATGTTCCTCCGTATATGTATTTGCAAAAACTATAATATGTATTTATGTTTTGATCAATTGAAGTTCAAAGATTTATTCTGCATATGTTTTATTTCTAAAATAGTTGATGAGAAATGCAATTTGAAAGAATGCCATGGAATGTCGTGTGAGTCATAAAATTTTACTGAGTACATGTTAATGAGCAATGAAACTTGTCTTGGTTGCTGTGCCCCATATCCAACGGGGGAATGTTGGATTTCGGGCCCTGGTCAACGGGGCTCGTACGTTGATGCATAGTACTATGGCTGGTGGTGCGCGCTTGCGTCCACGTGATTATTTTATCCCGGGTGTAGGAGGGATTTCGGGCCCTAGTCAGGGGGGCTCGTACGCTGACCGCAGCATACCTACGAAAAGAAATATCTGTGTTTGATGTGAATGGAATGAATGATGATTGTACTCAGATTTGAAAATCTTTTCTTTTGAAATTTCATGTATATGTGTGTATGTATATGAAGGACATTTTTACGAATGACAATAATCGAATGTTTGATTTGTTGAAAGAAAACCCATGGCATGTTTTAGAAATTCCAAACTTATTTTAGGAACATGGCTGGTGTATTTGCTGGGCTTTCGCTCATTCCTTATTTTTCAGGTGACGACTTAAGGGAAGCGGAGCCGTATGAGCCACACGGGGAAGTAGTGCCCGAAGAGAACTTTTAGAATAATTAGTGTTCACTATTCGAACATTATAGTCTATGTTAATTTACGTTATGCTTGAACTGATGTAAGGAGCTTAGGTCTCCTCGAGTTTTATTTATAAGCTTTAAGGACATGTAATGAGAGTTTTATTTGAATTTCTGGAAGTCCGTAAATTAGAACTAATTTGGAGTCACAGGATTGTAGTAAGGCCTGGCAGAGCCCTGGCAGGTGTTTGAATGGGCCTGCGGCCGGTCACGTGCCTAGCACACGGGCTTACCCGTGGGTTCGGGTCGTGACAGAAATGGTATCAGAGCATTACGATTTTGGGATATTAGAGTTTAAGTAATGATCTCGATGGTTAGGTTATAAAACCCTAAGTGATAATCCAGGTTCTGTAGCATCAGGTAATACTTGGGTTTGCTTAAGTTGCAATTATTGATTGTGACTCAAGTTTCGGAACTTATATACCAGTAGGAGGACTTACTTCGTTTGATTGAAGCTAGATTAGGTTGGTTTAGAGAAATTTTTTTTAGTTGTCGATGCTGGATCCGAATGTAGAAACTTTGGAACTTTTGGAAGGTTACGTGTACTCTCGAAGTTCTGCAAGTATTAGAGTGCAAGTGATGACCTGGTAAGTTAGGGCTTAACATTACGACTTAAATAGGAATTGTGACGTTTAATATTCATCGGTGATAGATTTTGGTGCAGAGGTTAGGCATTGCTTATGTACCCGAGTTATAGCAAAAGCGTAGTGTCTGGACGTTGTAAGTATAATGAAATTCGAGGTCGACTTTCTTTTAACGGGGAGAATATGTAATATCGTGGTCTCAATTTGGTCTTATGGTGGATTTGATGAATATACTTGATGCTCTAGAAATTTGATCACTTAGTGAGACTTCACGGTTCAGACACGATATAGTTCTGTAAATGGAGAAATGTGGACATAGCATTTATAATTGGCAAAGGTTCTAATTTAAGAGTATTAATCTTAGAGGTATTCTTTGTTGGTGAGTCAAAGTGAGTTTTAAGTTAAGTGTCATGATGGGGGATGAGATCAGGCACAATTAAGAGAAGTAATCTAGTAATGCAAGTTTCGAGGTATGGCTTATCAATGGATTAAAGTGTGTTATATGCATATCACACATCTTGTGCTTTAAGGTCTTTGGGTGTATGTAAAACATGATTAAGATCAGCTATGCAAGGAACACCAAATTTCGAGGATGAAATTTCTTTAAGGGGAAGGTAATGTAATACCCCGAACCTAAGGTTGATTTTTATGGTAAACTGTATACGATTATTTGTTATTTAGCGACAATTGTTGTAAGCAACAAGAATTGAGACCTTTAGTGACAACTTTGTGATCGGTATGAATAGAATTTTTAGCGACCATTCTCACCATATACACGATTTAAGAGGGTAAAGTGGCGACAAAGTTAAATGTTAAGATGTTCTAGCATGGTAGAGCTTGTGATTAAAGAGTATTGATATTTGAGGTAAACTTTAACAGTGGGTTAAAGTGTGTTAAGAGCAAATCTATCAGTGTTGTGCTTCTAGGCCTCTAGCGGACATACTTTGTGAAGATGTTTGAAATTGTATTTGAGTGGTTTGTCAAATATCTAAATGTATCTAGGTCTATGACCGTTTATGCTGGAAATTAGACATGATTAAGAGTATAATATTTCGAGGACAACAATCTTACGCACATAAATTTCGGGGACGAAATTTTTATAAGTGGAGGAGAGTGCAATACCCCGAAAATCCCATATATTTTTATGGGATAATTTAACTTTTTAACGATGAATTATTACTATTCTTATTATTATTTCTCTTAACATCGATATACTTTTTAGCGACGAATTTGGGGAATGCTATCATTATGATCTTTAGTGATAATTTTATAATCATAAGACATAATTTAACGAATACAAATATTATTGATATTGATTAATGTCGTTGGCAAGGATTAGCGTTAATTGGTATTTTTCTAGAAACCCTTTAGCCACAATTTTATACATATAGTTAGCGTCGATATTTTATTAGCAACTTTAGTTATGAATTAGTGTAGCAGGGTTAAGTAATAACCCGTTAAATTCTTTATATACGTTATCTTTCATAAATAACTATATTGGGCGTTTTTTTTTTAGTTCCGGGTGAAAATTAAATGATTCACGAAATGGTAAAGGGGGTTAATGTAATTATACAACTTAGGGTTGTTATATATATATGTGCATAAACTACATGCAGCCGACCCTAATCAACTCCTCCAAAGAATTTTCGGCAAACAACAATAGGAAGAAGGCTTGAAACGGAGGCAGAGAGGGAGGATCCCGAGACTTTCCAGCAAGAATTTCCGGTAAGCCTACTCAGTAAATATATGCTTCATGTATTGATACATATATATATACATGTATTTAAGTAAGGATATCATTGTAGGGGAGGGCTGCTAAGGGATGGATTTAGGTATGATACGATTGGGCTATGGGTGCTGTTCGTGCGTGAGTATGTAAACTAATTTCAAACATTAGTGTATGTTGTGTGTTGTTGTGCGCTGCGGGTAACGGCATGGAGGAAGAAGAGGCTGCCAAGGCGGGCAACTGTGGTGCTGTGTCATGTGTGTATTTTGTGGTGCGTAGGTGAGCGTAAAGGCGGAAAAGTGAGGGGAAAAAGGGTTGCCATGGTGGGCAGCCATGGCATTGTGCTGTGTGGGTGTTTAGGAGGGTGAAAAGGTGGAAAAAGGAAAGAGAATGGAGCTGACGTAGGGCAGCATATATGTGGATGTTTGAGGGTGAGCTATGAACGTGCAGTTGGGTGGCGAATCTAAAGGAAACGGTTGTGCGACAACGGGTGTAAGCAGCCTTGTTCACAGATGTTTAACATGTATATGCCTGGGTACACATCCGTGTAATGGCCATGGCTATGATGGTTTGGAATAGGTGGTGCGTGTGTGAGATTGCGATGTGCGTGCGAGGGAGGAAACACATAAGAGGGATTTTGATAATTTTACGTACCTGGTAAGGGGGCCGTTTTGGGAGTATGCGTGGGTCAGTATTGAATTTAAAATATCATAGTCTATACGATATACTAATAACTGGGTTGTTCTGTTTAGGTTAAAGCAACAAACTTTCCAGCTAGATAGCATAGCTTCGGATCGAAGGACTTTCGTCCGAACACTTATTTCAATAACTCGTACTTGTAAGTATTCTTTCAATCTACTTATGGCTAATGCTGAACACTGAATTATGTATTGATACCAATATGTTATTACCATGAAAACCTCAACATTGAACCTGAATCCATTCTTTGAAAATCTTATCGATGCTCGCATGTTATTGCATGCTGGGCAAATTCGATAATTGTTGTATTCTTTCTTCTGAATTGTTATGCCTAAATTTGATAATCGTTCGTGAGGGTGCTTGCTGTTTGTTTGCGGTTATTCTGGAATTTCGAGTGACGAATCATAGCAGTATGTTTATTTGTTATTGAAATCAATTGATTTCGGTGATTTGAGTTCATGTTAATACTCATTGTTTTTGTTGATTTTGTGTCACCTGGGGCACTGTACTATGGGGGAGGCGTTATAAGGTTGGTCCGAATCCTGGGTGGAACGCAGGCTAGTACCCACTGAGAGTAGTATTCGTACATCATGCATGTGTACACTATGTTATGCATTGCCTGAATGGCATTGCATATTGGCTTTGCCTGAATGGCATCGTATCTACTAGGATCAACATCTTTGAATTTTATTACATTGTATCTTACAGTGATTGTTACGGAAATGACTGGAAAGGATTGTCTCAAATAGTTTGTGCTTGTTTGAAATCCCTTCCCAAATTGCCTTTGAACTCATATTGAAATCCTTTGGAAAAACCATCTTCGTATTCTGGAATACTGACTTTGAAATTGATCTTTTATAAAACGTTTTGGAACCCATCGTGATTGCTATTGTTTATTTTGATATCTATTTTTGATGAATTTTGATCATTTTGGAAATCATCGAGCTATTTAGATCGTTTGAAATATTTTTTGGAAATCATCGTTGGTTGGATTGTTTTGAATCGTTTTGTAATTCTTTCGGTTGTCCTAGTACGACCTTACTGAGCTCTTAAAAGCTCACCTGTAATGCCCCATATTTTCGGAGCGTTAATATCGAATAAACAGAGTTAGAAAACCTTAAAATATCAAAAAGTCTCTCCAAGTGGTCATTCAGAGCATGTACTAATTAATCCCAAAGATACATTAATAAATGTCATAGCAGCCTAAAGCATTTTATATAATCCAAATTACTCCGACACGGAATTCCAAAATAAGATCTTGACAAATTCAATTTGTCTTAATTATTACATCTAAAGATACTAATACTGACTCTTAGATAAAACTCGCTAGCTCTCAGTCACACAGCTAGCCCTGTAATCCAATCCACCTACTGATCACCTAAAAGAAAAACAATAAGGGAGTGAGCCAAATGCTCAGTAAGGTCGCTCAACGGACCAACCAAAAGGGACAAAAATGTCTGAGGAAACGAAATTGCAGACATATGAAATTTTAACAGAACAGATACACAAAAGAATTTCAAAATGCCAAAATATATATTTGTGCAGAGACAGGCACTAGAGAGCCATTTGGAATAAGGTCACACATCATTACTGAAACATGAAACCGGGTTCATAAAATAAGATCGTGATCTCTAGCTCATCGCATTGAGCTAGCCCACATTCCAATCTACGTGGGTAAGTCAGAAACATAAAAGTCACATACACTGTGACATGGCTCATGGAATTATTAACACATAGATTCAATAATTAACCGTGATAACAGCAAGTTGTTTAGACAATATATACTAATGGGTGTCTTCTCTAAGTTACATATGGGGTACAGTGTAAAGATAGACAGCTATCTATAATCAATTTTACATATGATATTTCAAACGATTGCGGAACTAGCTCAATATTGGACTTAAATTGAAGAGGAGAAAACAATGAACTCAATGAAATTTAAATTACTGAAATATGAGTACAACACGAACTAACTGAAGAATCGGACAAAATATACACATAAACTCAAGCATCGACATGTGTGAACAAATAAAACAAAAAGCCAAAAAGGGTTCATATTCTGGTACCATTTTACATGGACCAAAACCCACCACTCAAGATGCACGATGAGAGAAAACTCATTGGATAAAAAGGACAATGATTACATCATCCTTACAGAAACAAGTTTATATTTGCATAATAACAGTACTGAAGCGGGACTAAATGATACCACCGTGCAGACACAAAGGTCAAGACAACAATTCACAGGAAAAGAATTACAAAGCGAGCACAAAAATCGCGACAAAAGGCCACGAAAAAGGAAAAAAAAACTTACCGTATGAACTGTAGAGTAATGGCACAAAAATCGAGATAAATTGATTGAATAATTGCATCATTAAATGAATGATTGATCCAACACTGATTTAGATTTCAAAAACGGTAAACCCTTACCTTTGATCGCGATTAACCCCAAAATTTGATCTTCTCAATCCAATTGTATCAAAATCCCTAAAAATTAATATACTCAAAAGTTCCAATTATATTCTAATAACAACGAAAATATATAGACTACTACGAATCCCAAATCAATAATCAAGTTAAATTCTTACCTTAAGCAATTTGCAAAATCCGAAGAAGTCTCTTCCTAGGGATTCTTTGGAGGCTGCTCTTCTGAAATTTCTTATGTTCTCATGAAATATGTATTGTACGTAACTATCAAACACCTAAAAGATATATACTTATATTCCTAAGACAATTAAAATTTCAAAAATACCCATTACATCCCCATCTCTCTAATTTTATTTTATTTTCTTTTTTTATAAGCATTTAAATATCAGGGGTCTAACATCCTCTCCCCTAAATAAAAATTCAGTCCTTGGAATCAAAATGTACTTGAGGCACCAAAAAGGTGCCGATAAGTATGTCGCATATATTCTTCAGATTCCCAAGTAGCCTCTTCAATTTAATGGTTCCGCCAAGGGAACGACTTTCGTCCTTAACACCTGATCACGATGGTAAAGAATCTCAACTGATTGCTCTTCATAGGAAAGGTACTCTTGTACTGATAAAGTCTCATACGGCATAATGTTCGTCAGATCATAAACGTACTTCCTCATATTCGAAACATGAAAAACGTTATGAATGTGCGAAAGCTCTGGCTACAATTCGACTCTGTAAGCCACCAGATTGATCCTATCTAAGACCTTGAATGGCCTGACAAACCTAGGGCTAAGCCTACCTTTCTTACCGAAACGCATCAACCCTTCCAAGGTGAAACCCTCAAAAACACGTGATCACCCACCTCAAATTCAAGTTTGCGACGATGATGAGATGTATAACTGTGTTGTCTGTCCTGAGCTGATTTGAGACGTTCCCAAAATAAATCAACTTTTTAAGTAGTCAACTGTACCAACTCTGGTCCCAATAACCGTCTCTCTCCTACCTCATCCCAGCATAGTGGCGTCCCGCACCTCCGTCCATACAATGCCTCAAATGGTGCTATCTTAATACTTGTCTGATAGCTATTATTATAAGCAAACTCAACTAAAGGTAAATGACTATGCCAACTACCACCAAGGTCTAGTGTGCAAGCCTTCAACATATCCTCTAGCATCTGAATGGTACGTTTAGACTGCCCATCTGTCTGTGGGTGATAAGCGATGTTGAAATGAAGATTAGTGCCCATAGAATTCTAGAAACCCCTCCAGAACTTTGAAGTAAAATACGGATCTCGATCTGACACTATAGATAATGGTACACCGTGTAACCTCACTATCTCATCAATATATAATCTAACTAGCTCAGATTATGGTGCTGTGGCTCAGATCGGAAGGAAATGTGCAGTCTTAGTTAACCTATCAACAATATCCCAAATAGTATCAAATCCTTTGACTGTCCTCGGTAAGCCTCCCACAAAATCAGTTGTCACATGCTCCCACTTCCACTGCGGAATCTCAAGTGGCTGAAGTGGTTCGCTAGGCTTCTAATGCTCCATTTTCACTTTATGACAAACCAAACAATGAGAGAGTAACTTTGCTATATCTGACTTCATGCCGCTCCACCAAAAATGCTCCTTAAGGTCATGACACATCGTTGTTCCTCCTGGGTGGATAGAGAAACTAGAGTTATGAGCCTCTGATAATAACTTCCTCCTCAAGGACATATCTGCTGGCACACAAAGTCTCTTATGGAACCAAACTACACCGTGCTCATCAACTCTGAACTCAGACTGTTTTCCACTGTTAATGTTCTCGATAATCCAGAATCTCCATCTTGAGCTTCCTTGATCATGCTAATCAAGTAAGTCGTACATGCAATGTAGCCAAGTACTCTCCACCATCTTGCCATCTGATCTCCAGATACAAGTTCTTTATATCTTCTAATACTTGGGGTTGATAGGTGATAAGTGCTGCTAAGTTTCCTTTGCTCTTCCTACTGAGTACGTCGGCCACGACATTCGCCTTACCAGGGTGATAATGAATCATGCAGTCATAGTCTTTCAAAAGCTCCAACCAATACCTTTGTCTCATGTTCAGCTCCTTCTGGGTGAAAATATACTTAAGAATTTTATGGTCAGTGTATATCTCACAGGTCTCACCATACAAGTAGTGCCTCCATATCTTCAAAGCAAATATCACAGTTGCTAGCTCAATATCATGGGTGGGGTAGTTCTGCTCGAAAGGCTTAAGCTATCTAGAAGCATAGGCAATCACCTTACCATGCTGCATTAAAACAAGACCTAAGCCTCTCTTTGAGGCATCACTATATATCACAAAACCTCCAGAACCAGATGGCAAGGTCAATACAGGTGCAGACACCAACCTCTCCTTCAGTTCCTGAAAATTAGCCTCATACTCCTCACTTCCAAAAAATCGGTTGTTCTTCTTAGTCAACTGAGTCAAAGGCATAGCTATTCTAAAAAAATCCTTCTACAAATCGACAGTAGTAACCTGCCAATCCCAAAAACTTTTGCACTTCAGTAATAGTACTAGGCCTCTGCCAATCGGTCACCACCGCAACCTTAGAGGGGTCAACAGCTATTCCATCTTGGTCACCATGTGTCCCAGAAATGTAACTTGCTCAAGCCAAAATTCGCACTTATTAAACTTAGCATACAACTGATTATCTTTCAAAGTCGGTAGGATAATCTCTAGGTGCTCACTATGCTCCTGCTTTAACTTAGAGTACACTAAAATGTCATCAATGAAAACAATAATGAACTGATCCAAATACTGCTTAAACACACGATGCATTAGATCCATGAAAGCAGCAGGAGCATTAGTCAACCCGAAAGGCATCACTAAGAACTAGTAGTGACCGTAACGAGTCTGAAGCGCGGTCTTTGGCACATCCTATGCCCTAACCTTCAGCTGATGGTATCCAGAACGCAGATCTAACTTTTGAGAAAAACCTTGCCCCCTGAAATTGGTCAAACAAATCATCTATGGGAAGGTAGAAACATTTTCTCTCTAAAAAACTAGTCGTTAGGTGTTTCTCCGGCCTGAACTAGCCATTAGGTGGTGGCTGTTGGTCTTCCACGGCGCCTTTGTCGGCTTTTTTGGCGTGTCTGCTTGTGTTCGGCAGCTGGTGTCATCGCTGCTAGTCACGACTAGTGTGGGTTGTCTTGTTTTGGTCCTTGACGGGGTGAAGTAGTGCTCGTAGATCCCTTGATTTTGATGGGCTAGCTTGGTTTCTTCTGGGTTTGGAGTGTTCGGTCGGTGGGTCTTCGCCGGCGTAGTGCTTTCTTCCCCAAATTCGAGAGACTTTTAGAGAAATTATGACCAGATCAGACAGAGGGTCTTCGTCGGTCGTCTTCCTGTGCTTTTTCGGCTTTGCCAAGCCCATCGCTGACGTCTTCTGCTGTGTGACTGATTAGATCTGGGCGTGGCTTGAATCTTTGCGGTGTCGTTGCATCTGCCGGTAGTGTTAACCGGCTTATTCTCTAGCAGTTTTCTCTTTCTGGCTTCTTTTCCTCCCCGCTGGCGGTGCTCGACACCTCTCCTCCCCTTTCCCTTCCCCCCCACCCCCTTCCCCTTCCCTTTCCCTTTCCTCTTCCCCTCCTTTTCTCCCTCTCCCTTCTTGTCTGTTTCTTCCTGCGCAGCCCTAATTTGGGTTCGGCTGCGCCAGCCCTAATTAGGGTTGCACTAAAAATTTTTTTAGGGTCTGTTCTTTATGGTGTCTTCTGATCCTTCTTTGGCTAAGTTTGCCCTTCGAGACGATCGATCTTTTTTTATGCCTATTGGCCCTCGGGTTGCTGATTTTCTAAAATAGCATGCTTTGTCTTTTCTTGATAATGTCTCTTGTGTTTCTAATTTGGTGACTTCTCCTTCTTCGCCAATCAAGCATCGGGAGTCTACCCCTGGCCCCTCGGGTATGTCAAAGAGTGACATATCTCATTTGAAGAGAATTGATGGTTCAAAATGTTTTGATGATGAAGCAGTTGTTCTAGCAAAAACTTAAGGGTTACAAGATCGTTTCTTAGGTGGTTTGTTGTCGGCCTGTCAGTTGGTTTGCTTATGAAAGAACTTGAATACCGGTGAAAGGTCGGTGATGAGAAATGTGTGTTGCAAGCGGAGGTGGACTCATTTCTGCGGCAGCCGACCTATCGGTCCCTTTCTGGAGATAGAGGTGGTTTCGACCGGGGTGCCAGATGAGGGAGGGGTAATCGGGGTGATTCTAGACCCAGGGGTAGGGTTGCCTTTGGTGTGGAAAAGGAGGAGCTATTAGGGCAGACGCTCAGCGCCTTCTTGCTTCTTCACATCATCTATCCTGGGCTGACAGGTGAAGCCAGGGCCTCCTAGTTCTTTCTAAAGGTAAGATGAAGTTATCTTACTTTCCGCCACGATTTCTGAAGGCAAGGTACAAGTTTCTCCTCCTCAAGTTATTGCTGAAGAGGGCATTAAATTGTGGGATAACTGTGTTGTGGGGTATTCTGTCGATAAAAAACTGCCTCTTTTCACTATTAACAACATTGCCCGTAAGTTGTGGTTGAAAGATGGATTACAAAAGGTTTTAGTTAATGACAAAGGTTTTTACTTCTTCAAATTCTCTTATGTGGATACAGTAGACAAGATTCTGGATTCGGGTCCGTGGCATTTTGCGAACAAATTAATTGTTTTGCAAAGTTGGAGACTGGGTATGAACTTGTGAAAGGAATCCCTTGATGTTCTACCGTTAGGGGTTAGACTTTCAATATTCCTGTTGAGTACCTGATAGCTAGTGGGTTGAGCTATGTAGCGAGTGGTATTGGGAAGCCACTGTATGCGGATTTGCTTATTGAGAGCTGTGAGCGGATAAGTTTTGCTAGAGTGTGTGTTGAGGTTTCTGCAGCCAGGGAGCTCGTTGATGAATTTGTTATTGTGCCAAACTTGAGTACCTGCCAGGAAGCCCCATGTAATTGTTCAGGCAGATTATCAGTGGCGCCTTTCAGTTTGCACGGTATGCAAGTGCTTCAGACATACTACCCAGTCTTGTGCTCGGCCTAAGAGCATTAGGCCCCCTTCTCCTTCTCTATCTATCCCGAAGCGATCTGTCACGACCCCTCCTGGCTCTATTGCTGCTCTGGCAAAAGAAGCAGAGTGGTCAACCGTGAAAAGTAAAGGCAAGAACAAAGTTAGTAGGGATTCTTCGTCTTCTTTATCTCATGATCATGTTCAGTCGAGCCGTAGTTAGTTAGAGACTAGGCACCAGCATGCACTTGGTAGCCATTTACAGGTTAGTGCCCAACATGTTTCTTCTCTACAGGAGGTCAGTACTCAGCAGTCTTCTCTTCCTGAGGTACCTTGCCATTTTCATAATTTTCCTAGTGATGTTCCTGCTTTGCACTCTGATTTGCTTTTAGATTCTAGCCTGATTGTGCACTCTGGATCGGGTTCTAATCTGGACTCTGATTCTGACTTTGTTCCCTGCTCTCTTATTCCTAATAATAACACGTCTTCTCTTTTTGGTAAAAACATAAATCTTGACTCTAGTTTAAATAATAAGAAGAAGAAGAAAAAGAAGAAGTCTCCCCATAGGGGAAATTTCACCTGACTCTTACTTCTTGGTTTGTAGCATTCTTTTGGTTTTTGGTATCATGCATAACATCCTCTGCTGGAATTCTCGAGGATTCAACACTAGTGGTAAGCAAGTGGAGGCTCAACATATGATTGCCTCCTTAGGTGTTAAGCTTTTTGGGATCTTGGAAACCAGAGTAGCCACCCATAATGCCTCAGTTATAAATAACCGTAGACTTCCTGGTTGGTCCTTTATAAATAACTACCAATTTTTCGTGAATGGTAGAATTTGGGTTTTTTGGAATCCCAAAGTGTCTAATGTTACTTGTATTGGTATGTCAGATCAAATAATTCACTGTCAAGTGAAATTAATACATAGGTTGCCTCCTTTTTTGTTTCCTTTGTGTATGGTTATAATAATTATGGTGAGAGATATGTGCCCTGGCTGGAGCTTGAGTATAGGTCTCGCCTTTTTGGGAATGATCCCTGGTTGGTACTCCTGATGCCTCAGTTATTTGTAACCGAAGATTTTCTAGTTGGTCCTTTATAAATAACTACAAATTTTTCGTCAGTATTAGAGTTTGGATTTTGTGGAATCCCAAAGTAGTTAAAGTTATTTGTATTGGTATGCCTGATCAAATAACTCATTGCCGGGTGGACTTAATAAATAGGTTTTTTTCCTTTTTTGCTTCCTTTGTGTATGGATCAAATGAATCTAGTGAGAGACCTGTGCTCTAGCCCTTTGTGTATGGATCAAATGAATCTAGTGAGAGACCTGTGCTCTAGCAGGAGCTTGAGATAAGTCTCGCCTTTTTAAGAATGATCCTTGGTATTTACTTGGAAATTTCAATGCCATCCAAAGTTTGAATGAGAAGTTAGGGGGTAGCAATAGGTGGCCTCGCTATTATCAGGAGTTCCATGAATGTTTGATTGCCTTAGGACTTTCTGATTTGAAGTATTCTGGTTGTTTTTATATAGTCAGGATAACGATGATACAAATTTTCTCGATAAATAAAAATATATATCAACTGATGAAACAATAGTACAACATATGCAAGGGGCATAACCCAAGAATACAACTATGGAAACGCAAGTCTTGCTAAGCAAGAGGTAAAAAGGAGACCTAAATTAGGTTGAAACATGTGATACCGGCATCAAAAGAAAAGAGGTAATACATAACCACCAAAGCTAGATCAGCAAAAGAAAATACAGAGAAAGACCCAATCGTGACCACATGGAGGTAACAAAAATAGGTGAAGCCATGTGGAGAGCCTAGAGATCCTGGTAAAAGAGCGTTGCACTAACAAACGTGATAAATTAGGCTAAAAATTGCAAGGGCCTACCTATACGTGGACCAATCCTCCAGATATTAATCTAGACCAAACCATGACGGGATCAAGCGAATATGGAGTTGGGGAGCTGCCATTCACCCTAAGACCATCAGTTAATCGGGGTATGCATACTGTTCTACAAGAGAACAACCTCCACCGGATGATCTGCACAAGACCTACAGAACAAAGAAACCACATCAGTATACTTATTCTAGAAGGAATGAGAATTCTGCTCTCTTCAGATGTAGTACACCAACGCTGCAAAAGCTATCTGACAGACCGATATCGGGAATTCAGGGCCCTGCTACTCAGAGGAAGCTCTATAAACCATACACTGCCAACTTAACATAGACCAGTTAAAGTTAAATTTCTTTTGAATAATAGACAACAATCTACACGTGAAAGGGCAACTAAAAACTAGATGATCATGGGAGTCAAAAGGAAAGCGACAGATAACACAGCTCATGCTAGGAATGACATGAAATGTAAAAAGTCTATCCTACGTACTTAACCATTCTCTAATGGTCAGTCATAAGACTAGGTTATGGCATGGAACACGCCACTTTCTCATCGCTCGCACGCCATCTCAGTGACTCTCGTCGCCCGCGCGCCATCTCTGCGACCTTCATCTCCTGCATCTGCGCGATAGCTCCGCGATTCCAGTTGCCCGCACCCCAACTCTGTGACTCTCGTCGCTCTCATGCCATCTCCGTGATTCTCATCGCCCGCGCGCCATCTCTACGACCTTCGTCGCCCTCATCTGCATGACAGCTCTGCGACTCCCGTCGCCCGCGCTCCAACTCCGCGACTCTTGTCGCCCGCGTGCCATCTCTGCGAACTTCATTGCCTGTATCCGCGCAACAGTTCCGCGACTCCCGTCGCCCGCACTCCAACTCCTCGACTCTCGTCGCCCGCGCGCCATCTCCGCAACTCTCGTCGCCCGCGCGCCATCTCCGTGACCTTCGTTGCCTGCGTCCCCACGTCAGCTCCATGACTCTCGTCGCCCACCCACCATCTCTGCGACCTTTGTCACCTACGTCCGTGAGCCAGCTCGCTTCTCTCATCGCCCGCACACCATCTATACGACCTTCCTCGCCCCCGTCCGCGCGCTTGCTCTGCGACTCTCGTAACTAGCGCGCCATCTCTGCGACCTTCGTCGCATGCATCCGTATGACAAATCCACGACTCCTGTCACCCGCATGCCATCTCTGTGACCCCTATCGCCGGCACCTGCTCAACGCTCTCTACAATGCTCGCTCAACACCAATGGTCACATGACGCTCGTCATCGACCATGCACAATCGTCACGACGGCCGCATACTATCATCGTATATCTCCGCGACATTCGTCGCCAAGCCCATGCGCCACTTCCATAACATGTGCCTAGGGCACTAAGTATATCTCCGCGACATTCATCTCCGCGCCCGTGTGCCACTTTCATAACACGTGCCCCCGCACCAAGTGTTGTCTCTGCGACGTTCGTCGCCACGCCCGTGCGCCCCTTTCTCATGTTACTTGCCCCGGCACCAAGTATTGCGCCGCGACGTTCGTCGCCGCGCCCGTGCGTCGCCGCGCCCGTGCGCCTTTTCTCATGTTGCGTGCCCCGGTACTAAATATTGCTCCGCGATGTTTGTCGCAGCGCCCATGCGCCACAATCATGTTACATGCTTCTGGAGGGGCTCCGGCCCTCACTACGGGATGGGCTTAACGCCATGCCGGCTTAATCAAAATGCAGGATGGGCTTAGCGCCATTGCCGGCTCAATCAAACTGTGGGATGGGCTTAGCGCCATCGCCGGTTCAATCAAACTGGGGGATGGGCTTAGCGCCATCACCGGCTCAATCAAACTGAGCGATGGGCTCACAACCTTAAAGCCATCGTCGGCTCAATCAAACTGCTGGATGAGCTTAAAGCCATCGCCGGCACAATCACTGGGGGCTCACAACACTGAAGCCATCGCCGGCACAACCTTAAAGCCATCAACATCGCACTCGCAGGGGGCTCCGACAGGAAGACTTCCCCGCAACTGGACTCTAAGCACTGAGCGATGACCATGCCCACTCATGTTACTGTTGATCGTCGACACCACCAGCGCAATGACTCCCAGGTCACTCTGGGATGGGAGTAGGTCCTTGGAGGGCATCGCGCTTAGTCCCCCTGGCAGTTGGCTACATGGGCAACCCTCACCGCTGTCAGGTTCTCTGCGCATCTCTTGACGCACCTCTTGGGATTCAGTAAGGGCTTAGACTGGTGGCTGGGGCAACGGGCTACTCTGACCATGCTACCGCGGCATGATCAGTCTCCTCAGACAGGCAGAGAGATGTTGCAAGGGCAGGGCAGCACGAACTTGGGGACCGGCAGTCCAACAGAGAATCAGTACTTTGGACCCCCTTGGCGATGTGTCGCTCCCAGGGGACGACACATGTCAACTTATGACACATTCGCATTTTTGCTTATAAATAGTGGACTTCGGAGCTTATTCAAGGATTGCTCTCTCATTTGACATTTTCACTTTCTCTCTCTAAAAAGCCATTCTCTCTGGAATTTTAGTGAGAGAAACACATTTTTGGACTTCTAACACTGGACCCTTGACGCTGCACCCTTGACACGAACTGTCGATCGTCGCCTTGCCTACGCGGCACTGCCAGCCCTCGTGACCTGTCTGGGAAGCCTTGTTCTCAGCCCTTACTCTATCCTTGATGTCTCCCACTTTGCCTGCCTGGAAGCTGACTCAAACTGCATCCTTTGTGGCACCTCCACATAGCAATGGACCCCTTTTCATGGGCAACATGGGTTAGACTCTATAAAATTCCAGTTGAGTACCTAACGACTAGTGGATTGAGTTACGTAGTGAGAGGCATTAGGAAGCCACTATATGCGGACTCACTTACGGAGAGCTGTGAGAGGATAAGTTTTGCTCGAGTGCATTGAGGTTTCTACAACAAGGGAGCTTGTTGATGAGCTTGTTATTGTGCTGGACCTGACTACCTTGCAGGAAGGGGATTCCCCCTTTGTTCCTATGACTCTACTGTCAGATTATCATTAGCGCCCTCCAGTATGCACAGTGTGCAACTGTTTTAGATATACTACCATGTCATGTGCTAGGACTGAGAAAGATAACCCCTTCCTCCTTTAGTTTCTATTTTCGGGTCTGACACGACCTCTACCATCCCTATTACTGCTCATGCGAAAGATACAGAGTGGACAACCATGAAAAGCAAAGGTAAGGATAAAGTCAACATGAGTTCTTCTTCATCTCTTGTAGGTATTCAGCAGGGCCGTAATCACCAGGAGACTAGGCACTATCAGGAGCTTAGTATTCAGGCACAGGTTAGTGCCCAGCATACTTGTTCTCATGAGGAGATCAATAGTCAGCAGTCTATACCATCTGAGGTTCCTTCTCATGTTCTTAATGTGCCTATTGTTGATCCTGTTTTGCATTCTGATTTGCATTTACATTCTGGATTGCATTGGCCCACTGAGTCTGGCTTAGATCCGGACTCTAACTCAGATTTCATTCCATGCTCACTTTCTCCAAAACATAATCTTTCCTCTCATTCCAATAATAAAATAAACTGACTCTACTGTTAATAATAATAATAAGAAGAAGAAGAAGAAGAAGAAGAATTCTCCTCTGTAGGGGAAAATTTCACGTGACTCTTTCTTCTAGGTTTGTAGCATCTTTTGGTATTTTGGTATCATGCATAACATATTTTGCCAGAATTCTCGAGGATTTAACACTAGTGGTAAGGTGTTATGCTTTTTGGAATCATGGAAACCAGAGTAGCTACTCCTAATGCCTCGGTTATTTGTAAATGAAGATTTTCTAGTTGGTCCTTTATAAATATAACTACAAATTTTCCATTAGTAGTAGAGTTTGGATTTTGTGGAATCCCAAAGTAGATAAAGTTACTTGTATTGGTATGCCTGATCAAATAACTCATTGTCGAGTGGACTTAGTAAATAGATTTTTTTCCTTTTTTGCTTCCTTTGTGTATGGATCAAATGAATCTAGTGAGAGACCTGTGCTCTTGCAGGAGCTTGAGATAGGTCTCGCCTTTTTAAGAATGATCCTTGGTATTTACTTGGCAATTTCAATGCCATCCAGAGTTTGAATGAGAAGTTAGGGGGTAGTAATAGGTGGCCTCGCTATTATCAGGAGTTCCATGAATGTTTGATTGCCTTAGGACTTTCTGATTTGAAGTATTCTGGTTGTTTTTATTCGTTGACAGCTGTCAGGATAACGATGATACAAATTTTCTCGGTAAATAAAAATATATATCAACTGATGAAACAATAGTACAACATATGCAAGGGGCATAACCCAAGAATACAACAATGGAAACGCGCAAGTCTTGCTAAGCAAGAGCAAAAAAGGAAACCTAAATTAGGTTGAAACATGTCACACCGGCATCAAAAGAAAAGAGGTAATACATAACCACCAAAGCTAGATCAGCAAAACAAAATACAGAGAATGACCCAATAAATGATACTAATTCCCATCACCCTTCTCCTTCTCAATAACAACTTTAGGTCCGACTTCAAAAGCAGACTCTACCCCTACCTGTATACCCCATCAACCAAGGAGAAGCCATAACGCTCCTTCAAAAATTTCAGGCTTCAATGACTCTCACTTAGAATCCCTTGTTGCATATCCTCAGATAAAACCCTATGAGGCGGACAGTCATAAACAATCTGCCTTACCTTTGTGACAATCCATATATTGGCGTCCATCATCTCCATTAATATCTAGTTGGACACTTACTTTTTCTCCTCTCATTTAACTTTCGGCTTGTCTATTATTTAGTTAACATCGCTAGTTGGGACTCAACTAACTTGTCAATTAGTCCCTTTTTCCTCATTAAATGGAAGTAATTTCTCTTCCAAAAGTCCATAAAACTTTACACATTCTCACTTTCTGCTCCTCCTTTCTTCATTCCAAGTTCACACAATAAAAGTGTTCAATCTCATCTATCCTCCATGTGGTTCTTACAAATTCACTTCCTCCTAGACCTTCATCTAGTTCTTTCATCCCTAATTCCATCCCGTTTACCTTCTCATCAGGATCCTTTTTCAAGATCCAACACTGCAACCTTATCATCATCAAACCATTCTTGTAAAGCTAGGTCAACCAACTCTTTCTTCCTTTCCCTACAACAATAGTAGGAATGTTAAGGTCACAATATATATGCCTTAGTCAACCTCAACCCACATATCTTAACCATCCTCTTAATTCGGCCGAATCATCAAGATTTTTTCTTCTACTCTTCTCATCAACAACTTAGGCCTTCCACCAGACACTTCAAAAGTCTACAGAATCATTTGCCTAAGCTCTGATACCAACTTGCGACACCCTCAACACAGGTGACATCACCGGGCTGAGTTATAGATCATAATCACATTCAAAACCCTGTGCTGAATACAGAACAACTACATCCTCGTACTCATACATCATTAATAGACGCTCCAAAATGAAGACTTACAGGTCTTTAAACAACATAAATGTTTACAACCTAATATACGACTATAGTCGTAGGACTCTTATCAACCTATCTCGCAACTCAATCTTTATCCCACCATTTATAACGGGTCTTACCTCACACAATTTATCCCCTTGCTCAACATTTTCTAGCTTGCTTCTCTTATCTTTTCTAGAGGGTTCTCCTTGATCAACCTTATAGCCTGCACAATACAACATAAGAAATGAGCGCAAATCGCCCAGTAAAGACAACACGAGGAGTATAGTATACAAATGATTCAAAAGACTCGGAGGAATAATAATCATCTCAACGATAGCAATGAATCAAGAGTAGTCAATAAATTTCAGCATCAACATAACTTGTCAAACGATAATTTTCTTTAATTAGACTGAGCGGCTTTAAGGCCCAACAGAAAAGCATTACTGCCACCTCCTCAAGTGACTGACTGACTGACTGACTGACCGACCGACTATGCAAGTGGACCCGAAATCCAAGGTCGTAAAGGCAAACATCATTGAAATACAAATCATCAATATCAAAAGAAAATCAAATGCAATGCACATGGACACGACGGACAGGACTCCACCAGACACAACAAACTCTGCTCGAGCGACATTCATCCTCTTTGGCCAGTGATCATAATTCATAGGCCATCCTCCTCATATTGATGCCCCATTTTACGGGATGTTCATCTCAATCTCAAGTAAATAAAAGAGACACTGTCAACAAGCAGGGAACTTATTTAGAGTTCTTTCCCTAACCACATTACAACCAAGCGACAAGACATCATCAACGGGGCAGACTAAGGGAAAATTTATTCCACCTTATGTCCTTAACAACACAGCTCAACAAGGAATACCGGATCAGAAGATCAACCGGTGTTCAGACCCAACAACATGAGTTCAACATGACATCATCAACAGGGCAGACTTGGGAGAAATTTGTCGCAAGCCCTCAATAGCGTTCTCACATAAGAGAAATGTCGGTTTTCAATAAATGCCAACATTTCACAACAACAACCCAACGATCACCACAACATCATCATCAACGATAGGACGGACTCGGGATAAGTTGCCATAAGTCCTCAATGGTGTTCTCAAAGAGAAGAGATATCGGCTATCAATAATTACCGGCATCTCACAACCACCACACAACAACCCCTACACAATATCATCATCAACTTCAAGTATGCTAATCGAATCGAATCATAGCATACTAGGACACGCATCATCCTCATTAAATTCTATCAACAAGGGCGGACTAAGGGAATTTATTCCACACTAAGTCCTCAACAGCACAATTCAAATATGCATATACCTGTTACAATGACTATCGGTGTCCAATCATAACGACAAGAATCCAACAACACGTCATCAACATGGCATGCTAATCGAACAATGAATTAGCATATCGAACCGCATTGTCCTTACCTGCTTGGCTTATAACCGAAGCAACTCGCAATCTCTGATCGCAATGAGCTGCATCACCTAGTCAAATCATATCCTGCTCGTTAGTCATCATTTAACATATACACACTCCTTATTCTACCCATTTCCACTTAACATTCATAGCATCTTACGATAGCTAGTTAATTCGATCCGATAATCGGATCCTTAATCAAGCCTTATCGACTTATTATCGACAACAACCCTCATTTTAGACATTCTATCACTATTCCTCGCTTCCCACCCCTCTGAATGCTAAATTATGCGCGTTCTCAAAAATTTAATGCCAACATGACAAATTACCAAAATATTCCCTGATGGCTACATCACCAACACCCCAAAACCGCTTTAAAAATACTTTTAAGATGTACTGCATCATTTATAGACCAAATATTCCATCATAAAATTTTAAAGGAAAAATTTACCGAAACACCCCTAGTTTATGTGAAATTACCAAAATACCCCTTGGCGGCCATCGCCCCATCAAATATCTCAAAACCCCTTCAAAATAACTTTTTGGATCTCTTACACCCCTTCCCAAACCAACAGTCCTTCAAAGCATTTTATAAAAAAATTTACCAAAATACCCCCTCTGGGCGATAAATTACCGAAATGCCCCCGGGGGTTCACTATCATCGCAACGCCCCGAATCAGCTTCAAAACAACCTTTTAGGTGTTTTACAACCCTTTCTAGACTAAAAAGTCCTTTGAAAAACTTTACAGGGAAAATTACCAAAATACCCCTCTTCGGGTGGCAAATTACCAAAATGCCCCTAAGGGTTCCCGACGTTTGAAAAATCTCAAAAGTGCTTTAAAATGTTATTTTAAGCCTCCTGAATTCATTCTTGAGCAAAAAGTATTTTACAAAATTTTCACTCAAAAATCCCGAGCCGGTGTCCAGACCGAGCGCTTAAAAGCTCGTTCGGCCAAAAATAGCTAACGACTTTGGAATGACCCAACCTCTTGGGAAATGGAACTTCTCATTATTATAGAGTCCTCATAAAATTTTTGTGCAAAACCACGTTCGTTTGATATTTTAAATTTCACCATAAAGTTCCAAACTTCCCACGTCTGTTCACCCGGGATCTTGGAAAAATCTAAAATTTTTCCACGATACAGGTCTCCTAAAAATAACTAGGGTCTCTTTTCCGTACTTTTCCTCTAGATATTTTAAAAAAATCAGATTAGAAACTGTTCACTTAATTTCCTATTTTTTGCGACAAAAACATCTACTGTTGATTTCACTACACACACTAACACACCTTGGCCACACACACTCGTCTTCCTCCTTCAGACCGTCAGACATCTGGGTATTTTCATCCCCAATCTCGCATGGTTCCACCATGTTTTATACACCTAAACCACTAAATTTTCATTACACTACACTTTAAAACCCTAACTCCATTCGGTTAACACAATTACACTTAATTAAACACCCGCAATTCAAATCAAACCCACCATGGATGAAGAACACCCATTGAAATACCCACCCACGCACCCTAAATCAAACCCAATCCAAGACCCTAGTTCATTTTCTCTTTTCTTGTTGGATTAGGGTCTTGTATTCATGATTTCTAACACAATTTCACCACAATTCATTCATCCCAAATCAAGCTCATAAACTGAATATATAGATTGATACATGTATATGTGATTTGTATTCAAAAACTTTCAATCAAGTTCCAAGTTTTTGGTTTTAGATCATACCCTATCAGATTCAGGATTCAATTCTTTTTTTCCTTTCCTTCTCCTTCTTCTTCCTCCTTTCCACTTTTTCTCTTCTCTGTTTCCTTCCCGCTGATTCTTCTGTTCTTGTTCTTCAAGCTTGTTCTTGAGTTTCCTTTATTTCTATTTTGTACCCCAAAATTTTCTTTTATATTTTCATTCCATGATCTTATCCCCTACAATAGTTTATTGTTTATAAGGCTTAGTCAGCCCGATTCCCTCAAGAGGTGGAAGACACTCGGCAGACTTCTCCCCACCTTATGACACATTTCACAAACTTTCAAGATTTGCACTTTGGCTCCTCAAATTTCTAAAATTGCATTTTGACCCCACGACTTTAGAAAATTAGAATTTGACCCCAAAATCACCCTATTTCTTCCTTTAGCCCCCAGCACCTGATTATCATCAAAATGACACTATTTAATAAAAATATGCATCCCGTTCACCATATTTTTCAAAATTACATTTTTGCCCCTTAACTTTCTAAAATTACGTTTTAACCCGAAACCACACTAACCCCCTATTTAGCTCCCTAACACTTAATCATCACCAACATATTGCTACTTAATAAAAATAGCACCCCTTAATTAATCAAACTTACGGTTAGATTAATTTTCGGTATTTTTTGGGGTATCACATGACGTCTGGGCAATGGGGGTCGCGGAATGATGTCCTAGCGATGGGGGTCGCGGAGATTACGTCCGGACGACGGGGTCACGGGGGTCACAGTGATGGCGTCTGAACAAGGGGGTCGCGTAGATCGCAGAGATGATGTCCGGGTGCTGGCGACGAGCATTGGACAATGAGTAGGAGTAAGTGGTTCGAGCTACCTCGTGTACCACCTACCAAGGATATTGATGTCGAGGGACATTGTCATGAGGGGCGCGATAAGGGCGCGATTGGACGTCGTGATGCGGGGGCAGTCACGACGGGCGCAGGGACGCGGGCAATGCAAGGCGGTCAATGTTGCAAAAAAAAATTAAGTATGGAAAAGAGTAACGAAATGGGTAAGGGAGTCAAGAAATGCTACCCCAAAGCATATGAAGCTTTAGTTGTAGTAAAATTGGTATGTTAGTTTTTGGTTTGGTTAGATAGAAAAAAATGTTAAGTGTTGTGTAGGGTGAGTATAAGGGGGTGTTGTATTTGTGAAGTAGTGTAAATAAAGTATGTTGTGATGAGAGAGATAGAGAGATAGATTAGTAGACAAGGGAGAGGGGAGGGGAGGGGAAACCCACGTGTAAGTGGGAATATTTTTTTTTGGTGAGAGGCCTTCCTCTCACCAAAAAAAATGTGTAAGAGTGTAAGAAGGAGAGGGAGAGAGAATAATGAGAGTGTGATTGGAGAGAGGAGAGAGGAGAGAAAAGGGTGAGTGAATGAAGAGGGGAGAGGGGGTCGGGCAAGGGGAACGGGGTGGGGAGGCCGAGGGGTGTGGGAAGGGGGGATGATTGGAAATGATGGGGGAGAGAAATGTGAAAGAGAGAGTGATGTGTGAGAGTGAACAAGTGAAAGAGAGAAGGTTGTAAGTGGGGGGAATTTAATGTGAGTAATGAGTGAGGAAGAAGGAAGAAAGAAGAAGGAAAATATGGAAGGGAAGAGATCCACGTGAGGTTGAGAAAGAAAGGAGTGTGTTTTTGGGTGATGTGAATGAAGAAAGAGAAAAAGTAAAAGTTGGAAGTGATTGGAGAGAGAAAAAGGGAAAAAGTGGGGAAAATGGAGAGAGAAGAGAGAGAGAGCTTTCCAATTGAGAGTAAAGTGGGGAAGACCCACATGAGGGGGGGATAGGGGCTGCTTGACCCTGGGAGTTGCCCAGGCGCCGGGGTGGGGGGTACCCCAAAAAAAATTTTGGCCTTCAAAGGAGGAAAGGGAAAGATGAAAAATTTTGTTGGAAAATTTTTCAAAGTAATGGAAAGAGAATGCGTGGGGTGGCGGGGGATGAAAAATTTTGTTGAAAATTTTTTTAAGTGTCGAAAAGTGGAGAATGGGGCTCAGACAAGAATGGCGATGGGGGAGAGAAAAATGTTAGAGGGAGAGTGATGAGAGCATGAATGTTGGGAGTATGTGGGGGAGATGAAAAATTTGAAAAATTTTCTAAGTGTAGAACGAGGTGTTTCAGGACCTGAACCAAAGAAAGGTCACCCCGACAAAAAAGCATGAGATCATCAGCAAAGGCAAGTTGAAAGATACCATCCTTTTGGCACCTCCAGTGGTAACGAAACTGACTACCAACTACTAGTCTCTACAATATCCCTACAAGAACATCCATGCAAATAACAAAAAGGTAGGGGGACATCGAATCCCTCTGCCTGATACCACGCCTACCCCAAAAGAAACCATTAGATTCCCCATTAATGATGATCGAAAAGCTCATGTTAGAGACACAGGCTTTGATCCATCTAATAACCATCGGGGGAAATCTAAGGCAAATCAACACATCAAAGAGAAAATCCCAATGCAAACAATCATAGGCCTTCATCAAATCCACCTTCATAGCACATCTAGGAACCCTAAAGTCCTCCCGATGATAGTTCTTCATGAGCTCCTAAAATAAGAGGATATTATCTGCAATACTTCGAGAGGCAACAAAGGCCATCTGGGAAGGATCAATGAGGTCCCTAAGAACCACCTTAACACGATTAGCAATGATCTTGGCTATGCACTTATAAATCGTGTTACAACAAGAAATAGGTCTGTAATCATTAAGGCTCGAGGGATTAGTCACTTTGGAAATTAAGACATGAAAAGTATGGTTAACTTCTTTGAGAAGCTGACCATTACCAATAAAATCCTGAATCTCTTCCCCACAATATGCCATGCCTTCTTAAAAAAGAGGGCATTATACCCATCAGGACCAGGGGATTTACCATCCTTGAGTGAGAAGAAAACCTTCCAAATCTCAACCTCAAAAACCTCTCGACCCATCTCACGCCGCTGAGAATCAGAAAGGGATTTCGACATCCAGTTCCTCAGCTCAATCAAACCCGGATAGTGACCCGAACTACGAGTTCCCAACAAACTTTGAAAATGGTCAACAGTCTAAGCCTTAACTACATCCGAGTCTTCAAGGATAGTCCCATCAGATCGAAGAATATAACTGATTTTATTAAAATTCCTTCTCTTATTAACTGACTTAAAGAAAAATTTGTTATTTTTATCTCCCACATCAAGCCAGTGAATCCCAGATTTTTGCTTGAGAAAACTCTCCTCCTCTGCACACACTCTAGCAAAAAGTTCAAGCTTCTCCTTTTCAATACGATGCCACACTGGTTTAAGAGGGTTCAACGCTAACATGCTCTGAGCATACTCCAAGGAAACCCTAGCCTCATTAAGTCTACCTAAAATGTTCTAAAGTGTTCCTTATTGAAGTCCTTAAGCTGTAACTTAAGACGCTTTAGCTTCCTGACGACCTTGAACATAGCACAACCCGCAAGGGGCGTGCCCCACACTTTAGCAACCAGAGGCAAAAACTTATGGTGATTGGCCCACATATCAAAAAATTCAAATGGCATGGGCACCTTGTCAACTTTGACAAGAGAATGGACGAGGATGGGTGAATGATCAGTGATACCTCAAGGACAAAAAACCGCTTTAGATTTAGGAAAAAAAGAGATCCAAGTATCATTAACAAGGACACGATCAAGCTTCCCACAAATAGTATCACCATCATCCTAACAGTTAGTCCAAGTATAAAAGCAACCAGAATGTCTTCTCATTCTGGCAGCAAAATAAACCTTGACTCTAGTATTAATAATAAGAAGGAGAAGAAAAAGACGAAGTCTCCCCGTAGGGAGACTTCACCTGACTCTTACTTTTACATTTATTGCATCCTTTTGGTTTTTGGAATCATGCATAACATCTTTTACTGGAATTCTCGAGGATTCAACACAAGTGGTAAGCAAGTGGAGGCCCAACATATGATTGCCTCCTTAGGTGTTATGCTTTTTGGGAACTTGGTAACCAGAGTAGCAGCCCCTAATGTGTTGGTTATATATAACCGTAGATTTCCTGGTTGGTGCTTTATAAATAACTACCAATTTTTCGTGAATGGTACAATTTGGGTTTTTTGGAATCCCAAAGTAGTTAATGTTACTCGTCTTGGTATGTCTGATCAAATAATTCACTATCAAGTGAACTTGATAGATAAGTTGCCTCCTTTTTTTTGTTTCCTTTGTGTATGGTTCTAATGATCCTAGTGAGAGATCTGTGCTCTGGCAGGAGCTTGAGTATAAATCTCGCCTTTTTGGGAAGCAATAGATGGCCTCACTACTATCAGGAGTTCCTCAGAACTTTTAGATTTGAAGTATTCTAGTTGCTTTTATACGTGGACTAATGTCAAGATGATGGTGATACAATTTGTAGGATGCTTGACCGTGTCCTTGTTAACAATACTTGGATATCTAATTTTCCAAAATCTAAAGCCGTTTTTTGTCCTAGAGGTATCTCTAATCATTCACCCATCCTCTTCCACTCTCTTGTCAAAGTTGACAAGGTGCCCAAGCAGTTTAAATTTTTTGATATGTAGCCCAATCCTCATAAGTTTTTGCCTCTGGTTGCTAAAGTGTGGGGAACGCCCCTTGCGGGTTGTACTATGTTCAGGGTTGCCAGGAAGCTAAAGCTGCTTAAGTTATAGCTTCAGAACTTCAATAAGAAACATTTTAGCAACACTTCAGGTAGACTTAGTGCATAGCCAAGATCATTGCTAATCGTATTAAGGTGGTGCTTGGGAACCTCATTGATCCTTCCCAGACAGCCTTTGTTGCCTCTCAGAGTATTGCAGATAATATCCTCTTGTCCCAAGAGCTCATGCAGAACAATCATCGGGAGCATTTTAGGGTTCTCAGATACGCCATGAAGGTGGATTTGATGAAGGCCTATGATTGTTTGCATTGAGATTTTTTCTTTGATGTGTTAGAATGCCTTAAATTCCCCCCCCCCCCCACAATTAATTAGATGTAATAAAGCCTGTGTCTCTAGCATGAGCTTTTCGATCATTATAAATGGGGAATCTAATGGTTTTTTTGGGGTAGCCGAGGTATTAGGCAGGGGAATCTGATGTCCCCTAACCTTTTTGTTATATGCATGGATGTTCTTGCGGGGATGCTGTAAAGGTAGTAGTTGGTAATCAGTTTCACTGCCACTAGAGGTGCTAAAAGGATGGTATCTTTCATATTGCTTTTGCTGATGATCTCATGCTTTTTTGTCGGGGTGATCTTCTGTCACACCCCAACCTGGAGGTGATCCTACACATACTATTTCAAAATAGTCCTGTTTACCAGAAATATAATACCCAAAGAATTTTACCAAGAACATAACCCCAAAATGATAATCAAAGCTCTAAATGTACCCTAAATCAATAGCATTTGTATTTATCATCAAAGTCTAATAAATGCAGCGGAAATCTAATAACAATAGTCACTTCCCAAACATTGGGGTTACCAAAAGCTACTTAATCAAACTATTACAAGTTTTTATTTTCAAGTCTTTAAAAAGAGTCTACAATTAAAGAACAACTCTGACTCATGCTTATAGATAACTCCTCTACTGATGTCTCAGCTTAATTACCTGAAATGAGAGGAGAAAGGGGGGTGAGCACAAAGTCCAGTAAAGATCACACGCACACACCCACAGAGTATAACACAGGTATCCAATAATATGTAGCTGAGTCGAAAGGAAACATATGAAAACAAAGTGCAAAGACGATAGTTAATCTTGGCACGACAAATCTCATTACTTAATATTAACCCATCAAAGGTCGAATCAAGTCAAAGGGTCATAATCAAATAATTGAACTAATAATCAAAACAATACAATCACGTAACACATGACTGTAAAGCACGTTAACCTAAGTACGCGGATGTTCTAAGTTAAAAATTTGCATACTAGTAGCAATTGTCATATCATGTCATGGCATCACGTTAACCGAAGCACGTGAAGGTTCTAAAATATTAGTTCAATTCAGAGAGGTCAAACGGATATCAAAGTATCTCAAGGATCATTAGCGGCAAAAGTATCAAAACTTGCATTTCAATAAGGACGACTTAACGATTTCCAAAACTAGTTGATATTAGACTCAAATCGAAGAGGAGGAAGAGACGAGTTTAACTGAAATTGGAATCACTTGAATCCGGTTTCGTATGGTTCCAAAAATTTTAAATAATGACATATGGGCAAAAAGGTTAACAAAATGTGCACCATTCAAAATTGGACACGTGGCAAGGCCACCTTTTTCCATTACACGGCTGCTTCTAGGGATGGCAAAAATATCCGAACCCGCGGATCTCCGCCCCGCCCCGCCCCGTAGGATCGGATTTTTTTGACTTTGACCGGGGCATGGGGCGGGTATGGTATTTTAAAAAAAAACCCGCAGCGGGTTAGGATCGGGTATGGTATTCATCCCAATCCGCCCCGCGACCCGCCCCGCCCCGCCCCGCCCCGATATATTAACCTTAATACTTTAGTTGATCCTAGCCATCCCCTAATACTTTAGTCGATCTTAGCCGTCCATCACATATCCTATATATATGTCCTTTCTTTTCTGCCAAACCCTAGATCTCAATTCTCAACCTTCTCAGTTCTCACTCTCCACCACCACACGGCCAGTTTGATCAGCCCACTCTCCACCGCACCGCTGCGAACTAGCAGCGGCTCCACCGTACCGCCGTGAACTAGCAGCGAAGCCACCGCACGGCCAGTTTGATCAGCCCACTCTCCACCACACCGCCGCGAACTAGCAGCGGCTCCACCGCACCTCCGCGAACTAGCGGCGTAGCCACCGCAAGGCCACGAACACTTTTCGCAACGATACACTGATCTGCCCACTCAATGGAGGAAGCCGAAGGTCTCCTCGTCCCTCGTCTGTTCCGCTATTTCAATAGATCCAGATACATCCAATCGAGAAGATCTAGATTCATCCAACTACTTGAATCCAATCGAGAAGATCCAGCCCTTTCAATCACCGTAGACCAGCTCACAAGCAAGGGTACACTCTCTGAAATAACTAGAAGACTATTGTGTTTTTACGATTTTCATTACATTCAGTTGTTCAAGTTCTCTGTAACCAGAAAAGCATAAAAAAAGGTTTATTGTTTATGTTTCTGTTCTCTTTGTTTCTTTCAATTTTTTCTTACCTAAGAAGTATCCCCTCAGACTCGCCGTGGTCAATAATTATTTGATTAGAGAATTGGAAATCAGTTGTGCTTAGGAGTTGACATATTGCAACTGTGGAACTTCTGGACCATTTGTCCTCAAGAACCATCTTCTTCTATATCAGACAATTGCAATTGAATCTACGCACAATTGGCAATGGGGCGGGTTGGGTTGGTTTCGGGTTTTTCGGTGCTACATCGAGGACGGGGCGGAACGGGGCGGGTGCGGGTTTTCTAAATCCACGTAGGATCGGATATGGTATGTTACATACATAACCCGGTGCGGGGCGGGGCGGGGCGGGGCGAAGTTCAATGACTAGCGGGGCGGGTTCGGATTTTAGCAGATCCGCATCCGACCCGCCCCATTGCCATCCCTAGCTGCTTCTATATGAAAGAAGCTAGAAACTCTTCCAAATAATGATTAGCAATGATTGGTATTAGATATATTACCAAGTAACAATAACAGTAGTCGACAGAGAAGCAATAATAGCGGCAGCCATCAGAGAAAGAAAGAAAGAAAGCCTGAAACAGTAATAGAAAAAAAAAACTAAAGTTACTGGTGGAGATTTACTGCGTGAACAGGCACATCAACGGAAGCATTAACAATTCTAAGATGTGTGTGCAATTTCGACACAAAATACCACATTTGAACAGTAACATTAATTTTGACAAAATATAAATTTTATCATTGATTTAAAATCGGAATAACATGACATCATGATAATGAAGCGGATCTTCACCAAATTGCGTAAACTTTCAAAAATATCAAAACCTGAATATTATAATTAACCCACTTACGTTAAAATCTTAACAACCACAATTCTAATATCATCTAATTCATCCTTATAATCAAAAGTTCAAGAATCTTACCAATTGTGCACAAAAGATTTCAATCCTCCAAAACCCTTTCTCCTTCTTCTATTTCTCTGTAACCAAAACTCAATATATGGTAAACAGACTTGGCTAGCCTTAAAAGTCTCTAAGATTGGTAAATATTTAAAAGACCCCTAAATATTCATTACTTATTTTAAAATATCCCAAAAATAATTAAATTTGCACAGATGCCCTAAACATAATAATAATAATAATAATAATAATAATAATAATAATAATAATAATACTAGTTATTTTGGGGTCTTACATCCTCCCCTACTTATAAAATTTTGTCCTCGAAATTTACGTACCTCAAGTTATCGAATAAGAATGGATACTTCTTTCTCATAGACTCCTCGAGTTCCCACGTGGCCTCCTCCATAGCGTGGTTCCTCCAAAGCACTTTTACCAAAGGTATAGTCTTGGTACGCAAAATCTGATCTCGCTTGCCCAAAATCTCCACAGGCTGTTCCTCCACTGATAGGTCCTCACGAATAAGTGAAGGCTCATACTCCAGTTCAGGTCTTGAAACATGGTCTCACTATCTTCCAACAGTTCTCGGGACTCATTCCCAACCCAAATAAGAGCCATGCTGAACCTACTACCAAGGCTTTGATCTCTTCTTGTCTTGGCTTTCTCGAGGGAGAGCTCTCTATGCGATATCTTGGAGTCCCTATGATCTCCACTTATTTGCAGAAAGAGGACTGCTAACCTATCCTGGACCGTATAATGAAGAAACCTAAGCATTGGACTTCAATTACCCGTCGTATGTCGGTAGGGTCCAGTAGATTAGTTCAATCTTATTCTTTATCCAGGTGTACTGGGCTTCAGTTTTTATCCTTCCAAAGAAAGTGATTCTAGAGATGGAGAAAATTTTTCAAGCTTTCCTTTGGAAGGGTACTAGGCTTTGTACCCCGGGAGCCAAGGTGGCTTTGGCTGATGTATTATGGAAGAGGGTGGCCTGGGTATTAAGCAAATTGAGGTGTGGAACTTTTCTGCCATTTCTAGGCACATCTGGTCCATTATATCATTTAGGTCGGATTCCCTCTGGCCATGGTGGATTAAGTTCGACATTCTGATAAGAAGGAGTTTTTGGAAAGTCTCTTGTCCCAATGATTGTAGCTGGTCCTGGCATAAGATTCTCATGGTTAGGGATATGATTCGCTCTTTTCCCCAGTATATAGTTGGGGATGGCAGTAAGATCTCTCTGTGGTTTGATTGGTGGCATCTGATAGGTCTTATTACCTACCCTTGCTGATAGGATTATTTCTGACTCGGGTTTGGGTAGACGAGCGAGGATTTTTAATGTGATCGTAGGCTCCTCGTTGTGCTGGCCTGTGTCGAATACACTTAAGCTCATGGAGTTGTGCGAGGATACCCCTAACTCTTTTTATCCGTTCCCGGATATGCCTAATGGGATCGTTTGGACAATTAGTGGTTATGGGGAGTTCTCCATTGCGAGTACGTGGGAAGCCCTTCGAAACAAGCAGGCGTTAGCCAGATGGGCCTCCTTATTGCCGTGTAAGTGGTGTGTTCCACGCCATAACTTCGTCTTATAGCTAGCCATTAGGGAAAGGTTAAGTACGCAGGATAGGCTACTTATTTTTCATGTCATTCCTAGCATGAGCTGTGTTTTCTGTCGCATTCCTTTTGAGTCCCATGATCCTCAATTTTTTAGTTGCCCTTTCACTTATAGATTATGGTCTATTATTCAAAAGAAATGCAATTTTAACTGGCCAATGTTAGTTGGCAGAGGGTATGGTTGATAGAGTTTCCTCTGAGTGGCGGGCCCCTGGATTCTCGGCATTGGTCCGTCGGATAGCTTTCGCAGCGTTGGTGTACTACATCTATAAGAGAGCAAAATTCTCGTTCCTTCCAGAATAAGTATACTGATGTGGTTTCTTGTTCCTCAGGTCTTGTACAAGCATCTGGTGGAGGTTGTTCTCTTGTAAAAAAGTAGCCAATTTCTCGACTAACTGATGGTTCCAGGGTGAATGGCAGCTCCCCTTCCACATTCGCTTGATCCCATCATGGTTTGGTCCAGATTGATATCTGGGAGATAGGTCCACATACAGATAGACTGTTGCAGTTTAGCTTGTGATATCGCTATTGTTAGTGTGATGGTCTTTCTACCAGGATCTCCAGACTCCACGTGGCTTCACCTGTTGTTACTATTGGGTCTTTTTGTATTTCTTTTGCTGATCTAGCTTCGGTAGTTATGTATTACCTCTTTTCTTTTGATGCCATTGTGGCATCTTTCAACCCAATTTAGGTTTCATTTTCAGCGCATGCTTAGCAAGACTTATGGTTCTTTGTTGTATTCTTGGGGTATGGCTCTTGCATTTGTTGTACTTTTGTTTGGTTGATATATATTTTTATTTACCGAAAAGAATATGCATTTCTCTGCTCAAACCAGTTTCAGTAAAAGCAAGCTAGTTTCAAATCTAGGCAATTTAGGGTAACATACACTTCGAATTTGAGAGTGACAAAAAATAGATTGTTAAAGCACACATGCTAAGGTTTCCAAAAAGTTAGAGGACACTCAAATCTGATAAGTATTGCTTGCGAATGAGTCTCCAGTGTCAGGCTTGAATTTGACAACCGGATAAGCACTGGCTAGTCGCTGATCTATTAGGGACTTGCCTTGGTGGTTGGGTTCGGACTGGGTTGGTCAGGATCTGGTTATTTTGGATGGAATTTGGTTTTTGTAAGTGTAGATAGTCAAGATTTAGGCTTCCCCTTGCCGTTTTTGGGTCTGGTCGTGAATGGTGATTCACCGGTGGGAACAGATCTCTGCCAGTGGTGATCGGAGTTACAGGTTCTCGTCGTTCTAGCTCGTTGATGGTTTGTGGTTCGCGGTCGTCTTCCCCTTTTCTCTTCGCCGATGGTGCGCTAAGGCCATCCACTTCCCCCTTCCTCTCTTCCCCCCTGCCCCCCGCCCCCTTCCCCTTCTTTCCCCCCACCCCCTGCCCCTTTCCCCTTCCCTTCCCTTCCCTTTCTTTTTTTTCTTTTTTTCTAGTAAATAAAAATATATATCAACCAATGAAACAAGAGTACAACATATGTAAGGGGCATACCCCAGGAATTCAATAAAGGAAACACAAGTCTTGCTAAGCAAGAGCTAAAAAGTAGACCAAGTTAGGCTGAAAACATGACACACCGGCATCAAAAGAAAAGAGTTAATACATAACCACCTAAGCTAGATCAACAAAAGAGCATACAAAGAAAGACCCTAGAAGCAACAGGTGAAGCCACGTGGAGGGTCTGGAGATACTGGTAGAAAGAGCATCACACTAACAACGTGATAAATCATGCTAAAAACTGCAAGGGCCAGCCTGTACGTGTACCGATACTCCGGATATCAATCTGGACCAAACCATGAAAGGATCAAGCGAAAATGGAGTCGGGGAGCTACCATTCGCCCTGGAACCATCGGTTAGTCAGGTTATTGGCTACTTTTCTACAAGAGCACAACCTCCACCGGATGACCTACACAAGACCTGCAGAATAAGAAACCACATCAGTATATTTATTCTAGAAGGAACGAGAATTCCGCTCTCTCCTAATGTAGTACACCAATGGTGCAAAAGCTATCTGACAGACTGATGCTGGGAATCCAGGGCCCTGCCACTCAGAGGAAGCTCTATCAACCATACCCTGCCAACTTAACATAGACCAGTTAAAACTGTATTTCTTTTGAATAATAGACCACAATCTAGACTTGAAAGGGCAACTAAAAAATAGATGATCATGGGACTCAAAAGGAATGCGACAAAAAACACAGCTAATGCTAGGAATGACATGAAAAGCAAAAAGCCTATCCTACGTACGTAACCTTTCCCAAATGGCCAGCCATAAGATGAAGTTATGACGTGGAACACACCACTTACACGATAGTAAGGAAGCCCATCTAGCTAATGGCCGCTTGCATCGAAGGGCTTTACAGGTACTCGCAATGGAGAACTCCCCAGAACCACTAATCGTCCAGACGATTCTATCAGGCATATCCAAGACAGGACGAAAAGAGCTAGGGGTACTCTTGCACAACTCCATGAGCTCAAGTGTATTAGACACAGGCCAACACCACGAGGGCCCAATATCACATAAAAAAACCCTCGCTCGTCTACCCAGACTCGAGTCAGAAGTAATCCTATCAGCAAGGGTAAGAATGATAGGACCTATCGGATGCCACCAATCAAACCATAGAGAGATCCTACTGCCATCCCCAACTATATACCGGAGAAAAGAGCGAATCATATCCCTAAGTATGAAAATCTTCCCCCAAGATCAGCTACAATCACTGGAATAATCACCTCCCAAAAAACTCCTTCCTTTTGGCACCTCCAGTGGTAGCGAAACTGATTACCAATTACTAGCCTATGCAACATCCCACAAGAACATGCAAGCATATAACCAACAGGTAGGGGGACATCGGATCCCCTTGCCTACTACCTCGCCTACCCCGAAAAAAATCATTACATTCCCCGTTTATGATGATCAAAAAGCTCATGCTAAAGACACAAGCTTTGATCCATCTAATAACCATGGGGGGAAATAATCCTTTCAGCAAGGGTAAGAATTATAGGACTTATCGGATGCCACCAATCAAACCACAGAGAGATCCTATTGCCATCCCTAACTACATACCGGAGAAAAGAGCCAATCATATCCCTAACCATGAGAATCTTCCGCCAAGACTAGCTACAATCACTGGAACAAGAGACCTCCCAAAAACTCCTTCCTATCAAAATGTTGTACTTAACCCACTGCGGCCAAAGGGAATTTGACTTGAATGATATGATGGACCAGATGTGCCTAGAGATGGCAGCAAATTTCCACACCTCAATCTGCTTAATACTCAGGCCACCCTTTTCCTCAGGACAACATACATCAGCCTAAGCCACCTTGGCCCCCGGGGTAAAAAGCCCCGTATCCTTCCACTGGAATTCAGGCAGCGACACCGAAAAACACCAAAAAACACACCAACAGCCTCACATGCTCACTCTCTCTCGAGTTTTGTTCGTTTAACACTCCCGCTTACATGTGTGCCAATTGATCTCTCTCTCTCTAAAAAAACTTCTCTTTGCCTTTTATCTAAAAAACTAGCCACAGGAAGGCCACCCGTGGCCGTTCTGCCATGCTTCCACGCACGTGAGGCAGAGGTCGCTCTGGTGACAACTTAGTGTAGTCTTATAGTGAAGCTTGTATCGTGGTATCGTGAACGGACCGATCTGGGTATTGCGATAGTACAACTGACCGGATGAAGGTGACAGTGCGGTGAAGGACACCCCTCCCCAAAACCGTATCACCAGAAAAGCTGCCGGCCATCTCCCCTGAAATGATCAGAGATGGAGTTCTCATAAGGAAAGGCTCCGTTCTTGTTCGATCTAGCCTAATCGATGTAGATTTGCTAGATCGACATCTCTTCAATTCCTCGTGAGATGTAATCAGAATTCCCACTGGCGGCGACCAGAATATTTGTCAGCGGTGGTCGAAATTCTACGGGCTTTGACCGGAATACTCGAAGGTTTTCCTCAAGCTCTACATCTTCACTTTTTTGTCGTTCCTTATGTGCAGTGGTTGAAATTAGGTGTGGGGGGCCTGTGGGTTGAAAACGGGACTGTGAGACGATTTTGGGCACTGTTTGGTTCAAACCTGAGAATGTAGTAGGGGTCCTAGCCCCTTATTTTAGGCTTTGCTTTGGGGTACCCGTGGTGTCTTGGAAGAGAGGAATGGGGGCGCAAGGGCTTGGGGGGGTTTTGTTCGGGGGGAGGGGGGTTTCTGGCTCTAAGGGGAAAGGGGTCTGACTATTGGCGTCTTTTGGGATTATTCGTAGGGTACAATGGGGTGAGTTGGGGTTTAAGGCCTCTACTGGTTTTGAGTGTCCCCGGTGACTTATAGATTCTGGGTATTGAGGTAGTTTGGTTCGGTTTTGGTAAGAGATAGTGGAAGGATGCAAATTTGCCGTGTTAAAGATCTTTGGTTGTGTGCTGCACCTCTATAGAGCGTTGAATTCAATTTTGGGTCGTGCAGTTCCCGATTGTCTGCTATAATGTTACCACTTTGTGCCTGTATGTTATGTATTATTTGTAAAACTGTAAATTTGGCATGTGCTTTCTGTTAAGCTAAAATGTAAGATATGCTCTATTTTACCTTGATTGTAATGCGTACCCTTTGGGGTCATGTATACTGTCACCGACATCTCAAAGAATTGAATTGAATTCATACGACGAGAAACAAAGAGGTAGAATGATACGAAAAACGAAGGTCAGTAGGATGAGGGCACTATATAAATGCATCTAAATGACAACTTGAAAAGGGCAGGCAAAAGATTTGCAAAAATAAGATCAACCTGAACAATCTAACCGAACATCACTACCAAAGGAGAACTCTGAAAACGTAAAAGAAAACATGCACCTACTGCTTGGCTCTATATGTGCGCATGTTTGCGAGAGAGGAAAACATAAACCTTTTCCTTTTTTTGAGGGAATTAAGAAATATATATCATGGGTGAACCAAAAAGTACAGAGACTACTTAAAGTTTATTTATAGCAAAGAAATAAAAGAGCCTACGACTACTCATAATACTAGGCACAGGTGATAAACACCAACCTGCAACTGTCAGAATGGCAAACCGAGATGGCTGGCATCAAACCATTCTTGTTTCCGTCCTAAACCTTCAGTAAGAGTAGAGGACGCCAACAAAGACGAGTTGCAGAACGCATTCCGTGCTTGGGCGATGTGCAATTAGTGCACCTTCCCGCTATGCACATCTATGTTACACAAAAAGATATCAGATGAACCATGCTCTGCTCTATTTTTATCCGTTTAGGCAAATCCGAGTGAGGGACCATAAGAATGATATGCAAAGAATTACTCCCTCCGTCTCGATCACTTATACTTTGCACGTATATTAAAGATTTTAGTTATGTATTGTGTGTTTTTTCCATTTTACCTTTTAAAGAGAAGGGAGAAGAGAGTGGACCATGAAAAAATAATTAATTAGGAAATTGTTAAATGTAGAGGAAGAAATAGAATAAAAAAGTGTAACGTAATAGAACAGGAGAGAGAAAATGAGTTAGCAGAAAGTTAAATGTGAAAAGAGAAATAAAATAAAAAATATTAAAAAAATAAATATGTAAACATACTTACAGAATCTTTCTTAATTTGAAAGTGATCAATTTTTGTGAAACGATAAAAAAAGAGAAGGTAATCAATTATTAAGGAACGGAAGAAATAACTCTTATAAGCCAATCAATAGTCAGTAACAAAGCATTTGTGAAATCACTAGCTTCATGTGATGAGATCATGACATCTGTAAATGCCCCTCTTGGCACCCAGAGTCTGAATTAAAAGCGACCATACCTATACCAACAAAAAGGCCTTGCGAGACTGTCGATGTGATCAAGAGGGTAGGCTTCGTAGCAGAGAGTGCACAGAATACAGTGGGCAATGGAAATGGACAGGCACGAGGATTAAAAAAGTGGACAGGGACAAGCGGATAATAAAAGTGTTCAAAAGAAACTGAACCATACACACTGGGTAAATGACCCATTTTGCTATTTTCTGGAACTTCTCTTGGAAAGTGACTGCGCGCCGAAACTTTTCTCAGGGAGACAGAAACATAAAACCAGGCAAATCACGAACAGATTATTATCAGAGCATAGGAGGAGAGGCCAAGAAACTTTCAGACCCTGAAGGCATAAGAACCACGTCTCGTCATTTCTAGAATAATAATGGGAGGGGTTTATTTACTCATAGATATGCCTCAAACAATTTAGAAGACTACCCCACAAAAAGTAGTAGCCCACGTCCACAGCATATCAAGAACCTAAACGTGCAGGTCACTGTGTGACTTGACCGCTTGGCTATATGGTAAAACTGGTAAAAATCAAAGGCCTATAATTCTTAGAAGGGTCAAGTAATTATCGATCAAGACTTAAAAGTAACAGCTTTCAGATACGTCACCCAAGATCAAATTAAACACCTGACTAAAAAGATTTAACAGACTCATAACACAGAATTATAAGCATAGGAACAAAACAAATCGAAAACTCTAGGAAGTGTGACCCTCCTCTGCGGCAGCTTCGAAGGTCTCACCAGCCACAAGTTCTGGAACTTCATCATCATCGTCCTCTTCTATTTTTGGGACACCAGTACCAGCACCAGGTGCCTGCTTCTGGAACTGCTCTGCCAGCTTCCTCAAGTTGTCCAAGTTATCAGGCCCTGATATGAAAACACAGAATAATCATTACATCATTCTGCTACATTGTTTGCACCAAAACTCTTACGACAATGGAGATGAGTAAGAACAAGACAGAATCACACATACCCAATTGGTTAATAATGCCTGGAAGAATATCTTGCAACTCTGCGACAGAAAAGGAGGTTGGATAATCAATCTGACATACATATCCTTAAATTGTTCATTTAACTATTCTCTACTTTACCAGATTCAATTATGTAACTAAGGCCGTCAGTAAACTGCATAATGGATAGATATTCGAAGCAATAATATCCCCTAGCATATTGTCTATAGGTTCTTATTCATCCAAAGCCAGTCTATGTGAAGAACATCCAACCTTCATTTCAACAGATAAATATGTACACAGAAGTAAACGAAAAAAGAGGAAGAAGAGGAGAAAGTACTCTTTGTCTGGGGAGAACCACTAACAACCCAAGTGTTGGCAGCAATAGAGGCTTGAACTGAAACAGAGAGAATCATTTAGTATATCAAGAAGATAGGCAAATGGACTAACTTTTACTTCCATTCCATACCTTTGGGGTTTATGAATTGGATAACTACATCATCCTTAAAAATGTTGACTTCTTCAATTGCGGGTATCGCATTCACTCCTATTCTCTTCAAGGTGCTTTGAAGCCTTTTGTCATCTGTAGTAGTTGTCTTGTGGACTGCCTTCTTCTTTCTGTTCATGGATATAATTGACGTAAAATAAACAACAATCACTCAAAAATGACTAACAGGAAGCTTGATATCCAAAATAAGATGCCAAACATGAAACTCGATGACACATCTGCCTATTCCGAGGGATTATCAACATGATAAATAGCAAGAACAAAATCCACACGTCAAAAGATATATCAACCACAGTATCAGTAATGTTACCTCCACAGTACACAAATTATAGAAGCATTGTACTTTAGTAATTGAATTTTCAAGACCCTCAGCACAATACAAGGCCAAGGCTTTACATGTACCAAAACCAATTACTCCCATCCCAACATATATAAGAAACATATAATGAATCAGCTACCAGCTTTGTGCATTATGCACATCATAAAAGCACTGTACTTAAGGGATTTGAAAAACCTCGAGACCCTCTGCACAATACAAGGCTGATAATTTACATGGACCAAAAGCAGTAACTACCATCCCAACATGCACAGGAAACGTGTGAAAAATCAGCTACCAGCTTTGTGCATTCTTTATAGTTCTTTTCCTATGAATTCCATAATACTACACTGAATAAGCTAATCTACGAAAAACCAGTTTGTAACCAAACATCTATTAGTCATCTGCAGCTTTCGGCTGCTCCAATAAATTTAAATTTAAAAGTCAACCTCCGAAATCACATTTTCCTTTCTGGTAGGTAATTTAAAATATATGATGGTGGATAGACACACCTTCTCATGCTACCCTTTCCACCGGTGCGAACTGCACCAGCCATCTTCATCAGCTTCTCCACATTCATCTGCCACAGACCACTGGAGAAAATTAAGTACTGAAAATTTATATATCAACTAACAAAATTGGAATACAGTAAAAGAAACTCATCAAGTCATTAAAACTTTCAGACCCAATACTAAAAGTTCTTCACCTGTGAAGTCTACATGCATATAGTTCATGTAAAATAAGGTTCAAAGCGGAAACAGTCACGCACACTGATGTGCACAATTTCTCACAACTGATGAAACAGGCAAAATTTCTGTCCTGCTGATGAGATACGACAGCACCGAGGTGAAAATATTTCACAAAGTTGAATCTCAACCAACTAGAGTACACAAGGATGATTAAAAAACAATGGAACAAAAGGCGCGTCGATACAAAGTTCCATTTGTACAACAAATGTGTCATGCCTGGCAAATTACATCCTCAATAACTCAAGTATACACAATGGATGGGTAAGACTAAGAAACCATGCAAGTTTCCACTTTAAAGAAAAACTCTACTCTTGACTCCAAGCTAAGGAAGCTACACATGTTTAAATTTGCACTGATAAACGGGAGTCGGAAGTCCAACTGGTAAAATAATTTTTCACAGCTTCTAAAAGCTCAATACTTGTAGTAAGTACCTAAGTATGGGTAACGAAAGAGGCTCAAAATACAAGAGATTTCACAACTTAATTTTTCTAATCGGAAGCTTAAGTAAGCTAGATAATGAAATGATGCTTTGCACCTTTTTTCAACTTGTATTGTCTTTTGGTGCACGTGCAAAGCAATCCAAACACACAAGAAATGTTATCAGAGATTTATTCAAGATTTTAATCAATCCCCAATTTCAGTCCAATTTTATAAGTAACATTTGTATGCATAAAAATAAGAAGCACGCGATAAAGATGCACATTATTAATATATCTAATAAACTCAGAGACCTCGTGAGGAAGTCGCACAGTAAGTAGCGAAAGGGTTTTGACCTAATTTCCCGAAAATCAAAATTAGAAGTCAAGAAATGAACTTTAAGATGAGATACAGGAAAAACTAAACCAGATCCGATCTAAAAACCTACAATCAGGCATTCTCATAAACACACAATAAAGAGCTGATTTAGTTTCAGCATCAAAATCCATCACACACACAGTCACAGACACAAAGAGAGCCTCGCACACACGCAAAGAGGGAGATGGTGCGACGGTTTACCTTGTTCGGAGTAGAAGAGAGGGGTGAGATGAGCGGTGGAGGCAAAAAGCGAGAATAAAGAGAGACGAGCGATTATGGATAACGAAAAAACCCTAGTGTCAACATCATTATATACTGATACATCGTGGGGTAATTTCGGGAGTTTATGCTAGATTGAGGGAGTCTTTCAGTACACGGATGGGTTGAAAAGCGGGGTTAGAGCTACGTGCAGCCCTTTCCTCAGGGTTTTCCGGATATGGCCCAACTCATCTTTATTGTGCCAAATTTCTTTTTCTAAGTCACGCTAAACGTTGTATAACTATGTACCATTATGGTGATCGAGGTGATCACATCCACGTGATTTTATCTGTTTTTATTCGGTAAATAAGTTATCTATTTGTATTTTATAAGCTAATCGTGGGATCCCCATAAACGCAAACTTCTTTGGGCAATCTTGGTGTCTTCCTTACATGTTGGTCTAATCTACTTAATTGTGGTATTTTGTAACGGGCTAATCGCACTCATGTCCTGATATTAGTTGAAATTATGGCCAATGATACTAAGATAGCTTTTGAAATTACTCAAGTTTTCAGTTTTTTCTCCAATTTTGTAAACTGGAGAAAAAACAAGTTTAACACATAATTTTCGTTTTTTTTCCTTCAATTTTGAAAATCAAAATTTAAAATAGAGTTATTTTTAAAAACTTTTATTTTGGAGTTTTGGGTTTTTAGTTTTTGTTTTGTTTTGAAACCGCCGTTGCCGCCTCCCCCACTGCCACCACAAAAAAAAATTCAATATAAAAACTGCGTAATCAAACACCAATTTATTTTTGTATAAAAATAAAAACTAACGTAGCGTCTAGTAACATTTAAGTTTCTAATTTTTTTTTCAATTTTGTAAACTGAAGAGAAAAAATGCGTTTGGCACACAATTTTCATTTTTTCCCCTTTAGTTTTGAAAATCAGTTTTTAAAACAAGACTGTTTTTGAAAACTCTCATTTTAAAGTTTTGAGTTTCCAGTTTTGATTTTTGTTTTGAGACCATCCCCCCCCCCCCCCCCCCAATCGCCACCCCCACCACCACCAAAGAAAAAACTCAAAGTAAAAATTGGGTAATCAAACACCCAAAAGAAAAAATTTAAAATAAAAACTGGGTAATCAAACACTCATATTGTTTTTGCAAAAAATAAAAAACTAACTGGTCTTGGTTTTTATTTTTTGAAAATAGAAAAATCAAAACTGAAAGTGATTTCAAACAGACTCAAATTGGTTTTGTTTTTTGCTTTTTGGAAACTAAAAATAGAAACTGTAAGTGATTTTAAACAGACCTTACGTTTTAAAAGGTAACAGACTTTAACCACAAAACTTTGAAAAAAGTAACAGTCGTGTCCATCGATCATTAATCTGTTAAAAAGATGTATTCTTTTGCGAATGTCATCAATATATATTTTTAAAATGGCAACGCTATAGCTACATTGTATAGAAGAATATGCGGGACAAAATTATCTCTCTATTTGGCAGACATGATGTCACGACCGAACCCATAGGTGAGCCCATGAGCTAGGCACGTGACCGGCCGCAGGCCCATTCGAACACCCACTAGGGCTCTGTTAGGCCTTACTACAATCCTGTGACTCGAGATTAAATCCAACTTATAAACTTCCAATAATCCAAATTAAAAAAACCCTCATTACATGCCTTTGAAATTTACGAAGGAAACTCAAGGAGACCTAAGCTCCTTACATTAGTTCAAGCATAACGATAATTAATCACAGAACTAAAATTCTCAAAATGATAAACACTCATTATTCTAACAATTCTCTCCGGCCACTTCTCCCCCGTGTTGCTTATACGGCTCCTATTTCCTTAAGTCATCACCTGAAAAATAAGGAATGAGCGAAAGCCCAGCAAGTACACTAACCATGTTCCTAAAATAAGTTTGAGATTTCAAAACATGCCATGGATTCTCTTTTGACAATTCAGTAATTCAATATTACTAACCTTAAAACATTTTCAATACACACACACACACACACACACACACACATATATAAATTCAAAAGGGTTTTCAAATCAGAGTAAAATCACCGGTAATTCCATTCTCATCAAACACAAATATTTCATTCTTTAGGTATGTTGCGGTCAGCGTACGAGCCCCCCTGACTAGGGTTCGAAGTCCCTCCTACACCCGGGATAAAAATTTTGTGGACGCAAGGACGAACCACCAGCAACAGTACTGTGCATCAACGTACAAGCCCCATTGACCCCCCGAAATCCAACATTCGGATATGGGGCACAACAACCAAGTCGAGTTTCAACTCAGTAAAATTCTATGATTCACATAGCATTCCATGACATTCTTTTATACTAAATTTCTCATCAAATACTTTATAAATAAAACATATGCTGAACAAAACTTTAAACTTTAATTTGATCAAATCATATGTGCGTATATAGGTTTTGCAAATAAGTATACGGAAGAACATGGTAGGAGCACTTACGTCGCTCAGTAACTGGTTCTTGAGTTCGTTGAAAAACCGTTCCTATCTCTTGACTACCAAAACCTAAATAACAAACCACAAGAATGTTATTCATTGTCGCTCGAGCATGCCTAAGTATTTAGTTTCTCTTAAGTGAGTAAAGTTTACCAAACTGTCCCTCGACTTTTTGTAAAATTATCTATTCATCCCCGATGCTTAACATACCATTATCCACCTAGATACACCTAAAAGAATCTTTTTAAACCACTGGTGGGTTTTCGGACAAGAATGGTTGTTCTTAGAATTTTTCGCTCAGAACCCTAAACTGCTCATTAAATTGAGCGCTAATGCTCATGTTCCAAAAAATATGTCAAACGACACCAGAAAGAATGCCACGAAATTTTAGACACTCAAGCGTCATAGTAATTTTAGATCACTATAAAATTCTAGGCTAAAAATAATTTTGTTTACTATATTAATTAATTCAAAAACCTGTTTTAAAATAAATTTGCTCGAGATATTTCGCATGCCCAGAAAAATCCTAGAAAATTCCACGTCGAAGTTTTTGCAAAAATAAGGGAAGTTTTTGTTTTGTACTTTTTCTAAATCTGCTGAGAAAAGAATGCCAAATGACTTTCAAAACTTTAGAAAGTAACTTATCTTAGCTATATAATATTATTGTAGAAGTTTTAGAATTTAATAACTTAATTTACTATTCTAAAATACACTGAAATCTCTCGTTCAGATAAAATTAGTTAGTACGCTTCCCAAGCTCAGAAAAATCTAAAATTTTCATGTGTGTAGATATTTCAAAAATAATATAAGTTACTCTTTTAAGTTTTGTCGAATAAATTTCTAGATATATGTTAAAAATTTGTAAAAGAACTCTTAAAACAAATTTCCATTAGGGACACTTTTAAATTCAATTTTAAAAAACAAGCCTATTCCCTCTCTCTGTGTTACATCTTCTTCACACAAACCCAGTAGTCTCTTACCCGAAACCACGTCACAAGTTTACATTCCTCACTCACTCACACGCACGATACACACCCACATGCATACTCATCAGCTTCAACACACACAATACCCATTACTTGCATTTACCCTTAAGCATCTATATTTTACATACCATAAACTCCCACAGTGGCAGTAGCTTTCATTTTCTTGCCCATTTCATTCATGGGCACACACACTTCACACGTATATACTTGCACCCATATACATGTTTCACAACCATACCTAAATTCACACACACCTATACATACCACCACTAAACACATGGACTCTCACTATATCACCTCCGCATTTCCTACTACACCAACAACACACATACACCCTTCACCTGCATGCTATCTCACGTCACTCACATCATTCCAAGCAAGTTTCCCCTTCCCTTTACACATCTATACACACACAAAAAAACAACAAACACCTCACACACCAACTGCCTTATTACAGCTCCCCTTTTCAGCAGTTTTTTCCTTCTTGTTTACACCTCTCTACACACACACACACACAAAATAGCAACAGCCTCACGCAATTACAGCCCTTTTGGCAGCCCCATCACAGCAAGTTTTCCTTCCTTTTACACTTCTACACACGCACACAAAATAGCAACAACCTCACGCAATTGTTGCCCTTTGGCAACTCTATTACAGCAGGTTTTTCTTCCCCTTCACACCTCTACACATGCACAAAAAAACAACAACCTTACGCAATTGTGGCCCTTTGGCCGCCCATTACAACAGGTTTTTTTCCTTCCCTTTTTACACCTCTACACGCACACAAAAATAGCAACAACCTTATGCAATTGTGGCCCTTTGGTAGCCCCATTACAACAGTTTTTTCTTCCCCTTTTCACGCATAAAAAGACCCCTAAGCACTGCTGAAATAGCCTTCACATAGATGTCCTCCGCAGTCCCCTTTTTCCCCATGCCGTTACCCACACTTCACTAACAACACAACCCCATCACGCACAGGAGCCCTGTGCAGCCCCACTACACAGCCAAAATACTTACAAACTTTGTCCAACACACACGCATTACACTAAAAAAAATACAGCAATCAAACACCCACGGCTCCCCTTCAAATTAGCATAAAACCCATTCAAATTATTCATTTTGATGGCTAATTGGGCAAGGGATCATACCTGGAATTTTTGGCCCTAAATCTCTCCTTGCTTCTTCCTCTCTTTCACTATCTAACCTCATGTAAAGAAGAAGAGAAATAAAACTGAAGTGGCAGCTGAATTTTTTTTTCTTTTAGTTATTGTTTATATACTAACCCTAGAAAGACTTTGCTTAAATACCCTTAGACTTGGTTATTCTTTTCAATTTCACCCGTACCTTTTTTTTTAAGACCACAATTAATTTTGATTATGGTTAAAATGAATATTTTTTTTTGTCTATATAAAATTTCGGGCATTACACGTGAACTCTAGTTATGTGAAAGCCAAACCCTAATTTTCACATAGGGATTTAAAACCCTAATTCTCTATCTCTCAAAAATTTTCAAAAATGTTTGTGTGATGTCTGATTGTCGCCAGCCCCATACCTCCCCCACCCCGCAACTGCCACATCTCTCCCTCTACCCACTGCTGCCACATCCATCCTCTTTCTCCCGACGTCGCCTCGTTGCCCCTCACCCTGGTGCAGGGTCGTTCTCCCCGTCCACACACACATATAGACAGAGAGAGATTGGTGCTCACATACTCTCACACACATCAATCGCCACCACTGTAGCCATGTTGAGGTCAAACAAACCCATCCACACACACGGTGGTGGATATTAAGGATACCTTCGCATACAATCCACATACCCCCCTCACCCCCCAATCGCACTACTCTAACCCCGTTCACATTGTCTCCACCACCTCAACCATTACATGGCATCCTCGTTCATGTCGCGTTGTCGCAACCATAATAGCTACAACACCCATTACCGCAATAACCAACCACCACCGCAACCAAATTAGATCCAACCATCAAACTTCTAAGATTGAACACAAATCCAACCAAACTCATATTCGCTTGAGACTGTTGCACGATTGAATGATCGCACCAAAACCTTCATCTAATGGCTAATCATACTAACTAACAGCATCGATAAAACATCATACTAACAACATCGATAAAACAAGCTAAACCGCAACAGTCAGTTTGTACGTCGACTGATCTCCCCGATATCAGTTTGGACCAAACCATAACGAGATCAAGCAAATATGGAGTCAGGGAGCTGCCATTCACCCTGGAACCATCGGTTAGTCGGGGAATTGGCTACTTTTCTACGAGAGAACAACCACCTGCACAAGACCTGTAGAATAAGAAACCACATCAGTACACTTATTCTAGAAGGAACGGGAATTTTGCTTCCTCCAAATGTAGTACACCAGCACTGCGAAAAGCTATCGACAGACCGATGCCGAGAATCCGGGGCCCTGCCACTCAGAGAAAGCTCTATCAACCATATCCTGCCAACTTAACATAGGCCGGTTGAAATTGCATTTCTTTTGAATCATGGACCATAATTTATACGTGAAAGGGCAACTAGAAAATAGATGATCACGGGACTCAAAAGGAATGCGATAGAAAACACTGCTCGTTCTATGAATGACATGAAAAGCAAAAAGCATGTCATGCGTACTTAACCTCTCCCTAATGGCCAGCCATAAGACAAAGTTGTGACGTGGAACATGCCACTTACACGACAGTAAGCAAGCCCCATCCAGCCAACGGCCGCTTGTGTCGAGGGGCTTCCCACGTACTCGCAATGGAGAACTGCCCAGAACCATTAACTGTCCAGACGATTCTATCAGGCGTATCCAAGACAGGATGAAAAGTGCAAGGGGTACTGTCCCGTAACTCCATGAGCTCAAGTGTATTGGAAAAGGGCCAGCACCACGAGGAGCTCAATATCACATTAGAAACCCTTGCTCGCCTACCTAGGCCCGAGTCAGACATAACCCTACCAGTAAGGGTAGGGATGATAGGACCTATCAGATGCCACCAATCAAACCACAAAGAGATCCTACTGCTATCCCCAACTATATACCGGGAAAAAGAACGAATCATATCCCTAACCATGAGAATCTTACACAGGCCCAACTACAATCACTGGGGCAAGAGACTTCCCAAAAACTCCTTCCTATTAGAATATTGGACTTAACCCACCGCGGCAAAAGGGAGTCCGGCCTGAAAGATATGATGGACCAAATGTGCCTAGAGATGGCAACAAAGTTCCCCACCTCAATCTGCTTAATACCCAGAACACCCTCTTCCTCAGGATAACAAACATCAGCCCAAGCCACCTTGGCTCCCGTGGTACAAAGCCTCGTATCCTTCTAAAGGAAAGCTCAAAATATCCTCTCCATCTCTGGTATCACTTTCTTTGGAAGGATAAAAATTGAAGCCTAGTACACCTGGATAAAGAACAAAACCGATCTAATCAGTTAGACCCTACCAGCATACGACAGGTAATTGCAAGTCCAACGCATGACTTTCCTCACGATGCGGTCCAGAAGAGGCTGGGCAGTCCTCTTTCCGCAAACAAGTGGAGATCAAAGGGACTCTCAGATATCGCATAGGGAGCTCTCCCTGGAGAAAGCCAAGACAAGAAGAGATCAAAGCCTTGGTAGTAGGCTCAACACCATAGAAAAAAATATGGCTCTTATTAGGATTGGGAACGAGTCTGAGAACTGTTGGAAGACCATGAGACCGTGTTTCCAGACCTAAACCGAAGGAAGGTCTCCCCGACAAAAAAACATAAGATCATCAGCAAAGGCAAGCTGAAAGATACCATCCTTTTGGCACCTCCAGTGGTAGCGAAACTGACTACCAATTACTAGCCTCTGCAACATCCCTGCAACAACATCCATGCAAATAACACGAAGTTGGGGGGACATCGGATCCCCCTGCTAGATACCTCGCATACCCCGAAAGAAACCATTAAATTTCCCATTTATGATGATCGAAAAGCTCGTGCTAGAGACGTGGCTTTGATCTATCTAATAACCGAGGGGGTGGGAATCTAAGGCAAATCAACACATCAAAGAGAAAATCCCAATGCAAACAATCACAGGCCTTCATCAAATCCACCTTCATGGCACATCTAGGAACCCTGAAATCCTCCCGATGATAGTTCCGCATGAGCTCCTGAGACAAGAGGATATTATCTGCAATACTCTGATAGGCAACAAAGGCCGTCTGGGAAGGATCAATGAGGTCCCTAAGCACCACCTTAATACGATTGACAATGATCTTGGCTATGCACTCATAAATCGTGTTACAAGAAGAAATAGGCCTGTAATCATTAAGACTCGAAGGATTAGTCACTTTGGAGATTGAGACAAGAAAAGTGTGATTGACTTCTTCGGGAAGTGACCATTACCAAAACTAATCTTGAATCGCTTCCACAATCTCCCCCCCCCCACATTATGCCATGCCTTCTTAAGAAAGAGGGCGTTATACCCATCAGGACCAGGGGACTTACCATCCTTGAGAGAGAAGAAAACCTTTCGAATCTCATCCTCAGTAACCTCACGACCTATCTCACGGTGCTGGGAATCTGAAAGGGATTTCGATGTCCAGTTCCTTAGCTCATTCAATCCCGGATAGGGACCTGAACCACGAGTCCCCAACAAACTTTGAAAATGGTCAACAATCAAAGCCTTAACCTAATATGAGTCTTCAAGGACGGTCCCATCAGACCAAAGAAGGGAACTAATTTTATTGAAATTCCTTCTCTTATTAGCTGACTTAAAGAAAAATTCATTATTTTTATCTCCCACATCAAGCCAGTGAATCCCAGATTTTTTGCATGATAAAACTCTCCTCCTCTCCTCTCACTCTACCAAAAAGTTCTAGTTTCTGCTTTTCAATCCGATGCCACATAGGGTCAAGAAGGTTCAACACCAACATGTCCTGAGCATACTCCAAAGAAACCCTAGCCACATTATGTCTACCTGAAATGTTGCTAAAGTGTTCCTTATTGAAGTCCTTAAGCTGTAACTCAAGCAGCTTTAACTTCCTGACGACCCTGAACATAGCACAACCCACAAGGGGCGTGCCCCACACTTTAGCAACCAGAGGGAAAAACTTATGGTGATTGGCCCACATATCAAAAAATTTAAACGGCTTGGGCACCTTGTCAACATTGACAAGAGAGTGGACGAGGATGGATGAATGATCAGAGATACATACCTCTAGGACGAACAATCGCTTCAGATTTAGGAAATTTAGAGCTCTAAGTATTGTTAACAAGGACACGGTCAAGCTTCCTACAATATTTTAGATCTGAATATTTTAAATCTTAAAGTTCCGAAGTAACCAAACAATCATGGAACTCTTGATAGTAGTGTTGTACCAAAATTCAGCCATAGTCAACCACTTGCTCCAAGTTTTAGGTCTATCGCCACCAAAGCACCTAAGATAGGTTTCTAAACATTGATTTAGTCTCTCAATTTGTGCATCACTCTGAGGGTGATAAGCAGTACTCACGTGCAGCTGTTTATCCAGTAATGCATACAACTTTTGCCAAAATTGGCTTAAGAATACACTTCCCATGTCACTGATGATACGGTCAAGGAGACCATGTAGTTTAAACATATGTTCAAAATAAGCCTGAGCCACATCTTGAGCCTTGAAGGAATGGCTTAGTGGTATGAAATGTGCGGTCTTGCTAAGTCTATCTACAGCCACTATAATTGCTTCTCTGTGGTTAGACCTAGGCAGGCCTTCAATGAATTAATTCCATGGATATGCTACTCCATAACTAATGTGGGACTGTAATAACCATGGATAAGGATTATGCTCATGTTTACCTCTTTAGCACACATCACAGCTTTTATTCAATTTCTTCACATCTTCCTTGAGACAGGGCCAGTAAAAAAAAAGATGAGATCCTTTTGTTGAAATAGCAGTTTAGCCAGAGTGGCCTCCAACGCATGATGCATGGAGGACCTGCAGAATTTGTGACCTTAGCCCTCCTTTTCTGCCAACACTTACACTTCCTATGTATCTGAGTATGCCCTGTTGATGTGAAAATTTGAAAGGCAGCATAGGGTTCAATTGCCAACTATTGTAGCTGCTGCTGCATATATGAGTCCCCCCTCATAACTGTCCTAAAGTTCCATCATCCACATAGGTTTTATAGTAGAAATACCATAGCAATGACCATCCTTTCCATCTTCCTCATGTAACCTGGATAGTGCATCAGCAGGCATATTGTCTTTTCCAGCTCTATACTGAATGTCAAAAGTTGCCAAGCAACTTAGAAAGACATTTCGCTGTAGTAGGGAAAGCGACCCTTTGCCCAAGCAAGTACTTGAGACTACAGTGGTTAGTTTAAACAGGGAATGGTTGCGAACTATGGTGAGAATGCAAGTCTTGCTAAGCAAGAGCTAAAACAAAAACCTAAACTAGGCTGAAACATGCCACACTGACAACAAAAGAAAAGAGGTAATACATAACACCAAAGCTAGATCAGCAAAGGAAAATACAAAACTGCTCCCATACCCTGGTCAGTAGCATCACCTCAACTATCAAAGGTAGAGAGAAGTTTGGTAAAACCAGGACTGTGGAGCTTGTCATGGCGGACTTGAGCTCTGTGAAGGCTAGGGATGCCTCAGGTGTCCATTGGAAATTATTTTTCTGCAACAACTTGGTCAAGGGTTTACTCAAGACACCATAGTGAGGTATGAACTTCCTATTGTACCCTGTCAGCCCAAGGAAACCTCTAAGCTGCTTCAGAGTCTTTGCGAAAGGCTAGTTCATCATTGCAGCAATCTTTTTTTTGGTAAATAAAAAAATATCGATCGGCGAAACAATAGTACAACATATGCAAGGGGCATACCCCAGGAATACAACAATGACCTGCAAGCCTTGCTAAGCAAGGGCTAAAGAGGAAGCCTAAGCTAGCCTGAAACATGCCACACTGGCATCAAAAGAAAAGAGGTAAAACATAACCACTGAAGCTAGAGCAGCAAAAGAAATACAAAAAGACCCAATGGTGACCACATGAAGGAAACAACAACAGGTGAAGCCACGTGGAGTCTGGAGATTCTGGTAGAAAAACCATCATACTAACAACATCGATAAAACAAGCTAAACCGCAACGGTCAGTTTGTACGTCGACTGATCTCCCCGATATCAGTCTGGACCAAACCATGACGAGATCAAGCGAATATGGAGTCGGGGAGCTGCCATTCACCCTGGAACCATCGGTTAGTCGGGGAATTGGCTACTTTTCTACGAGAGAACAACCTCCACCGGATGACCTGCACAAGACCTGCAGAATAAGAAACCACATCAGTACACTTATTCTGGAAGGAACGGGAATTTTGCTCCCTCCAAATGTAGTACACCAGCACTGCAAAAAGCTATCGACAGACCGATGCCAAGAATCCGGGGCCCTGCCACTCAGAGGAAGCTCTATCAACCATATCCTACCAACTTAACATAGGACGGTTGAAATTGCATTTCTTTTGAATCATGGACCATAATTTATACGTGAAAGGGCAACTAGAAAATAGATGATCACGGGACTCAAAAGGAATGCGATAGAAAACACAGCTCGTTCTATGAATGACATGAAAAGCAAAAAGCATGTCCTGCGTACTTAACCTCTCCCTAATGGCCAGCCATAAGACGAAGTTGTGACGTGGAACACGCCACTTACACGACAGTAAACAAGCCCTATCCAGCCAACGGCCGCTTGTGTCGAGGGGCTTCCCACGTACTCGCAATGGAGAACTGCCCAGAACCATTAACTGTCCAGACGATTCTATCAGGCGTATCCGAGATAGAATGAAAAGTGCTAGGGGTACTGTCCCATAACTCCATGACCACCATAGTCATCACATGTTTGTAGCATACCCTACATATTATTGAGATGTGTTTTGGGTTAATTGCTAATCTTTGATACTTCGATATTTGATAGTGAGACATGATTGGTCCGTTTCATATCCCATATTGTTATTAGATTATACCATTATTGCTTGACATCTTACCATTGTTTACCCTACTGGGCTATTTGAGCTCACCCCTTTGTCTTCTTACCTTGCCTTGGCAACAGGTGAAGGAAGTGTCTCTTGATTCTCTTGGCAGCTTTGGAGCTATGAGATTTTGCTTTTTGGTTTGATAAACTCTGTAGTTTATTTCTTTTGGGAACTTTACCCGGTTGGGGTAATTTGATAGAATTGTTTTGTATATCTATTTGTCCGCTGTGATTAGAAATCTTTTGTAAGGGCATATTTTTGGGAATGCGTTGTAATAGACTTTTGTTAGATATGGTAGTACTTTATGTTTGGAGGCTTTTAGTGCTCTGTTTTTACCGTTATCATTTATATGGTAATAGTATATCTTGAGGTTTACTTTGAAGTCGCGGCCTCCCGGTTTGGGGGCATGACAGGGTTGGTATCAGAGCTTAGGTTTGTGATTCTGTAGATTTGGGTGAGCCTAGGTCTAAGACGTTGCGAGATTTATTTTGATTTCACGCTTATCTTTTCTACATTATATAGGCTTATACAGTTTCGATTGATGTGCTAGGAGTACCATGCCTCCTAGACGTTCTAATCGTAACGCCGACGAACCTCACGGTCCACTAACGAATGACGGAGTTGCTGAAACCATTGTACACGGATTTCAGAATTTGGCGAACCTAATTGCAGGAGGTAATGGGGTACCGCTACACCAAAATCAGAACAATGGGCCGAATGGTGGTGTTATGACTGGAGATGTGGAGAAATTCAAAAAGTTAGTGCCTGCCTTTAGAGGGGAACCCGATCCGGAGAAGGCTGAAGCGTGGGTGAACCAAAGTGAGAAGGTAATCGACGTTTGGGATAGCAATGATGAACAAAAGGTGGCGTATGCAGTATTCATGTTGGAAGATGAAGCCGACCATTGGTGGAAGATGGTCAAGCACACACAGTGGATCAATGTTGATCATCCCATGACTTGGGAACGGTCCAAGAACATTTTCTTCAAGAAGTACTTTCCTCAAAAGGTAAGAGATCAGAAAGAGGAAGAATTCTTGAAGTTAGTACACAATGATATGACGGTAGCAGAATATGAGGCGAAGTTCACCTCATTGTAAAGGCATGCCCCGCATTTGGTTGACACTGAAAATCGTAAGGCAAGAAGATTTGAGAAGGGATTGATTGAAGCACGGCATCAAGAAATGATTGTTGGCTCTAAAGCTTCCGACTTATGCCAAGGTGGTTGAACGGGCTGAAATTCTAGAGACGGACTACGGGGAATTTTTGAAAGAGCAAGAGGGGCGAGGCACAAAAGAAGGCGTGCAGAAACTTTGGACAAGAACAAGAGTTGTGGTCAGAACAAGAGGAAAGCAACTTTACAAGAAGGTATGAAATCGACTCTAGGGGGTACGAAAGTTTGTGCTACTTGTGGCAAAAATCATGAGGATAAGCCTTGCCATCGTTTGACAAATTCATGTTTCAACTGTGGGAAAGTGGGGCATTATGCTATGGAATGCCCGTATCCGAAGAAGGAGAAGACTTACAACGTTCAGGCTCAGGGTGGAGCTAAACCATCCACGGGGGATCGAAGGCCAAGAGTACAAGGCCGTGCTTATGCTTTGACTGTCAAGGATGCCACAACTTCTAACGACGTAGTGGCAGGTACAGTTCAGATTGGTTCTCATTCTTTCCATGCATTGTTTAACCCTGGATCCACGCAATCATTTATAACCCCTTCTCTTGCGTGTAAGTTGGGTTCTGACCTACAACTATTAGAGTTTGATTTGATGATTGATACACCGGTGGGGAAATCTGTATTAGTATTTACCGTGTACAAGCCTTGCTTGGTACGCATTGAGGGTAGAGTTTTACCCGCTGACCTTTTAGCTATGGACATTCAGGATTTCAACGTTATTCTCGGTATAGACTGGTTGTCTTCCTACCATGCCTCCTTGGATTGCTGTGCCAAAGAAGTGCATTTCCAAATTCCCGGTCAATCCAAGTTCAAGTTTATTAAAGGTTCTACGCCCATTACTTCGTCTTGCCTTGTATCTGCCTTGCAGGCTAGACGTTTGCTTCCAAAGGGATGTCAATGATATTTAGCTCACATTGTGGATACTCGAATAGCTATTCAAAATTTATCCACTATTCCTATCGTTGACGAATTTTCGAATGTGTTTTCGGAGGAACTCCCTGGTCTTCCTCGAGATCGTGAAATCGAGTTTGTTATAGATCCTATACCGAGCTGTTCCAATTTCTAAGGTTCCTTATCATATGGCCCAGGCCAAGCTCAAAGAACTTAAGGTGCAAGTTCAAGAATTGCTCGAGAAAGGCTTCATTCGCCCAAGCGTCTCTTGTGGTGCTCCTGTTTTATTTGTAAAGAAGAAGGACGGAACGTTGAGATTGTGTATTGACTATAGGGAGTTGAACCATATTACAGTTCGTAACAAGTATCCTTTGCCACGGATTGACAATTTATTTGATCAACTACAAGGTTCGAAATACTTTCCCAAGATTGATTTGAGATCGGGTTACCACCAATTGAAGATTAGGAAGGATGATATATCCAAGACTGCTTTTTCGCACGGGTACGGACACTATGAGTTTGTTTGTTGTGATGTCGTTTGGGTTAACTAACGCACCTACAGCGTTTATGGACTTAATGAACCGGGTATTCAAGCAATATTTGGACCAATTCGTCATAGTCTTTATTAATGACATATTGATCTACTCTAGAAGCAATGAGGAACATGAAGAGCATTTACGTTTGGTGCTACAGATTTTGAGGGAAGAGAAGCTTTATGCCAAGTTTGATAAATGTGAGTTTTGGCTTGAAAAAGTTATGTTTTTAGGGCATGTGGTATCTAAAGATGGGATCTCGGTGGATCCATCTAAGGTAAAAGCAGTGTGGAATTGGGAAAGACCAAGAACGGTCAGTGAAGTTCATAGTTTCCTTGGTTTGGCTGGCTATTATCGTAGATTTATTTAGGGGTTTTCAAAACTCCACTAACTCGATTGACTCGAAAGAAGGTTAGGTTTGAGTGGTCGGAAGATTGGTTTCAGCTTCGGTCCTTTCTCTACCTTCGGGGACTGGAGGATTTGTAATTTATAGCGATGCTTCACGGAAGGGTTTGGGGTGTGTATTGATGCAACATGGGCGAGTTATTGCTTATGGCTCACGACAACTCAATTCCCATGAAGTGAGCTACCCAACACATGACTTGGAATTAGCTGCGGTGGTTTTCGCTTTGAAGATTTGGAGGCACTATCTCTATGGTGAAACATGTGAGATATACATAGATCACAAGAGTATTAAGGTTTTATTCATGCAGAAAGAATTGAATATCGGCAACGTCGATGGTTGGAATTGCTTAAGGACTATGACTGCAAGATCTTGTATCATCCTGGGAAGGCCAATGTGGTCGCCGATGCCCTTAGCCGTAAGAACATAGGTACGTGAGCAGCCCTTTTAACTTCATGTAAGGAATTCTTTTGGATCTTGAAAGTTTGGGTGTGGATGTTTTTGTTTCCGGGACAGGAAACTATTTGGGGAATTTAATGGCGCGACCTACCTTGATCGAAAAAATTAGGCAAGCTCAGATTTTGGATTCAAAATTTGTTAAGATTAGAGAACAAGTTGGAGAAGGTAAATAGTCAGAGTTCAGGATTGATGCCGAGGGGCATTACGTTTTGGAGACAGATTATGTGTTCCTTCTGATGTGGGATTAAAGGAAGAAATTTTGCGAGACGCACACTTATTCCAGGAAACACTAAGATGTATCGAGATTTACGGGACGTGTTTTGGTGGAACGATATGAAAAGGAAGGTAGCGGATTTTGTCACTCGATGCCTTACTTCTCAGCAAGTTAAAGCAGAACATCAACAAACTGCAGGACCTTTGCAAGCTCTAACTATCACTCAGTGAAAGTGGGAACGTATTGATATGGACTTTGTGTCGGGGTTGCCTAGGACAAGACAAGGACACGATTCGGTTTGGGTAATAATTGATCGTTTGACCAAGTCAGCACATTTCATTCCGGTGAAGGTTACCTATAGCTTGGAGAGGTTAGCCAAACTTTATATTCAAGAGATTGATCGACTTCATGGTGTACCCGTTTCAATCGTTTCGCATAGAGATGCACATTTTACGTCAAAATTTTGGCACGGTTTGCAAAAGCCTTGGGTACTCAACTTGACCTTAGTATGGCTTATCATCCTCAAAGTGATGGACAGTCAGAGAGAACGATTCAGATTTTAGAAGACATGCTTAGGGCTTGCTCGTTAGTCTTCAAGAATAGTTGGGCTGATCAATTGCCGCTTGTGGAGTTTGCTTACAACAATAGCTTTCAGGCTAGTATTGGTATGGCACCGTCTGAGGCCTTGTATGGGCGGAGATGTAGAACGCCAATTTGTTGGCTCGAAGTTGGAGAGGAGAAACTTTTGGGTGCCTTCGGGCCCGAGATAGTACCTCGGATAAAATTCGTTTGATCAAGGATAATTTGCTAGCGGCTCAAAGTCGTCAAAAAGAGTTATGCGGATAATAGAATAGGTGAGCTAAATTTTGAAGTGGGAGATCATGTATTTCTCAAAGTATTGCCTTGGAAGGGAGTAATGCGTTTTGGGAAGAAGGGCAAGCTAAGCCCTAGATTTATCAGACCATTTGAGAACTTGCAGAGGAAATACGTGATGTGTTTCATGTATCAACCTTGAGGAAATACGTGCCAAATCCTTCACATGTCATACATTTCGAACCTGTGGAGATTTTGGAGGACCGATCATACGAGGAACGCACAATGAAAATTTTGGATCGCAAGGATCAAATTTGGCGCACGAAAACCATTAAGTTGGTTAAAGTTCTTTGGAGTAACCATTCAGTGGAAGAAGCCACATGGGAACTCGAGGATGCTATGTGCAAAAAGCACCCTCAGCTCTTTGATGTTTAAGGTACATTTTAATTCCACGAACGAAATTCTTTTAAGGGGGGGAAAATGTAATACCCCAAAATTTTCCTTTCTTGTGTTAAGTTAAGTTTTAATTTTTTTTATGAATAGTACTTTCAGTCGAATGAACAATACTTTTAGTCGATGAACAGTACTTTTAGTCGACTAAACATTACTTTTTAGTCGAATTTAAAGTTTTTAGTCAAATTTAAACCTTTTAGTCGAATTAAAACTTTTTAGTCGAATTAAAACTCTTTTAGTCGACTGAATAGTACATTTTTAGTCGAAATTAAAGTTTTAGTCAAATTTAAACCTTTTAGTCGACTAAAACTTATGTTTGCTTCGAATGAAAAGTGTAATTTTACCTTCATATAAATAGTTTTTTATTTTCTTTTTAGCCCTTTTGTTCTCGATTTCTTGCTCCTTTGCGGCAGAGAGAGAGAGAATAGGAGGCTTGGAAAGCTCATTCGCGCTAGAGTGGTGCTTTAAGGTTTTCTTTTGTTCAAAAGCTTGTTTGAGGTAAGGGTTTATACGATTTTTGCTGTGGAAAGGTATATTCGAAAATCCGAAGGTTTATACTTTCGTCACTTTTGATTCATCTATGCTCGTTTGTAATTGATTGCTTTTCTTTTGCCTTCTTTAAGAACATTGTTTACCCCTTTTCATTTGTGCCTTAAAGATGCTCAACTTTGAATTTGTACATTTGTGACCGTCAATTTAAGATTGACATTGACTATGTTGAACAACTCTCAAATTAAGAGGGTCCTTTGGACACATGTTTGTTATACTAGAGAGCCGAAGCCTCCTATTATGCTCCGGAGCACGCATTTGATATTTGTATGTTTGGTTCGACATTTGGGTCTTATGACCACCATAGTCATCACATGTTTATAGCATACCCTACATATTATTGAGATGTGTTTTGGGTTAATTTCTAATCTTTGATACTTCGATATTTGATAGTGAGACATGATTGGTCCGTTTCATATCCCATATTGTTATTAGATTATACCATTATGGCTTGTCATCTTACCATTGTTTACCTTACTGGGCTATTTGAGCTCACCCCTTTGTCTCTTACCTTGCCTTTGCCACAGGTGAAGGAAGTGTCTCTTGATTCTCTTGGCAGCTTTGGAGCTATGAGATTTTGCTTTTTGGTTTGATAAACTCTGTAGTTTATTTCTTTTGGGAACTTTACCCGATTGGGGTAATTTGATAGAATTGTTTTGTATATCTATTTGTCCGCTGCGATTAGAAATCTTTTGTAAGGGCATATTTTTGGGAATGCGTTGTAATAGACTTTTGTTAGATATGGTAATACTTTATGTTTGGAGGCTTTTAGTGCTCTGTTTTTACAGTTATCATTTATATGGTAATTGTATATCTTGAGGTATACTTTGAAGTCGCGGCCTCCCGGTTTAGGGGCGTGACAGGGTTGGTATCAGAGCTTAGGTTTGTGATTCTGTAGACTTGGGTGAGCCCAGGTCTAAGACGTTGCGAGATTTATTTTGATTTCACGTTTATCTTTTGTACATTATATAGGCTTATACAGTTTTGTTTTGATGTGCTAGGAGTACCATGCCTCCTAGACGTTCTAATCGTAACGCCCACGAACCTCATGGTCCACCAACGAATGATGGAGTTGCTGAAGCCATTGTACAGGGATTTCAGAATTTGGCGAACCTAATTGCAGGAGGTAACGGGGTACCGCTACACCAAAATTAGACCAATGGGCCGAATGATGGTGTTAAGATTGGAGATGTGGAGAAATTCAGAAGGTTAGTGCCCGCCTTTAGAGGGGAACCTGATCTGGAGAAGGCTGAAGCGTGGGTGAACCAAAGTGAGAAGGTGTTCGACCTTTGGGATAGTAGTGATGAACAAAAGGTGGCGTATGCAGTATTCATGTTGGAAGATGAAGCCGACCATTGGTGGAAGATGGTCAAGCGCAAACATAGGATCAATGTTGATCATCCCCTGACTTGGGAACGGTTCAAGAACAATTTCTTCAACAAGTACTTTCCTCAAAATGTAAGAGATCAGAAAGAGGAAGAATTCTTGAAGTTAGTACAGAATGATATGACGATAGCAGAATATGAGGCGAAGTTCACCTCATTATCAAGGAATGCCCAGCATTTGGTTGACACCGAAAATCGTAAAGCAAGAAGATTTGAGAAGGGATTGAATGAAGCCCGGCATCAAGAACAGATTGTTGGCTCTAAAGCTTTCGACTTATGCCAAGGTGGTTGACCGGGCCAAAATTCTAGAGACGAACTACGGGGAATTTTTGAAAGAGCAAGAGGGATTGAGGCACAAAAGAAGCCGTGTAGAAACTTTGGACAAGAACAAGAGCGGTGGTCAGAACAAGAGGAAAGCAACTTTACAAGAAGGTATGAAATCGACTCAAGGGGGTACGAAAGTTGCGCTACTTGTGGCAAAAATCTTGGGATAAGCCTTGCCATCGTTTGACAAATTCATGTTTCAACTGTGGGAAAGTGGGGCATTATGCTGTGGAATGCCGGTATCTGAAGAAGGAGAAGACTTACAACGTTCAGAATCAGGGTGGAGCTAAACCGTCCATGGGGGATCAGAGGTCGAGAGTACAAGGCCGTGCTTATGCTTTGACTGCGAAGGATGCCACAACTTCTAACGATGTAGTGGCAGGTATAGTTCAAATTGGTTCTCATTCTTTCCATGCATTGTTTGACCCTGGATCCACGCATTCGTTCATAACCCATTCTCTTGTGTGTAAGTTGGGTTCTGACCTACAATTATTAGAGTTTGATTTGATGATTGATACCCCAGTGGGGAAATCTGTATTAGTATCTACCGTGTACAAGCCTTGCTTGGTACGCATTGAGGGTAGAGTTTTACCCGCTGACCTTATAACTATGGACATTCGGGATTTCGACGTTATTCTCGGTATGGACTGGTTGTCTTCCTACCATGCCTCGTTGGATTGCTATGCCAAAGAAGTGCATTTCTGAATTCCCAGTCAATCCAAGTTCAAGTTTATTAAAGGTTCTACGCCCATTACTTCGTCTTGCCTTGTATCTGCCTTGCAGGCTAGACGTTTGCTTCCAAAGGGATGTCAAGGATATTTAGCTCACATTGTGGATACTCGAATAGCTATTCAAAATTTATCCGCTATTCCTGTCGTTGACAAGTTTTCGGATGTGTTTTCAGAGGAACTCCCTGGTCTTCCTCGAGATCGTGAAATTGAGTTTGTTATAGATCTTATACCAGGAGCTGTTCCAATTTCTAAGGTTCCTTATCGTATGGCCCTGGCCGAGCCCAAAGAACTTAAGGTGCAACTTCAAGAATTGCTCGAGAAAGGCTTCATTCGCCCAAGCGTCTCTCCTTCGGGTGCTCCTATTTTATTTGTAAAGAAGAAGGACGTAACGTTGAGATTGTGTATTGACTATAGGGAGTTGAACCGTATTACAGTTCGTAACAAGTATCCTTTGCCACGGATTGACGATTTGTTTGATCAACTACAAGGTGCGAAATACTTTTCCAAGATCGATTTGAGATCAGGAAGGATGATATATCCCAGACTGCTTTTTGCACGAGGTACGAACACTTTGAGTTTGTTGTGATGCCGTTCGGGTTAACTAACGCACCTGCAGCGTTTATGGACTTAACGAATCGGGTATTCAAGCGATATTTGGACCGATTCGTCGTAGTCTTTATTAATGACATATTAATCTACTCTAGAAGCAAGGAAGAACATGAAGAGCATTTACGTATGGTGCTACAGATTTTGAGGGAAGAGAAGCTTTATGCCAAGTTTGATAAATGTGAGTTTTGGCTTGAAAAAGTTGTGTTTTTAGGGCATGTGGTATCTAAAGATAGGACCTCGGTGGATCCATCTAAGGTAGAAGCAGTGTGGAATTGGGAAAGACCAAGAACGGTCAGTGAAGTTCGTAGTTTCCTTGGTTTGGCTGGCTATTATCGTAGGTTTATTGAGGGGTTTTCAAAACTCGCTATTCCACTAACTCAATTGACTCGAAAGAAGGTTAGGTTCATGTGGTCGGAAGAGTGTGATTGATCGCAGTTTTCTAGAATTAAAGAAAAGATTAGTTTCGTCTCCTGTCCTTTCTCTACCTTCGGGGACTGGAGGATTTGTGGTTTATTGCGGTGCTTCACGGAAGGGTTTGGGGTGTGTATTCATGCAACATGGGCGAGTTATTGTTTATGGCTCGCGACAACTCAAAACCCATGACTTGGAATTAGCTGCGGTGGTTTTCGCTTTGAAGATTTGGAGGCACTATCTCTATGGTGAAACATGTGAGATATACATAGATCACAAGAGTCTTAAGTTTTTATTCATGCAGAAAGAATTGAATATGCGGCAACGTCGATGGTTGGAATTGCTTAAGGACTATGACTACAAGATCTTGTATCATTCAGGGAAGGCCAATGTGGTCGCCAATACCCTTAGCAGAAAGAATACAGGTACGTGTGCTGCCCTTTTACTTCATGTAAGGAAATTATTGCGGATCTTGAAAGCTTGGATGTGGATGTTTTGGTTTTCGAGACGGAAAACTATTTGGGGAATTTAATGGCGCGACCTACCTTGATCGAAAGAATTAGGAAAGCTCAGATTTTGGATTCAAAATTTGTTAAGATTAGAGAACAAGTTGGAGAAGGTAAATTGTCTGAGTTCAGGATTGATGCCGAGGGGGCATTACGTTTTGGAGACAGATTATGTGTTCCTTCTGATGTGGGATTAAAGGAAGAAACTTTGCGTGACGCGCACAATTCTAGCTTCACAGTTCATCCAGGTAGCACTAAGAAGTATCGAGATTTACGGGACGTGTTTTGGTGGAACGATATGAAAAGGGAGGTAGCGGATTTTGTCTCTCGATGCCTTACTTATCAGCAAGTTAAAGTGGAACATCAACGACCTGTAGGACCTTTGCAACCTCTTACTATCACTCAGTGAAAGTGGGAACGTATTGATATTGACTTTGGGTAATAATTGATCGTTTGACCAAGTCAGCACATTTTGTTCTGGTGAAGGTTACCTATAGCTTGGAGAGGTTAGCCAAACTTTACATTCAAGAGATTGCTCGACTCCATGGTGTAGCCGTTTCAATCATTTTGGATAGAGATGCACATTTTACGTCAAAATTTTGGCACGGTTCGCAAAAAGCCTTGGGTACTCAACTTGACCTTAGTACGGCTTATCATCCTCAAAGTGATGGACAGTCAGAGAGAACGATTCAGATTTTAGAAGACATGCTTAAGGCTTGCTTGTTAAACTTCAAGAATAGTTGGGCTGATCAATTGCCACTTTTGGAGTTCACTTACAACAATAGCTTTTAGGGTGGAGCTAACCGTCCACGGGGGATCAGAGGCCGAGAGTACAAGGTCGTGCTTTTGCTTTGACTGCAAAGGATGCCACAACTTCTAATGATGTAGTGGCAGGTGCAGTTCAGATTGGTTCTCATTCTTTCCATGCATTGTTTGACCCTGGATCCGTTCATTCGTTTATAACCCCTTCTCTTGTGTGTAAGTTGGGTTCTGACCTACAATTATTAGAGTTTGATTTGATGATTGATACCCCTTTGGGGAAATCTGTATCAGTATCTACCGTGTACAAGCCTTGCTTGGTACGCATTGAGGGTAGAGTGTTACCCACTGACCTTATAGCTATGGACATTCGGGATTTTGAAGTTATTCTCGGTATGGACTGGTTGTCTTCCTACCATGCCTCGTTGGATTGCTATGCCAAAGAAGTGCATTTCTGAATTCCCAGTCAACCCAAGTTCAAGTTTATTAAAGGTTCTACGCCCATTACTTCGTCTTGCCTTGTATCTGCCTTGCAGGCTAGACATTTGCTTCGAAAAGGATGTCAAGGATAATTAGCTCACATTGTGGATACTCGAATAGCTATTCAAAATTTATCCGCTATTCCTGTCATTGATGAATTTTCTTATGTGTTTCCGGATGAACTCCCTGGTCTTCCTCAGGATCGTGAAATGGAGTTTGTTATAGATCTTATACTAGGAGCTGTTCCAATTTCTAAGGTTCCTTATCGTATGGCCCCGGCCGAGCTCAAAGAACTTAAGGTGCAACTTCAAGAATTGCTCGAGAAAGGCTTCATCGCCCAAGCATCTCTCCTTGGGGTGCTCCTCTTTTTTTTTAAAGAAGAAGGATGGAACGTTGAGATTGTGTATTGACTATAGGGAGTTGAACCATATTATAGTTCGTAGCAAGTATCCTTTGCCACAGATTGACAATTTGTTGATCAACTACAAGGTGCAGAATACATTTCCAAGATTGATTTGAGATCGGGTTACCACCAATTGAAGATTAGGAAGGATGATATTTCCGAGACTGCCTTTCGCACGAGGTACGAACACTATGAGTTTGTTGTAATGCCGTTTGGGTTAACTAACGCACCTGCAGCGTTTATGGACTTAATGAATCGGGTATTCAAGCGATATTTGGACCAATTCGTCATAGTCTTTGTTGATGACATATTGATCTACTCTAGAAGCAAGGAAGAACATGAAGAGCATTTACGTATGGTGCTACAGATTTTGAGGGAAGAGAAGCTTTATGCCAAGTTTGATAAATGTGAGTTTTGGCTTGAAAAAATTGTGTTTTTAGGGCATGTGGTATCTAAAGATGGGATCTCGGTGGATCCATCTAAGGTAGAAGCAGTGTGGAATTGGGAAAGACCAAGAACGGTCAGTGAAGTTCGTAGTTTCCTTGGTTTGGCTGGCTATTATCAAGGTTTATTGAGGAGTTTTCAAAACTCGCTATTCCACTAACTCGATTGACTCGAAAGAAGGTTAGGTTCGAGTGGTCGGAAGAGTGTGATCGCAGTTTTCTAGAATTAAAGAAAAGATTGGTTTCGGCTCCGATCCTTTCTCTACCTTCGGGGACTGGAGGATTTGTGGTTTATTGCGGTGCTTCACGGAAGGGTTTGGGGTGTGTATTGATGCAACATGGGCGAGTTATTGCTTATGGCTCACGACAACTCAAAACCTATGAAGTGAGCTACCCAACACATGACTTGTAATTAGCAACGGTGGTTTTCGCTATGAAGATTTGGAGGCACTATCTCTATGGTGAAACATGTGAGATATACATAGATCCAAGGGTCTTAAGTTTTTAATCACGTAGAAAGAATTGAATATGCGGCAACGTTGATGGTTGGAATTGCTTAAGGACTATGACTGCAAGATCTTGTATCACCGGGGAAGGCCAATGTGGTCGCCAATACCCTTAGCAGAAAGAATACAGGTACGTGTGCTGCCCTTTTACTTCATGTAAGGAAATTATTGCGGATCTTGAAAGCTTGGATGTGGATGTTTTGGTTTTCGAGACGGAAAACTATTTGGGGAATTTAATGGCGCGACCTACCTTGATCGAAAGAATTAGGAAAGCTCAGATTTTGGATTCAAAATTTGTTAAGATTAGAGAACAAGTTGGAGAAGGTAAACAGTCAGAGTTCAGGATTGATGCCGAGGGGCATTACATTTTGGAGACAGATTATGTGTTCAATCAGATGTGGGATTAAATGAAGAAATTTTGCGTGACGCGCATAATTCTAGCTTCACAGTTCATCCAGGTAGCACTAAGATGTATCGAGATTTACAGGACGTGTTTCGGTGGAACGATATGAATTGGGAGGTAGAGGATGGGCGCGGTGATGAACATTGCAGAGACAATACTTGGTGCCGGGCACATGTCATGAGAATGGCGCATGGGCGCGGCGACGAACGTTGTGGAGCAATACTTGGTGCCAGGCGCACTCATCATGAGAATGGCGCAAGGGCGCAGGCGACGAACGTCGCGGGGATATACTTGGTGCCATGGGCACACATCATCGAAGGAGTACTGACGAATGCCAATTATTAAAATTAGGGTTTGAATAAAAATCCTTACCTGGGTTCAGATAGAAACCCTTACTTAGATCATAAACTAAGCTAATCCATCCGAAAATTCTGTTGCTTTAACGTAAATGAAATAATCAAATCATCATAACTTAGCTTACATTGCGATATTATAAACTCAATACAGACTCACGCATACTCCCAAAACGAACCCCACTCACCAGGTGTGTAAAATTACCAAATTGCCCTTTATGTGTAAAATTATCAAAATGCCCTTCTCAGACTTAAATCATCAAAATAGCCTTCCCATAAGTAAAATTACTAAAATAACCTTACCATATGTAAACTTACACAAAAATACCTTTTATAAGTTAAATTACCAAAATGCCCCATTTGGGTGGAAAATTACCAAAATAACCCTGGGATTTTTCGGCTCTAGAAAAATCTCAAAAATATCTTAAAACACTATTTTAAGCATCCTCAAGTAATTTTTGGGCTAAAAATATTTTAAAATTTTTTTCCTAAAAATTCAGAACCGGTGTCGGGACCGAGTGCTCAAAAGTCGGTTCGACTAAAAATAGCTATCGACCTCAGAATGGTACAAAAATTTTGATAGTGAAACATCTCAGCAAAATAAGATTTTTCTAAAATTGTTAGATTAAAATAACTTGGTTTATTATGCTAATTAAATTGCTAATTGTTTTTAATAGATGCCATAATTTAGCGTCCTTTACGGACACCGAAAATTTTGAAAACATTTCAGAGCATAAATCTCGTAAATATAATGGGGGTTACTGCTTTGGACTTTGTCAAATTTTGATTCTAATGATTTATAAAAATTTAGATTAAATCTGCCTAATTAACTTCTACATTTAATGACAATTACGGTCACCGTTCAAATCATAACACACACTACCTTACCTTGAAACACACTTTCTTCTTCACTCTTACCACGACTGAACACCCCCCCCCCCCCACACACACACACACCCCACACCCACTACTATGCACAGTTACACATTTTTATACCTAAAACACACACTATAACACTTTAATACACACACACACACACACACTGTCATACTCTCACCTATTACTTGCACACACTCCCTGTTTCTCACACACATTCAACAACCCATAGTCACACACTTACATGACATACACACACAATTACACCTGGAAACACACATATACGCACAGACTGCACAGCCGTGTTCAAGACTGTGAACGCGCACATTGCACCTAAATTCTCACACACACTCATCCACTAACACCCTCCAAACACCATGCTTCAGAGCTGCTAGGGCAGCCTTGTCCATCCTTTTTCACCCAAAAACTTCCATTCACACACACAGCCACCTCACAGCCATATTCACGATTCACACATAGTGCACAGTGCTAAAATACACACTCATGAGCGGAAATCACATACTACAAGGGGTAAAGGATTACCCTTAGAGAATTCTTGCTTGATCCCTCTCAAATTCCCTGCCCGAATTTCCCCTTTTCGCTATTTGTTTCTTGTCTTTCAGGAGCTCTGTTTTTGCTTCTTATCTTTACTGTTTCTTCTTCAACTTCTTTTTCCTCATTTCTATTTTCCTCCCCCAGATCTTCTTTTTCTCATTTAATTTTTTTTATCTATCTAATCCATTATTTTATGATTATATTCCATTAGTCACCACATACAAGAGTAGGCGGTGGCAACAAATTAAGAGAGGTTTCCCTAAAATTTGACACCTAATGTCCACTTTCAAAAATTACCATTTAGCCCGCAAAGTTTTCATATTTGCACAATAACCCCAAACATTGTGTAATTATATTTAAGCCCCAAACTTATTATAATCCTTGTTAATTTAATTAACAAGATTAGGTTGTGCCAGGTCTCTAGGATAATATCTCGTCAGGAGCCATTTTTCGAAACTCAAAATGGTTGTGCCCCCTGATCAGACGAAAGTTTTTTCAGTCAAATTTAGGGCCTAAAATGCCACTCTCGGGACCTGAAGCCATAAGATTAGGTTGTGCTAGGTCCCTAATAAAAATCTTATTCGAATCCCAAGTTTTATAACTGAACGGTCTTGCCCTCAGATTAGGTGAATCATTTTTTGTGTCATATTTTGGGCTCAATATGAAACTCTGCAAACCTGATTCCATAAGATTAGGTAATGCTGGGTCCCTAATAAAATCTCTCATCCAGACCTTAGCTTTTAGAATTGGTAGTTTTGCCCCCATAGTAGGAAACTATTGTGCTAATGTTTGGGCCCAAAAAAACTCTATGGACTTGATGCCATAAGTCAAGGTTCTGCCAAGACATTCATAAATCTCTAATCTGAAACCCTAGTTTTGGAACTTGGAAAATGTTACTCATAGAGTAGGACACTTCTTTTACCAAATTTCATGAGAAAAGCGAAACTATGGGACCTGAGCCCATAAGATTAGGTTGCTCCAAGTCCTTAGTAAAATATCCGCTCTGCAATCCTTATTTCGAACTCGACCAGTCTTGCCCTTTACTCAAGCGGACACTTTTTCTATCAAATTTTGAGCCAAAATGCAACTCTTAGGATAAAATTAGGTAGTGCTAGGTCCCTAATAAAATCTCTCATATGTACCCCTAGTTTTGAAAATCAGATGGCTTTGGACCTAGATCAGGGGACAATTTTTCAGTTGAATTTTGTTGTGACGATCAGAACTCATTGTTGGGCCTGTTAGTTAGATCTGGGATCGGCTGCAAGCCCATTAGATTCTCATCTAGGGCTCTACCAGGCCTCTAGCAAGCCTCACTCGCTAAAATCACCAAATGCAACTAAATCTTGAACTTTGACAATTTCAAATACAACTTCATTCTCTAATTTTACTACAAAACCTTCATATCTCGACAATCATGAAATAATCCTAATTAAAAAAATATCAGTACTTAAAAACCACAGCTTGAAAACCATATCTTGAATGTTGTTGTCACAACCAGAACCCATTGTTGTGCCCGTTAGTTAGGTCTAGGACTGGCCACAGGCCCATTGGATATCTCACAAAGGTCTCTACCAGGCCTCACTCGCTAAAATCACCAAATGCAGCTAAAACTTGAAATTTAACAATTCCAAGTACAACTTCATTCTCTAATTTTACTACAAAAACCTTCATATCTCAACAATCATGGAATAATCCTAATTATGAAAATTACAGTCCTTGAAAACCACAACTTGAAACAACCCGAAAATCAGGAGCCCCCCACGCCTCAAACTCTCGGAGCTTTAACTATCACATCATATCAGAAGCTATTCTGACACAAACTATTTCAACTCAAACGCAACTTCCAACACATACCAAAGCTTCTAAATAGACATTAATTTAATTTCTCCAAAGTACAACCATTGAAAAAAATTGAAACTACAGCTTGAACTCAACCACTAAAACTTAAACTTATGTTCTTTATAGAACAAGCTAATGTTGCTGGCCCACGTAGGGGTCTTACTACTCAAAATCCTGGTGGGCACTCCAGAATCTCATTCAGGCTCTAAACCCATTCCCAAGCAATTTACGATTAATCATTACCTACGGAAGGGGATCAAAAAAGGGTGAGCTTCTGAGAGTTTAGTAAGGTCTCTCAAGGACCAAACAAAGAATTTAAAAAATAATTCACCTATTCAAATGATTTTCCAAAGAATTTCAAAACAAGTACATATAGTTAAAAGACAATACGAGAAGAGTTTCAACTCTATCCTCTTCAATCAGATATCCAAACAATCGTTTTCAAAGCAATCATTTTAAGATGCAACACAAACTAATTCAGGTGATATTAACCATGAGCCCGCAAAGCCATACAAAAAATGTAAGATAACAGATTAGCAAAGCCACACATGTAGTGCACACAACATACCAAACAAAATTGTATGCTAATATACGAAGAACAATGATCATTAAGTCAACAATAAATCAATGCTCAACATGCAATAAAAGACGAGCATCAATAAGAATCCGAATAATCGAGTCAAGCGCAAAATTAGGGTTTCATTGGCAATAAACACATGCTGGTATCAAGGTGTATCTCAGAATTTGATAGTAGCCATAAACAAATCGAAAATTACGCACGAATACAAGTGGATTAACTTAAGGTTCGGATAAAAACTCTTACCTGGATTCGAAGCTACGCTATCCTAACCAAAAAATCTTATATGTTAACCTAAATTGTACAATCAAATAATCAGAATACAATCTATACTACGATACAATAAATCCTATGCCAACTACTAACTCTTAAACCCAAAATGAATCACTCACCAAGTATGTAAACTTACGAAAATACCCCTTAATGTAAATTACCAAAAACACCCCTCTCATATTTAAACAACTAGAACACTCTTCTTGTTACTAAAATAAATTAAAATATTCCTTTCATGTTCGAAATTATCACAACATCCCTCTTGTAGGCAAAATTACCAAAATACCCCCTCATGGATGGAAAATTGCCAAAACACCCCCAGGTGCCCTTGCATTAGAAAAATCTTGAAAAAAAACTTTAAAACACCCTTTTTAGTAACCTGAAATCATTTTTGGACTAAATAGTACTTCAAAAAAAAAATTTGCTCGAAAACCCATAACCGACATCCGGATAGAGTGCTCAAAGACCGGTTCCACTAAAAATAGCTATCGGTCTCGATTTGGCACTGAATTTTATAAATTAAGACATATTAGTAATATAAGGTTCTCCTAAAACTTTTAGATAACAATAGCCTTATTTTCATTGCTAAATATTTTGAGAACTCCTTTTCACTGATACACTAATTTAGCGTCTTTCGTGGACACATAAAATCTCCTTGTGTCTATCGCACTAACAAAAATTCTGAAAACACTTGAAAAAGTCTTTTTAGTTAAACTAGAATACTTTTTTGAACTAAAAAGTCCGTTCAAAATATGACAAGACTCATCCTAATTTTATTTTTATTGTTTTGGCTTGAACTTGACAACTGGGGTCAGGTGGCCTACTTATGCGATCAGACTAATCGGAATCAAAACTGCAGTAATTCGACTCTGGTCCTATGGGAAGAAGTCTACACTTTACTTAGACCGAGACAAAGAAAGGAAAAAAACTAGTAAAGATTACCTTTAAAAGTAGCTTGCTTTGAAGACCCAAGGATATTCTCCGAATGTTTTGCGATGCAAAGACTAGAAAGACTTTTATAGTGAATTTGAATGGCTTGAATTCTTGAGAGAGCAAGAATATATCTATACTATAAAATGATACGCAATCCCTGAAGAGAATAAGTTTCTCCCCCAAAATATGAAGGCCAAGGGCCATTTTGTGCTTAGAGTCGCAGAATCTGAAAAGATTGGCAATGTCAATCTGCAAGGCTAGAGTTTAGTTGAAATCACGGATTGACAAAAGTCACGGATTGACAAAAGTCAACTAGCCTACTGGTTAGTTGAAAACCGGCCGGGTTTACCCCTAAATTTCTAAATATTTATTTTGAATTTCGGGACATTATCATGTCCCAAAATAGGTAATTATCTTAATCAACTGTCGGGATAATACTAGATTTGGGAAAGTCAGTCCAGTCCAGTAGTCTTTTCGTCAACCAGTCCAGTTAGTTTACCCAAATGAATTAGGCCCGCCCAGTCCATTGGATTACTAGCCTAGTTAGTTAAGGTTAACCCAAGTTAGGTTTATACCAAACATTAAAAAAAACAAATTTTATTTATTAATAAAGCCCAACATAGATTATAAAAGATAAAATAAAACTACAAAAAATGGGGAGTACAGGGCCCAAAATGCAATTGTGATGACCTGATGCCATCATATTATGTTATGCTAGTTCCCTAGTGAAATCCCTCACCCAGAACCATAACTTTTAGGACATACATTTTCATACCCAGATCAGGCAAACATTTTCTCTTTAAAACTTTGTTCCAAACAAAATGTAATTCTAGGGGCCTGATGCCATAAGATTAGCTTGTGCCAGGTCCTTAGCAAAATCTCTTATCCAAAATCCTAGTTTTGGGACTCGAACGATTTTGCCCCAAGAACATGCCAAAATGTTTCTCTAAATTTTTGGGCCCAAGACGCAACACTTGGACCTGATGCCATAAGATCAGATTCTAAGTACCAAATAAAATATCTTGTCCATAACCTAGATAGCGTTTGAAATAGTGTTTATTTTTAGTTTTTTATTCAGTTTTGAAAATTGAAAAAAATATTGTTGTTTGACAGACAGTTTTAGTTTTTTCCCCCCTTCAGTTTTATAAACCAGTTTTTAAAATGAGACTATTTTTGAAAACTGCATTTGGAGTTTTCAGTTTTGGTTTTATTTTTTTTCCTTTTGAGATCCACCTCTTAACTTTTGTTGTAAGCATTTATTGTCTCTTCAACTTAATCTTCATCACCAACACTTATCACCTAAGAACACGAAACCACCAAACATTGCCAACCACCATACCCATTGACTGCCATCACCACCATCACAATTGAACAACAGCCATGAATACCAAACTATAAATACTGCCAACCACCACAACCACTGGGCTGATATATGCCACCACCATTGATCAACACACCCAAACACCAAACTTGCCAAGACCGCCAACCATTATAGCCACTAACTGTCGCCAACTAGCATAGGCACTGATAACCATAACAACCACCACCCCCACTGACCAATACTGCAGAACATCAAACTGTCTAACATCGATCACCACCACGGCACCACCACTCCTTTAAATCCAAATTACCATCATACTAAACACTGTTGTCCCTACAACAAATGCCACAATAAGATTTCATCCATCGGTTAGCCCTGGTATCTTCGATTTGCACACGTAAATTCCAAACCAATTAATCATTCACCCAATCACATTCCAATCAAATCAATGAAGCCCTAATTTGCAAGCTAGTATGTTACTGACGTAGCAATAGTTGGACGGCGATAGAGAAGATGTGTTGGTCTTGGTGGGGGTGCTTTTGGTTATTAAACAAAGGAGCTCAGAAGAAGCTCTCAAGTATTAGAAAATGAAAGAAAAGGGAAAAGAGGAAAAATAAAAAAGAGGAGAGAGGAAAATTAGAAAAAATGAAAGTAAAAACCAATTATGTAAATCTGCATCAAGTAACCCATTAGTTTTATCAAAAAAAAAAAAACAAAACTAAAGAGGTTTTGTTTTTTTTTTTAAATAGAAACTGAAAACGGTTTCAAACACACCTATAGTTTTAAGACTCAGATGGTTTTGACTTCAAATCAGGTGAACTTTTTTTTAGTCAAATTTTGGGCCCAAAGCGTAACTCCATGGACCTGATGCCATAAGATTAGGTCTTTCAAGGTCTCTAAAAAAAAATTGCCTTCTAGAACCTTAGTTTTGGGACTCAGGCCTTTTTCCTCTAGGTTAACTGAACATTTTCCTCTCAAATTTTGGACCCAAAATACAACTTTGTGGGACTGATGCCATAAGATTAGGTTGTGCAAGGTCCAAAAAAGAATCTCTCGTCCTGAAGCCTAGTTTTGGTGCTCAGATGGTTTTGCTCCCAGATCAGTTTTGAAGGGTTTTTAGTCAAATTTTGACCCCAAAACACAACTCTGTGCATTTAGTGCCGGAAGATAGGTTGTGTTAGGTGCTAAATAAAGCACTCTTCCAGAACCCTAGTTTTGGGACTGAGCACCTAGATCACGTCTGATGCCATAAGATTAGGTTATGCTAGGTCCTAAATAAATAATTCCTTCCATTACCATAGTTTGGAGATTTAGACGGTTTTGTACCAAGATTAGGTGAACATTTTTTCTATAAAATTTAACATGTAACACACTACTTTCTGGATCCAATGCTCTAACATTAGATTTTATCAGAGACAAAAAAAATCTCTTGTTCGGAACCCTAGTCTAGTGATTCGAACGATTTTGCCCTAGATCAGACGAACAACTTTTTTCCTCATGTTTTATGACTAAAACATAACTTTGCGTAACTTATGGCATAAGAATAGGTTGTGCCAAGTCCCTAATAAAATCTCTCATCTAGAGCCTTAGTTATAGCAGTCAGATGATTTTGCCCCCAGATTAGGTGAACATTTTTCTGTCATTTTTTTAGGCCTGAAAACGCAACACTTGGGACCTGATGCCTTAAGATATGTTTTGCCAGGTTTCAATGAAATTTCTTATCTCAAAGCCTAGTTTTGACACTCGAAGTTTTTGTCCCTTGATCGGGTGAAGATTTTTTCTGTCAAAGTTTGGGCCCAAACCACAACTTTGGTTAAGTGATGCAATATATGTTGTGCCAAGTTCTTAATAAAATCTCTCGTCTGGATTCATTGTTTTAGTACTCGAACAATTCTGCCTATAGATTAGGCGAACATTTATTCTATTAAACTTCGGGCCCAAACTGCAACTCTGAGACTTGTTGCATAAGACTAATGACAGCCAAGTTCATCATAAAAACTCTCGTCAAGAACCCTGGTTCCTAGATAATGTGAATTTTTTTAATCAAATTTCAAGAACATAACACAACTTCGGGGACATGATGCCATAAGATTAGGTTATGCTAGGTCCCTATTAAAAATTGCCTTCCAGAACCCAAAATGTTTGGGACTCAGGCTATTTTGCCCCTAAGGCAAACATAGGTGCAGACACCAACCTCTTCTTCCAAAATTAGCCTTACACTCTTCGTTCCAAACAAATTTGGTGTAAGACCTTACTAATTCAAAGGCATAGTTATTCTCAAACAGCTTTCTAATTTTGACAATAGTAACCCGCCAATCCTAAAAAGCTTCGAACTTTTATATAAGTGATGGGTCTCTACTAATCAGTCACCATGACAATATTAGAGGGATCAATAGCTACTCCATCCTTAGACACCATAGGTCCCAGAAATGTAACCTCCTCAAGCCAAAACTTGAATTTCTTGAACATTGCATGCAACTGATTATCCTTCAAAGTTTGGATAATTTCAGGGTGCTCGCCATGCTTCTCCTCTGACTTAGAGCGCACCATAATGTCATCAATAAAAATGATAACAAGCTGGTTCATTAAATCCATAAAGGGGTGGGGGATTAATCAACCCAAATGGCATCATTAACAACTTATAGTGATTGTAACAAATCATGAACACAGCCTGTAGCAAATCCTCTGTCCTAACCTTTCTTTTATGGTATCTAGAATGCAAATCTATCTTGGAGAAGAACCTTGCTTCCTGAAAGTGATCAACCATATCATCAATGCATGGCAATGGGTGCTTGTTACAGATGTGATCTTATTTAACTCATCGCAGTCGACGCAAAGTCTCAAAGTGTCATCGATTTTCTAAACGAATAAGATAGGGGCAACCCAAGGTGACACGCTAGGGCGTATTAAACCCCCATCAAGCAGCTGTTGAAGTTGTTCATGTACCTCCTTCATCTCTACATGCTCCATTTACGACAGAACCTTGGAAATGGGTGTCGTTCCAGGAACTAAACGAATCTTGAATTCAACCTAACATGATTGGTTTTCCCTACAACTCATCGTAAAATACCTCAGGGAAGTTGTGTGCTATTATGATACATGATATCTTGAGATATCCATGATTACAATTAGGGACAAGACCAATATGATCCTCACAGCCCTTACGAAGCAAATGACGAGCTGCAATAGTTGTGAATGGACAACCCACTTGGCTCTGACCCATGAACCTCAAAGTTAGACGAATTAGATAGTCAGAAACGAACTCGCTTCTTAGAGCAATCAACCAAAGCATGATATGGATGCTAACCAATACATACTAAATAGCATGTTAATATCACAAATACTTGAAATAATCAAATCCTAGAAAGGTCCACAGACAGTTCTTCAATACGTACTTAACTATCACATAATCTCCAACTTAAGTACCTACGGACAACTCACAGTCAAGAGAATGGGTTTAACCGCAAGACAACATGCAAACAAAAAAGAAACAACAGAGTGTGTGCCACCAAAGTCAAATAACAAATATGCATGCAATTGTGTTAATCTGAATTGTACCCGCAACCACATCCTTCAAACCTAATACATCCTTTACCGTCATGTTAAACACCCTGCCGGTAGCCTTAGGTTTATGCCCTCCTATCGATTGACTAGTTCTTTGACTTGGGCTTGAAGCTATACTCCTTGCAACTGATCCCTATGGTCCAGACTGCCCCAACATTCGAATGTGGCAATCTTCTATATGGTGACCCTTCTGACCACACTTGAAGCATGCTTTTGTATCCCAATGGAAACTTTGAGCACGATGTCACTTGATGCACCTCTGAAAAATATGGAATGCACCAGTAGATGGGCGTCTCTAGACAAAGTTCTGACTAGAACCCCTACTTAAACTATTTTGAGCCTGAGCCTGACCCTGACTCTAACCTTGGCCCATATAACCAAAAGAACGTGAGGAAGAAATATGTACATGCTTATGGTGATAGGGCTAGCTCTGGGCGGTCTCTCTCTTCTGACTTGGTTCTCTCTATAATCTCTTACCTCTGCCTTAGTGGTCTTTGCAATGCCCACACACTGAACACAAGTGTCAATCGAGAGTGGAACAGTGTGCTGCATGATACTAGGCTTAAGAATGCAAGTAAACATATGCACTCTATCATTCTCACTTGCCACCGACTGCTTACCATAACGAGACAGTTGCATAAACTTGACTTCATACTCGGCAACACTCTCATTCTCCCTCTGACTTGGGTTAAGAAAGTTAGGATAAATATGTTCTTTCATACTCCTAGGAAAGTAGCAACCAAAGAATGAGTCCTAAACTGATCCCATGTCATCGTACAATGTTATTACACCATCTTACTATCCTCAGTTGTTTTCCACCAGTGGTCTACTTTTCCATTATAGCTTATTTATCGTGTGTTCTATCTTTTGCTTATCAGTGCAACTAATAGACCTTGATATCTTCTCAAGTCGATAAATCCACTTCTCTGCCATAATTGGGTAGTCTGTACTCCCAAAAGGTACTATATTCTTCTTGTCGAACTGCTCCAATAAGCTACGAGTCTAAGCATGATTATGATTACGATCCTGCTTTGTCTTAGGCTGATTCTATTGATAGCTGAGCTTGCTAGTTTGCCAACAGTTGAGTTGGCAATGATTATTTATTTGCTGGGATAGCCAAAATATCTGGCAAATTCTAATTCCCTGTGACATTTTGGTGCTCCACATTCTTACTATTGGCACGCCTTTTGTTGCGACCGTTTACTATAACTACAAGAGAAACAGAAAATAAGATACTGATTACGGTAATTTTATAAACCTACCCATCCTACCCATCTCATAACTTATCTGATCTAAAGCATGAGTCTACAGGAGTTAAAGCCTATAGCTCTGATACCAAATTTAGCACCCCGATTTTTTGGAACGTTAATTTCAATAAAAAAAAAAGGAAGAAGACCTTAAAATATCCAGAAGTCTCCAAACTAGTTAATAGAGCATCTACATCATATCTCCAAGATACATAAACAAATAGTATAGCAGGCTAAAGCAGTTATTGTAATGACCCAAAAATCCAATGATCCATCGCCTCGAACCTCCAGAGCGTTAACCTACCAAATCACATCAATTCATATTAGACCCTGCTCATTGATAGAAACAAGCTCAGCTCAATTGCAATTTCAAGCACATTAACCTAACTTCTCCTAACATATAGAGTCTAAAAAAAACTTTTAACTTAAGCGATTAAAACTTAAGTTCTTAATAGTAGAAGCTAATAGTGATGACCCACGCAAGGATCCTACTACCCAAATTATGGGGGGCACTCCAGAATCTCATTCAAGCTCTAACCCCATTCGCAAGCAATCTATGGTTGATAATTACCTGCAGAAGAGAATCAAACAAAGGGTGAGCTTTTGAGAGCACATTAAGGTCGCTCAAGGAACAACCGAAGGAATTTATAGAATGACTCACATATCAATTGATAGTAATATTTAGAAACAATTCAAACAATCATAAGCAGTTTGATAGAGTTCCACCTCAATTCTCTTTGATCAAATGCCAAAATGATCATCTGAAGATCATTTTTAGATCCACTATTTTAAAACACAACGATGGTTTTTCAAAGAATTTCAAAACGAGTTCAAACACAATCTGGGGAGGGTTTCAAACAAGCACAAAGAGTTAGAGACAACAATTTTCAATAATTTTTCAAAACAACCGTTACAAAAAGTGACTACGGCTTAGCAAACCGAAAAATTGGTAAACCAATTTACTACCACATAACACTTTAGCATCTTCTTCCAGTATCCTTAAATGGTTCTGCAAAAGCTCAGCTATATCAGAATCATAACATATCATGCACATAGAAAAACCACTTGAACATTATCATTGATTAAATTTATCTAAGCCATGTCACACAAACCGTAATTCAAAACCAAGATATTTCTCTATGTTCGAGTGTACAAGATCAACAAGATCCAATTCGAGGTAGTTTTCCAAAAGATTACAAAACAGTCACAGGTAGTTTGGTAACAATATGAGGAAGAGCTTTGATTCAATCTCCTTAAATAAGATATCGAAACGATTATTTTTCATCAATTCACAACAATTATTTTAAGATACAATGTAAATAAATTCAGAAGATATTGACCATGAATGATGATTTTCCAAAGAGTTTTGGATGATCTTAAACACCACTTACATACACACTAATTACACACATTAACACACGCTATCACACACCTGTGTTTATTGCATGCACATACTGGTCACCACACAGACCCACATACACATTACGCCCCCACAAACTCACACAACTGCACAAATACACACTTACTACATGTACACTTTCAACTTCACTCATACACATCCCTCTGTTATAGCAAATGCACATACACACACTACTGCTGCAATAGCAGCACGTACATGCACACACCCACCCACCCACACACGCACACTTTATACTATTACCACTAAAACACACACACCACCACACCACAGCTACTAACACAGACCCCCCCCCCCAACATCACTGCAGCAATAGCAGGACACACATCACCACTACTGCAGTAGTTACGCACACACACAAAGCACCATTATTGCAACACCAGTAGCAGTACACACACGCACACTACACTGTTTTGAACACACACACACACACACACACCAAGACACTGTTGGCCATAAACACCTACTGCAGCCCCCATAAAACACACACTACAACCCCTACTACAGCAGTTAAACACCACACAACACCATTGCTGCAATAGTAGTAGTAATACACACACACACATTTGAACTCAAATACTCATCACTTGTGCAGCTGCAGCACCATTTCCCACACACATACACATGTTGTGTACTCACACAGAGTTGCAAACACAGAGCACACCCCAGCTCTTCACTCTCTGCTTCCCACCTCTATAAACATAACCACAGAGTCGCATATTCTGCAATTGCGCGCACACATACACACAGAGTCACAGTCACAGTCACAGTCATAGTGTATACTCATACACCCCAACACTGAGACATACCCACCCTATACCCGCGCACACACTCACTTGCACACAAAAAAACATACAACCCACTCACGTAACACACCCCTTTTTTTATTCACTAAATCACATACTCATACTCTCTAATTTTTACCCCTAACTGCACGACTCATACCTTCAAATCACACGCTCAAATCACACACTCAAATCACATATAAACTAAAAATTATACAAACTATTAAAATGATTACCTTTAGGAGATTTCTCCAATTTCCTTCTCTTTCTCTCTCTCTCTCTCTCTCTCTCTCTCTCTCTCTCTCTCCTTCTCCTTCTTCTTCTTCTTCTTCTTCTTCTCATGCTTCACTGTTGATGCTCTGTTCTTCTTCTGTTTTATCTTTGTTTTGTTTTGTTATTCTTTAATTTCGTAAAGACTTTTTCCATTACTTTATAAATAAATTGATTAGTCACCATAGGAAATAATAAGACGGGGCACCTATTAGAGGAATTCTCTAAAACTTTTACACATGTCAAATCAATTTTTCATAATTGCAAAATGGCCCTCAAAGTCTTCCTATTTACAAAATGACACCAAAACTTTACAAAAATTACATTTTGACCCCAAAGGCACTTTAAGCTTTCATACTCTACTAGTACCTGAGTATTGCTCAAAATAATTTTCCTTTATTTTTGGAAGCACAGACGATTATCTTAGACAGCACGGAAAAGTGTGGGATATTACATTCTCTACACTTATAAAAATTCTGTCCTTGAAATTTGATATTGGGGTCCACACTACCTGTAACGTCTAGGCATTACACTTCCACTGTATAACTCTGATAATTACCACATAGTAGTTGAGCTACATCTACCGTTCGCACCCAAATTCATATCCTATGAATACTTGAACGCAATAATTTAATTTTAAATCGTAATGCTAAACTCAAACATGTCAGGCTATCACTTGCGCTCTAACTGTCCTAGAACTTCACGAACTAATTATTTAACTAGTTCAAAATCAATGAACTAAAATTTAGCCACTCTAAATTCAATGCATATAAAATGAATTAAATCAATTACTAATCCCATATGGCTCCAAAATACTAAGTGATATTCACATATGACTTTCGCTCTGCAGAAGCCCATATGGATAAGCAATGCATGCCTCGTACTTCAAACAACAGAATGGGATAAGATCCCTAGGAAGATCCCTTTCTCTAATATGAACAGTACAGTCACAGAGAACTGTAGAAACAGTCAAAGACTCTTCGTTGGGAGTGCTTATCAGAAGATTGGCTCCAAAGGACAAGTGTTTACCCTCAATCTCCTTGCAAAAGTAAGAGATACAAAGGAATATGAGATTCAGAATCAAACAATATACAAGCATTTAATGACTTAATCGGAAGTATACCTGACATCACATCATTGGATGTGGCAGCAACCTGATATTAGGTAAAAATACACGTACATAACATCTTGTCCACTTTGAAATAATTTGAGAATAGATCATATTAAAATTCTGATAATCAAATTAAGTATGAATAATAATTATAACATGTTATCATTTCGGAACATATGAAACAAACACCAATCACAAAGAAACAATGATAATTGTATAACAAAACATCTAACATTAATCAAAACAAACAATTATCTTAATTATGCATTTAGGGAACAAATCAATAATAACACTTGGACGACCAAAACCAGAAAAAATTCATCCCTCTTGGCTCTCGAGATTCACAGTGCAAATACACGACATTTTAGAAAACTGACAGTACAGAATGGCATATGTATGACGAAGTTAACCCAATGGCTCAAAGTAAATACGATTAGTAGAGGTTATTAGTCCTTAATAGGATTCATCACTTTCCCATATCCAGTGGGTCAGAATTGAATTCAACATACAAAGGAACGAGAAAGATGATAGGGTAGGGTTCCACACACCGTATTGTACTCTTAAACCAAACTTTCAAACTTAACACCAATCACATTCCAAAAAACACTAGTCTCACTTATTAATCAAATCACTAACTTAAACTACTACGCATACCTTACCAACTTTCAAACGTTTAACATCCCAGAATTTTCGAAACGTTAACACTCACTTGATTATTTATACTAAGACAATAAAATCCTTAAACTCAACCAATTTAGTACCATCAGCCAGTCAAAGCAACTAAACATTTGAATAAGATCATATTCTTAATTTACGGTCATAATTGAAACATCAAGTCTAAGTCAAAAATTTTAAATAACTGCAACATCCTAAAAATTTTGAAATGTTAATACTCACGCAATCATTTATATACAGACAATATTATCCTCACAACCCAATGAATAACTGTAATGCTCCCAAAAATTCGAAGCTCTGTCGCTCTGAACTCCCGCAGCGTTAACCTACGGGATCACATCCAACCTATCAAATCTGACACATATTCTAAATCATCCAATTCAGCATCAACTCATATTTTCCAATATACTAGATTACAAGCTGTTTAGCTTAAACTATTACAGCTTAAGTCCTTTGCAATTCAAATTTCTAAGAAACAAATTAACAGTACTGACCCGCGCAGGGGTCTTGCTATACAATTTTGATGGGCTCATCGGAATCTCACTCAGACTCTAAACCCCATTCCCGAGCAACCTACTGTTGATCCCAACCTGCAGAAAGGAATCAAACGAAGGGTGACCTTTTAAGAGCTCAATAAGGTCATGCAAGGACCAACAAAAGAATTACAAAACGATTCCAAGAATCCAACTAACAAAGATTTCCAGAATACTTCAAATGGTCAAAAACTCAATAATTTCCTAAAAGGATCAAAATTCATCAGAAATAAATGCCAAAATAGACAAATACTAGCATAATGGGTTCCAAAACGATCAATAAAAGATCATTTCCAAAGTCATCATTTCAAAAAATACGATAAAAACTCCCAAGGGATTTCAACCCAAGCACAAATCATTTCAAATAGTACGATGGAGACTTGCCAAAGGGTTTCAACCCAAGCCTAAATCATGCAAAATATGCTGCAAATAAATTCAAAATTCAACGTTGATCCTGGACGGTAGCGATGCCATTCAGGCAAAGCCGTACACATGTATGATGTACCATAATATAATTACTTGACCTCTTCATCAATGAAGGAACTAGCTTGCTTCCCCGTAGGAAGTAGTAACAATCCGGCCTTATATTGCCTCCCCAAAGAACAAGTACCCAGGTCAACACAAAAAAATCAACAATATCAATGAGCGTTAACATAAGCTCAAATCACAGAAATCAATTCGGGTTCCAATAACAATAAACATAATGATGTAAGCCATCATTTAGAATTCCAGAAGAAAATCACAAATAAACAGCAAAAACGATTGTGAATAATTATCGAATTCAGGCACAACAACTCAGAGGAAAGGATACAAATAATTGTCAAATTTGCTCAGCATGCAATAACAGGCGTGCTTCACAAGATTTCCAAATAATCAATTTAGGTTCAACATTGGGATTTTCTGGGCAATAACATGTTGATATCGGTATATAATTCAGAGTTCGACATTAACCATAAGTAATCAAATGAGTACTTATGAGTACGAGTTATAAAAATAAGGGTTCGCACGAAAGTCCTTACCCAGGGTTCAGATAGAATCCCTTACATGGATCCACAGCTAAATTATCCTAACCGGAAAGTCTTTAGCTTTATAAATGGAATAATCGAATAAGTAGAACACAACTTACATTACAATATTGTAACCTAATATGGACTCACACATGCTCCCAAAATGAACCCCCTTCACTGGGCATGTAAAATTACCAAAATGCCCCTTTTGGACTTAAATCACCAAAACAGCCTTTTCGTGACTAGACCAGCTAAAATAACCTTACTGTATGTGAATTCATTCAAAATACTTTTCTTAGATCAAATTATCAAAATACCCCTTCAGGGTGGTAAATTACCAAAATACCCCCGTTACACTTAAATCATCAAAATAACCTTTCCATTAGTAAAATTGCTAAAATCTCCTTATCGTATACAAATTTACTCAAAAATACTCTTTATAGGTAAAATAACCAAAATATCCCCTTTAGGGTGGCAAATTACCAAAATACCCCTACAGGTTTTCGGCACCAAAAAATTCCAAAAGTATCTTAAAACGCTATTTTAAACATCCTGAAGTTATTTTTGGGCTAAAAAGTATTTCAAAGAATTTACGTCCGAAAATTTCAATCCGGTGTCCGGACCGACCTAAAAGGCCAGTTTTTGTCAAAAATACATATCGGCCTCAAATGACACAAAATTTTAGAATACGAAACATATCAGCAAAATAAGGTTTTCATAAAATTTTCAAGTTGAAATAACTTGGTTTGCCAGATTAAATAATTAACTAATTTTGTTCAATCGATGCCCTAATTTAGCATCCTTCGCGGACATAAAAATTCTAGAGCATACGTCTCGTAAAAATATTATGGGTTACTGTTTTAGACTTTGTCTAATTTTGGTCCAAACTATTTATAAAAATTCATGACAAAACTACCTAAAATACTTTCTATCTTTAGTGACAATAACACTTACTATTCAAATCAAACACACATATTATTCATCTTCCTCCCTACACCCACACAATTCACACACATACTGTTACACTTAAACTCACATACGAGCACATCTAACACCCTTTCCAACACACAATTATACACACTTAAACATGCCTACACCCATTTACATGCACTTATACACCCGAACACACACTCTGTCACACACTCAATACACATGCACGCACGCGCGCGCGCGCACACACACACACACACACACACACACACACTCACTTCGCACCCACTGCACACACCAAAACACACGTTAATTGCTGAAAACACACACAATCTCACTAATTACACCACCACGCACACTCATATATGTTTACAATGCAAAACGCACACTAACAATCACTGAAACGCACACCTTATATCCACGCACATACAACAACACAGACTACACACTCTGCAACTCCTTTCCCCTACCCCTGCTTACACTGAACTCTCACTAATATGTTGAAAAACACACATCATCTGCACCTACCTAAGCTGCAATTACTCGGAAACACAAGAACGCACAGTAATCATAAACATTCCACTGCCTGTGCCCAACACACACTGAATGTAATGCCCGTGACATTTTTTTATTATAATTATTTCTCTCGACTAAAATAATTTTATTTTTAGTGACGAACTCTCACCTAGCATTGATATATTAGTATTGGGCGGTTTATAGCGACAAAATTGGGGAACACTAAAATTACGATTTTAGCGACAAATTTGAAATCATAAGACATAATTTACAATGGCAGTCATAAATGACATTGATTGAGGTTTTAGTGGCAATTAGGGAAGCAATATTTTATGAACATTTGGCAACAAAATTCTTTTTGTTAGCATTGATATTTTCTCTAGGTGACCACTTTTAGCGACACATAGTGGAGCGGGTTAGTGTAACAGTTGTTAATAATTGCTAACATATAGTTTATCGTAAGTATTTTATTTTTGGACCCTTTTTCGCAATCATAAGTTGGGTTAGAAGTTTTAGCGAAAAATGGGCATGTAGGGTTTTCTTTTCAATTTCTAACTAGGGTTTTCATCACACACACACACACACAAGACATAGTTATGGGGCAGCCACCCTTCTAGCCGTCAGACTCTATCTAGTTCACGATAGAAAGAGATATCGAGAGAAGAAAGAAGAGAGCTTGAAGTGGAATTTTCCGGCAAGGTTCCAACAATCGAATAAGAATTTCGATAAGCTTTCTTTTAGTTTTTCTCTCTTCGTTTATAGAGTTCAATTCTCGCTAGCAAAATAGGAGATCTTGCTAGCGGGATCTGGTCGTCCATCCCAAAGGGATGGACGACCCAGATCCTTTTTTTTTGCGGCGCTGTCAGTCGTCTGCAAAATAGTGTAGCGGACGGACCTTTTTACCATTTTGCCCCTGCTCCCCCCTCCTCTACACTGTCTAGTGGAGGACTTTCTTGGGCCCACGTTGACAGCCAAAAAGTCGTCCGCTACACTGTCTAGCAGACGACTGACTTCCCTGACACAACTGACACATTTTCACGTGTTTGTACCTTTATTTCTACACACGACGGGTTGTCGGAATTCCTCAAGCTCCTTCGGCTACAATTTTCTTCTCCTTCGGACTCGCTTCCATTTTCAGCTCCCTTCAAGCTTCGAGTAAAACTTACTTCAAGCTTCACTCAAGTAAGGTAAGTTTGCGAATGGTGAAATGACGAATATGGTGGGTTCATTAACAATTAACAGATTCAAAATGGGATAGTTGAAGTGTGTGCGCCCTTAACTACCGACTTTAGATTACTTTCTTTATAGATTGACTGGTAAAATATAATTTTATTTTGTTCGGACAAAAAAGTATGGTTTTTTTTTTTATGTTCTAGAAATTTGTCACACTGTATTCTTCAATTTGTGATGTTCTAGACATGATGTTCATAAAAAAGGTGTAATTTGTTAACTCTAAATAAAGTCATTATAGTTTAATTCGATTTTTTGGCATGATGAATTCGTCTATTTATCTTAGTAATTTTAATTTGTTATGTTCAATAAATTAATAATTGTTAATTTGGAGACACTTTCAGGGGTTATGCATACGGTATGTTTGTCATCCTAAATTGGTCTATTCGCCAAGGTAATTTTTAGGTAATATTTTCAGTTAGAAATGCCATTTGATTGTTAAGCGTAGTCTATTTCTACACAGGTCTTGTTTCACAATGTCTGATTTCGTGTCGAGCTCCAACGTCCCCGTAGATGCTAGTGATCCGTATCTAGGACGAACGTTTCAAACATTGGAAGAAGCTGAAGAATGTTTTCGAGCGTATTCATTGAGGGTTGGTTTTGGCATTAGAATAAAGACTACAAGAACAAGCAACGTAACAAAAAAGATATGCTCTCGCTTATACGAGTGTCATAGGGGCAGAAATCCACAGCAAAATGAGACACGCGTAGGCAATGATGACAGTGATGACGAAATAGGATATTCGCGTAGAAGACGGGACTGCTTTGAGCGCACAAATTGCCAGGTCAAGATGTTCGTAAGCTACAAAGCCAATCATGATCATTGGCTTATTACCAGCCTGGAACTGGCACACAATCACCCGTTAGTAACTCCTTCTAAGGTGAGTCAGATGCATCAACACAAGAAGATGGGTAAGGTCGCGAGGAGCCTAATTCACACAATGAGCAATGCGCGAATTGGACCTACTGAGATTGTTAATGTTCTTGCTGAACAGGCTGGGGGAATTCAAAATTTAAACTTTAACACGACAGACGTTCGTAACGCGGTCCGAACCCATAGACGAGCCGCGTATGACCTCAATGATGCGCAATCGACAATGAGCCTATTGAAACGGATGCAGATGGAGGACCCGCAGTTTACCTTCGATTATAAACTTGACGACGAGCATCGAGTTAGTACAATTTTTTGGGTCGACGGTCGTTCGAGGCTAGCTTATAAGCATTTTGGGGATGTCGTGACTTTCGACACCACATACCGTACCAACAAGTACTCGATGCCGTTCGCTCCTTTCACCGGCGTCAATCATCATTATCACTCCATCCTGTTCGGGTTCGCCTTGTTAAGGGACGAGAGCGAGGGTTCTTTTGTATGGTTGTTTAGGACGTGGCTGGAAGCAATGAACTTCAAAGCACCCAAAGTGATCATCACCGATCAAGATTTGGCAATGAAGAAGGCTATTGCGACCGTCTTCCCAGACACCCGGCACAACTTGTGCACTTGGCACATAAGCAACAAATACCCGGAACGTCTGCATCACGTGTACGCAAAGTATCCAGACTTTAAACAGGATTTTGACAAGTGCGTTACCAAGTCGTTAACGATTGAGGAATTCGAGGAGAGGTGGGAAAAGCTTGTTCGGGATTACTCATTGCAAGACAACGAGTGGCTCCAGCACTTGTACGAGCGCAAAGAGCAATGGATTGGCGTTTACACGAGGAGGTATTTTTCAGCGGGCATGAAAACGACGGGCAGGAGTGAATCTATGAATGCCACGTTCGATAGTTATGTGGGTACAGCTACCAATTTGAAGACTTTCGTTGCATCCGCACAAAAAGCGGTAGCTTCGTTGTTCGTAAAAGAAAGGGCTGCCGACTTTGCAACAACGTACAAACAAAGGAGAAGGTTGCTCGAGACCCCGCTGGAGCTGAACGGTGCCAAAGTCTATACGAAGGAGATCTTCTTGCTATACCAAGTAGAGCTGCGAAAATCGGGACGATACAGTATAAACAAGGTGGCAGAAATGTCTACGCGTGAGTACAAGGTTTATTCGCTCGTGAATGACCTCGTCCCTGAGAAGCTGCGCAGAATTTATACGGTGAGCCACGACACATTGACGGACTCGGTGACATGTGTTTGCAAGAAGTTTGAGTTCCATGGCATCCTGTGTAGACACATTCTGCGGTTTTTCACCCAGAAGAATATCAGGACAATCCCCGATAAATACGTCCTGCCACGGTGGACGAAAGGTGCAAACAGGTTGCACGGTACCATTTCCTTTCCGGAGCACCCGTATACTGACTTTGAAGAATCAGAGACGTTGCGGTATAATCATCTGGTGACGATGTTCACCCGTTTGTCCGTAAAGGCTGCTGCTACAATGGTCGGATATAAACATCTCCTCGAGGTAGCTCAGCAGCAAGAGCCCATCGTCGACCAGTTGGAAGCAGCTTCAGTCAGCAATGCGGTTGACACCGAGCCTACGACGGGATCAGAAGATGACGAGCCGGGGGAGGAAGACGACAATGATATCCGGCCGTTGGATCCAATTATATCGCAAACGAAAGGCCGCAAGAGATCTACGCGGATGAAAAGCTCAATTGAAACGGCAACTCAACCTAAAAAGCTGCGAAGGTGTGCATTGTGCAACAAAATGACCGACCACGACAAGCGGAACCATTACAAGGCACTGGGGATAAGTCCAGGGGGTTTGCAAGATGGGGAAGAAGATGACGCCGAAGATGAGGACGAACAAGCTGCAGTGGACCTTTAATTTTTTGTATAAGTTTGACATTTGTAATAATTTTTTTCTAATAATTTTTCGACCGAATACTGGAATTTTTTTTCTGATGTAGCGATTTCTGATGCAGTGGACGGATGCATAGCCCTAATTTTTTGGTCTTCATTTATGTCCGCTATACAATGTAGCGGACGGCATTGCAGAAAAACTTTTGGTCATCATTTATGTCCGCTATACAATGTAGCGGACGTCATCGCAGAAAAACTTTTGGTCTTCATTTATGTCCGCTATACAATGTAGCGAACTGAATCGCAGAAAAACTGTTGTTTTTCATTTATGTCCGCTATACAATGTAGCGGACCTCTATCCTATTATATATATTAATCAAATCGGGCAATCAGCTTTTATCAGTCCGTTATATTCTCTCTCTCTCTCTCTCTCTCTCAAACATCTAACCCAAGCCGCTACCCCATCTACGGCGACCCACATCTCCGGCGACACCACCGTCCTCCCCTCATCGCCGACCTCGATGGCTTCTGGATCGGATTCCACCTACGATTTTATTGGCAACTTGCACCTGGCAGGCAAACACTTTTTCAAAGTCATGATGCCGGGATTTGAGAATGAACTTGTAGGCCATCCCTCTTTCTCTGTATTTTCGTGTGTTAAAAGTTTGATCTTTTGGTTAAAAACTAACCTATTTTTTGTATTGTGTTTGTTAGGACATACCGGAAGCCTTTACCAATCAATTTACAACAATTCATGACAGTTCAAGATTATATAGCCGCAAGGGGGCCTGGCAGGTTGAAATCAAGCTGAAGCTAGGCCGACCCCAAAAAAAGCAATTCGCAGAGGGTTGGAACGTCTTCGTGCGCCAGCATGGCCTCGAACTCGGGGACTTTGTAGTGTTTGAACACCTTGGGTGGTGGGATTTTCAAGTTGTAATCTTTGATCGGAGCGCTTGTGAAAAAATTTCTTTTCCCCAATGTGAACCCTAATTTATTATTAATAACCAAATTTATTGTATACATGTTCATTATGTTTCCAAATTTTTTCTCGCTTAATTGTGCCGTTTGAGATACCCTCAATATATTGAGATCGTTGATTGTGAATCGTACGTTATTTATTGTTTATCGATATTGAGATTGTTGATTCCGTCGCTAAAACAAGTCTTCGGGCGCCAATTTATTAAAACTGCATCACGCTACATTGTATAGCTGTACTATATAGTGGACACCAAAGTCTAGCTCTACAATATAGCAGCTATAAGGCCTCCGCTTAGGCCGGGGTTGGGGAAGGTCGGAACTAAGTGTCTGGTTCGTGCCAACCATTTTCTGGTCCAAGTGATCTGCACCACTATGACGTGAGATCCTCTCAGCTGTGCACCTCGCCACATTGTGTAGCGGACGGAGCAGCAGAAACTCTTAACCCAACACTTGGAATATTTTCAATCCCCCACTGTCCGCCACATTGTGTAGCGGACGGACCAGCAAAATGTCTTAACCCAACACTTAAAAAATTTTCACTTCTCCCACTGTCCGCCATATTGTGTAGCGGACGGACCAACAAACACTCAACACTTAAAGAAATTTTTTTCACTTCCCCCACTGTCCGCCACATTGTGTAGCGGACGGAGCAGCAGAAACTCTTAACTCAACACTTGAAATATTTTCAATCCCCCACTGTCCGCCACATTGTGTAGCGGACGGAGCAGCAGAATGTCTTAACCAAACACTTAGAAAATTTTCACTTCCCCCATTGTCCGCCATATTGTTAGCGAACGGACCGACAAACACTCAACACTTAGAAAAATTTTTCACTTCCCCCACTGTCCGCCACATTGATAGCGGACGGAGCAGCAGAAACTCTTAACCCAACACTTGGAATATTTTCAATCCCCCACTATCCGTCACATTGTGTAGCGGACGGACCAGCAGAATGTCTTAACCCAACACTTAGAAAATATTCACTTCCCCCAATGTCCGCCATATTGTGTAGCGGACGGACCAACAAACACTCAACACTTATGAAATTTTTTCACTTCCCCCACTGTCCGCCACATTGTGTAGCGGACGGACCAGCAGAAACTCTTAACCCAACACTTAGAAAAATTTTTCACTTCCCCCACTGTCCGCCACATTGTGTAGCGGATGGACCAGCAGAATGTCTTAACCCAACACTTCCCTACTGTACGCTACACATTTTGTTTTCCACCTTTCAATCATTCTCAATGAGAGCCAAAAAACCAAACTCAAATCAATCAAAATCATCTTCAACGAAAATCAGACAAATCAATCAATAATCTTCAACACAAATCAATGAGAGCTTTCTAAATAATCATAGTTTATTAAAAAAATTTGACAGTGTAATGGTACAATGTCAACTGGGGGAATCATGTTGGGAGGGATTCTCGGCATTAGCCGGATTTACAATATACCTAACCGCTCTAGGCCGGCCTTTCATAATTTGCCAAGCCATTCTATATCTAAAGGTGTCTACTTCTGCTTGGCTCCACACCGCCGCCTTGAGGCTCTCGGACCGGCAAATGTAATCCATGTACATGCAAAGGAAAACGCCGCAGTCCGAAGTGTTACGTTGCTTGGGCCTCCTCTTCTTCAGTCGCCAATCGAGCTTTGGCCGCGCCGGTACAGGGTTACCACGGATACCATTGACCATTGCACAAAATATATTCTGCGAGAAACACAAAACGGCGTAAGACACGAGTTAACATTTATGCCAAGTTACAATAACTGTTAAACAACAATCGTAATATTACCATTGAGTCCAACTGGGCTTTGTACATCTGCAGCACAGGCATGTGGGCGGTATCGTCGTGGAGACTGTCGATCACCGATACGACTTTCTCTACCGGTTCATAGCAAACCAAGTACCAGTGGCTTTCCCCTAAAAATGGGATTAGAAACACGTCGGCAACACTTGCGCTCACTGGACTATCCCTAGCAAGATACGCTCGTAGGTTAGCGGACGGTCTCCACTGGCTCAACTTTTTCTTCCGCCTTTGCTCGACCCACTCATGCCATTCAGACACTAGGAGGCTATGAAAAAAGGCATCCACCAAAAAAATGGCCGGGTACTCGTTCAGCCGCTCCCGACCCCTTTCCTTCAGAATCTCCACGTATGTGGAGATGACACCGTTGTCTAACCAACTCCCCGGAGCCAGGGAGGCCATTTCTCCCCACTCGCAAGTGTAATCCATGCCCTCCGAATGATTCACACTATACAACGCTTTGTCCCGGGGGAAGCCGCTAAAATAACGCTCTCTGATTATTTGGCATTTATGCGGCTTTAGGGGCTTCACTGGATGCCCTTTGCGATATTGCCCTCGGGGGTCGACGGGGGGATATTGCACTCCTTCGGGGGGGTCGACAGGGGGATATTGCCCTCCTTCGGCAATAGATGGTCCTGCCCACGGGACAATGGGCAGTGTCTCCGACAGACTGATGTGTCCGAAACCCCAGTCTTGCGTGACTTGACTCTGAGAGAAGGGTTGGGGTTCCGAGTCCAATAGCAAAGAGAAGGAGGGCGCACTGTAGTCTTCCCACGGCGCTTGAGCCTGGCCCATGGTGCTTGGCGGTCTCCAATCACCACCCATTCCCGGTACAGAGGGACCACCATATCCCTGGCTCACTCCCGAAGTCTGTCCCGAGGGATCGGTGTATCCCTCGCTCACATATGGGGGCTGCCACCCCGAATAACCCATTCCCGGGCTGACGCCGGAAGGCTGGCCCGATGCTTGGTGTAAAAAATTCCCGCAGCCATACGCCAACGCATTAGCCTGTTGGCGAAGCTCCTCGCCCATTGCATCCACCAAATCCTTCCGCTCGCGCAACTTCTGGAAGAAGGCGAACGAGGCATTAACCTACATCCAGAGAGATAATAAATAAGTAACTTCATACACAGTTAGAATCATCAAGTTCAATTAAAGCACTTATTGGCCAACTTACCAGATTGTATGCCATGTGCTCATCGATCTGACCCCTAGGGTGGTACTTCTCCCCGCGTTCAAACCTTACTGGAGCTACTCTCCTCCGGGTGATGCGGTAGTACCACCCATTGTACTGTTCGATACTGATCACGGGGTCAGGCTCCGACACAATGGCCGCCAGCGTGTCCTGCCAAGAATCCCAAACCTCAAGTTCTCGTGCGCACAAGTCGTGCGCATTTGCCTTGCCAAACCGAGGGACACCCGGTGGGTTCCTATTAGAGATGTCAAACGGGCCGGGCGGCCCGCGGCCCGGCCCGACCCAGCACGAAAAAAGCCCGAGCCGGCCCGGCCCGTTCATGAACAGGGCTGGCCCGGAGGAAAGGGGCTTTGGGCCTGGGCTTGGACCAGGCCCAAAAATCTGGGGGAAAGCCCGGGCCAGGCCCGGCCCGGCCCGGCCCGGTTCTGGCCCGGCCCTGGCCCGGTTCTGGGCCGGGTTTTGGCCCAGTTCCGGCCCCACCCCACCTGTTTGAATTTTTTGTTTTTCCCCCCTTTCTCCCCTTTTCCTCCAATAGATATATTCCCCAAAATTCCACTTTTACCCCCCCAACAGCAATATAACGGCTAGTTTGGGGGGTATTTTAGTCTAACTTAATTTTTTCAACTCCTTTAAAGGTTTTTACACTCTTACCCTCCCCAACAACTATAAACGGATAGTTTTTAGGGGTATTTTGGTCTTTTGTGAAGTTTCTAAAATCTATAAATTCACACCATTTCTCTCTAATTTTTCACACCAATCTTCTTACTCTCTCTTGTTACTATTTTCCTCTCCAATTACTACTCTTGCTAATTACTACTAGTATTTACTAATTAGTACTCTTGTTTATTAATTACTACTCTTACTAAATTTTAATTACTAACTACTACTCTTATTAATTTGTTACTCTCTAATTCTTTTGTCTAGTAATTAGTAATTAGTGAATTTTTATTTATTAATTACTATTACTAAATGCTTTTTAATTACTAACTCTCTCCAATTTCAGAATTACCTCAGTGATTAATATTTGTTACTCGTTCATTCTTTTAATTGTTATTTCTTATTACTACTCTTATACTTGTGTATTTAGTTACTCTTACTAATTTTATTTCCAATCTAGTAAAAAAGTTTAGCGTGAAATATGGCTGGATTATTGAAGAAACTGAGGCGTGGATCATCATCACGAAAAACATCATCATCATCGCAAGCACAAGCGCCAGCGCCACGGCCATCACAAACACCAATCCAAGCACCAACACAACCATTCGTTCCTGGACGAATGAGTACAGGCTGTATGATAGATACCCAAGCCAATTGGGAGTTCAATCAAAACATTCCAGATTTTGAATACACGCCTGATGAAGACCCCCCGCATTATAGTCAAGGACGCAGCTCGGTTGGCGAAGCTACTACTCCGTGGCATAATCTCAACCCTATGCCTGGTCATGATGAAGAAGGGCCGAGCAATGCCTCCGGTAATGAGCCAGAAGTCCAAAAGGGAAAAAAAAAGAAAGCCGAGTGTTGGAATCATTTCGATGTAGTTACGGTGGACGGCATCCGAAAAGCTCGATGTAAGTACTGCGCTAAATTATTTTCGTCTGGTAGTGGTAATGGACATCTTAACAGGCATTACCCTCTGTGTGCACCTCGACAAGGCCACGTCGAACCTACCCAAACGCAGTTATCTTTTGACGGTAAGTTATTTGTTTATAATCAGCGAGAGCAAAGAGACGGTCTCGCTGAATTTGTTATTCACGATGAACAAGCCTTTTCTTTTGCCGATAATCCTAAGCACTCTAGATATATGAACACATACGTTCAACCTTTGTACAAAAAGGTTCATAGAAACACAACTAGATCCGATGCACTCCGACAGTACAATGCTGCTAAAGCACGCCTTATCGATTATTTCGATAAATTTGACGGTAAAGTTAGTCTTACTTCTGATATTTGGCAATCTCCATTTACTTTTGTTAGTTATTCTTGTGTGACCGCTCATTGGATTGATGCAGATTGGGTTATGCACAAGAGAATCATCGCTTTCGAGCTCTTTCCTTTTCCGCATGATGGAATGAACATTGCTACTCTTATATTAAAAGCATGTACCACATTTAAATTAAAGGATAAGATTATGAGTATTAGTTTTGATAATGCTTCTAACAATACAGCTGCTGTTGATGCTTTAAAGGAGAGCCTCAAACCTGTACTTTCTGGTGAATTATTTCATGTTCGTTGTGTTTGTCATATAATTAATTTAATTGTTCAAGATGGTTTAGCTGCTGCAGGAGATATTCTTGTCAAAATGAGGGGTATGACAGCGTATGTTAATAGCTCGAGTCCGAGAACACAACAATTTAAAACGTTGTGTGTTGAATATAATATGCCTCGCAGGAGAGCAGTTACAGATGTGGTCCACAGGTGGAACTCTACATACCATATGCTTTTACACATTCTGGCATACCGAGAAGTCTATACGCATTTTCTACTAACCCAGTTCCCAGCCGGCTTGCCAACTCAAGAGGAATGGCAGATGGCCACATACCTAGCTGAATTTTTGGAGGTATTCTACACGTCTACCAATTTATTGTCTGGTACGTACTATCCCACCTCTCCTCTCGCTGTAATAGAAATTCTCAAGATGGCTACAATGTTAACAAAATGGAGATATATAGGACCCTTTAAGGAAATAGTAAAAGTGATGGATAAAAAGTTTAATAAATATTGGAGTAGACTGCCTGTTATTTTTGCTGTGGCTACTTGTTTAGATCCTAGGTTAAAGTTGCATGGCGTGAACGCCTCGATACAAGAGATATCGAAATTAATGTGCTACACAGCAGAGGAGACAACCGCACTCACAGCAAAAGTGAGCAAGAGGTTTGAGGAATTGTTCAACCTCTATCGTAATTCTGCTGACGTGCGCGGGCGAGCTACATCATCCACTGTTGAGAGGTATTATGCGCCATACCTTAAGGGCTTTGAACATCTAGTAGCAAGACAACTACCAGGTGAAGGTACTTCTAATTCGGCAGGTTCGTCTACTTTTTCCTCTTTTAATGAGATTGGTGTATATGCAAATACTGATCATTATTCTGATTTATCAATGCAAGAACAGGTTAATTTTAATTTGTTAAATTTTTGGAAACAAAATCAAAACATGTATAAAACTTTATCCCAAATTGCACGGGATGTACTGCCAGTGCAAGCCTCCACGGTTGCTTCAGAGTCGGCATTTTCAGCCAGCGGGAGGGTTTTGGATGACAGGAGGAGTCGTCTTAACCCCGAGTCGCTCGAGCTATGTGTATGTTGGAAGGATTATCTTGATGCGAAATACCGCGAGCAAGATAAACCGATTGATGATAGGAAGAGCAGTGACTCGGATATTGAAGTACTTCCGGATGATTAGGTAATTTCTTTTTATTTTCCTTCTCTTAAGTTTTAAGAATAAATTTTTTCACAAAATATACTTTTTTCCATATATATAAAATAAATTTTTACAAGCAAGATATATATTTTTCGTATATATAAAAAAATAGGTAACTTCGCCTGTTTGTTTACAAGCCGGTCCCAAGCCCGGATAAAAGGAGGAGGGCCTATGAACACATTTATTTTTCTATACTTGTTACTAAAGATCGTCTCAGGAATTAACATGTATCAATCCCGGGTTTTCGGCCAATTAGTTTGAAGTAAAATATCAAATAGTAGAAACAGTCTCTCTTAAATAGTAATAATTGTTATGTGTTCAGATTTTATTAATAAAGATCACCAAGAAGAGTAAGAAAAGATTTAACATATAGCAAAAAATAAAATGAGAGACAAATAAATATATCTATACATACATACATATATATGAATATTACATATAATGAAATAAAATGATAAAAATTAGATTTGTCAAAATTTGAAAATTGGACATGCCTAAAGATGAAATTTAAAATTGAATAACAAGAAAATTTAAAAAAAGGGCCCGGGCCGCCCCAAGCCCGGCCCTAGAAATTGTGCCTAGGGCCTGGGCCTGGACCGGGCCTAGGATTTCTCCTCAGCCGGTCCGGCCCGGATGGCTGCGGCCCTGGCCCGATTTCGCTTAAAGCCCGCTAGACCCAGGCCGGGCGGCCCAAGCCCAGCCCGTTTGACATCTCTAGTTCCTATTAAGCCTCATATCCGGCGCGCCAGCTGGCAACCCCTGCAGGCACTCAAAATGGCACATAGCGCGATCTGGCAGCTGCCACTCTGCGACCTCAAAGTGGATCAGGGGTGTGCGTTGCAACCCGGAGAGCGTGAAGACGAACGACTCTCCCACCCGTCGCGCCAAATGTTTGTACGGTGCCCATCGCATCTGGCCAGGAGATAACGAGTCGAGCTCCCCCCGATAGTACGTAATGTTGTGATGGGGATCGTCTCTCCTCTGGTAGTGGCTGTCCTTCCAGCTGTACTCCCAGGCGCACAACCGAGGCCACACATTATCGGTTCCGTCCCTACGCGTGGGTGCGCCGGTAGCAAGGTGTTCATAAGACCACACCTGAGAGCAAAGACAAATTAAATAAAGTATCGTCAAATTTTATTGTCAATTCAACCCAAAAAAAAAGAAACGAGCAAGTAATCAAGAATTGTATGATATACCTGCAATAGCGAGAGACATGCACATATCGCTTTGGAGTCGGGCCTCGTTGCCTTGTGCAATGCTCGGTAGAGGTACGCAAGAGTTGCGGCTCCCCAGGCATAATCCCCAACCTCCAGTAGGTTACCCAACAACGGTAAATATTTGACGCTGACGGTATTCTTCGACGTTGTTGGGAACAGAATTGCCCCCATCACCCACAAGAGGAAAGCTTGTGTGTACAGCACAAGCATCTGATCCGTGTAGTTATCCGGCAGAACCTTGTAGGTATCTACCAACCATTTCAACTTGATACCCCCAGTGCTAAATTGATCCTGGGGTATCGAAGTAAAGAAGTCCCTAGCGGTCCTCTTATTCGTTGCTTCCGACGGAGGAGCTATTACCGGCCGCCCCGTCACCGGTAACCCTAAGATGAACCCTACATCTTCTAGGGTAATTGTCAGCTCTCCGAGAGGGAAGTGAAACGTATTCGTTTCACTTCTCCACCTTTCAACAAGGGCACCTATTAAGTGCCGGTCAAGTTGTTGAAAGATCTGCCCACGCGTGAAAATCCCAAACCCAATCCCACGCAGTAATCTTTTCTGGGTTCTGTTCAATTTCCATGCTTTAAAATTATCGGATACTTCTACCGTGTTGAGAAGTGCTCTTTCCTACGAATTAATAAATACAATTTAAGCAAATTAAACGATATACAACGTTCCCAAGAATAACAAAGTTGATAAAATAAGTATCTTACTCCACCATATGAGCGTACTGATATGGTTTGCTTGGACGGATCTTCTGGTCCAGGGTTGAAATCCATTTTTCGCAACTGAAATTATGCAAAACGGCAAGGTTGGAAGCGTAAACATTCTCAAACATACAACGCTAGCACAGTCAACGCTAGCATGTGATCAGATAATACTCACATAAGTTCACATGCTGTGTATATGCAATGTACATAGATACAAACAGACACGGAATGAGATTTTACAAGTGAAATCACATGAACAAATAATACGCAATACACATATAATCTATATATATGTATAGATACATTGACAAACGCTAGCACAATGCACCGCACACACATTCAAAATCATGCATAAGCCGCGATAACAACTCTAGATTATGAACAAATAAAGGATTGGTTTGTGAACTTACGTGATTGATTCGTCGAATAAAGGATTTCTTGAGAAGAAATTGCGCCGATCTACTTGCCAACGCCGCTAGAAGAATTGTGAGAAGAAGGAATGAATAGCAGTTTAGAAGGAATGAATAAGGGTTTCGAAGTAAAGAAAGGGAAAAACGGTCCGCTACACTGTCTAGCGGACGGTGGGATAATGACAAAGTAACAGTCGTCCGCTAGACAGTGTAGCGGACGACTTTTTGGTTGTCAACGTGGGCCCAAGAAAGTCCTCCGCTAGACAATGTAGCGGAGGGGGGAGCAGGGGCAAAATGGTAAAAAGGTCCATCCGCTACACTATTTTGCGGACGACTGACAGCGCCGCAAAAAAAAAGGATATGGGCCGTCCATCCCTTCGGGATGGACGGCCAGATCGCGCTAGCAAGATCTCCTATTTTGCTAGCGCTATCAATGGAGGATGGACGGCCCAAATCGCGTTAGCAAGATCTCCTATTTTGCGAGCGCTATCAATGGATCACGACCCTATATATATATATATATATATATGACTGTGCGTATATTGATCTGTTGGATGTGAGAAGCTGTGAAGGGGGGAAATTTGTTGAGTGTTTAGGGTGTTTAGCATTATGCCGTGAGATTGCCACGTATGGTGGGTGCATGGTAGGCACGAGTGTGCGGGTTTGGAGCCATGAGCAGCCATGGCTGTTGGGGATATGAGGTTGCGGCACAGCCATGGATCAGATGAGGGTAGGAGCAATTGTAGTGGCTATAATCAGAGAAAGCAACCACGACAGGGCTGTGGGTATGGAGAGAGAGAGAGAGAGACTTGCTATGTGGGTATCGAGTGTGTGTGCTGTTTGTATATGGGGGCTGTCGTGACAAAATATGTGTGACATTGTATGGGTTTGTTTGAGTCAGTGTGCTGAGTATGAGAACAATGGGAAGCTGTGTGACGGGAGGGGAGACTGCCGTGGAAGAAGGCTGTGTCTGGATGTTTGTTTGCTTGGATGTGTGGGTGTGTGTATAATTGTACATGTGTGTTCTGTGTGTGCGAAGCTGCCGTGAAGGTAGCTGTGTGCATGAGTTGTGGCTGTGCGTGAGTATTGTGCGTGTATATGCGTGTGCGTGAGCATTGTGTAAGTATATGCATGAGTTATGTGTGTGTGTGTGTGTGTGTGTGTGCGTGCGTGTAAATGCGTGAGTATGTGTGCGTATGCGTGAGCTGCTAAGAAGTGGGTGTGAGTACTGTGTTGTGTATTATATATGTTATATCATGTGAGTGAACTTAGGTTCAAAATGGAGATGCAGATGTGTATGTATTGTGCAAAAACATGGGTTATGAGAGTGTTGTTTAGGTAGGTGATGAAAAGAAAGAAAAGAGAGGAAGGGTTGGAATGGAAATGAATGAGGCAGTTGCTTCGGAGAGAGTTGGAAAATTTTGGGTGAATGAAAGAGAGGGAATTGGTCAGTTGTGAGTTAGAAGATTTGTTATATGCATGCGGGTATGAATGTATATGTATATGTATATATATATATATATATATATATATATATATGTGTGTGTGTGTGTGAGTAGGTGCATTTCATGTGAGTGCAACTTGGTTGTAAAGAAAAGAAATGGGTTTGCATGGAAGTGTATGGTTGTGAAGTGAAGCGATTTGGTTAATGGGTTGAGAAGAAGGTACTCTGTATAGAGAGGGAAAACCTAGTTTTAAGAATTTAACTAGAAAGTGTCGGTAAAGAAGACTATCTTATTAGCAGTTCTTTTTCTTATAAGTTAACGGATGCTGTATAAGTTATACCAGTTTAGGTCTTTGGTGACAATTAGCGTGATCGAATTTTTATTATTAACTTTTAGCAATAATTAACGTAGTGAATTAGTAAATGAATAAATACATAAAAAAATCTGATTTATTTGAAAAGAATGTCAACTCTTTATTTTGGAAAGAGAGGAAATCAAGGAGAAAATTATGCTTGCCTTACGTGGGCAAACTCGGCTGTAACACAAAAAGAAAAGAGAGAGAGAGAGAGAGAGAGAGAGAGAGAGAGAGAGACCTTCTCTCATTTTCGGTAACAGACAAGGAAAAGAGAGAGCAGAGAAAGAGAAACAGAGAGGAAGAGCAGATGCTCGTAGGAGAAGAGAGAGAAGGCTGACTGTGTTGTTTTTCGATGGAGCGAAAATCTCTGGTAAGCTTCTTGAAAATTTTTTAGTGCCTCTGTATGTGTATTGTAGCATATACGTAAATAGGTGTGTGTATTGGTTTAAAGTTGTGAGAAAAATGAGGGGGGATTAAAGGCAGCCATGTCTGCCGTAGGGATACCAGTAGACTGTATAAGCCGCAATTGTGTGAGTGCATGTGGGTTAGAGAGACAAACAGCTGCGAAGGGCTGTTGGTTGAAGAGGGAGAGCAGCCGTGGGGGGGCTACCCTTGGCGTGCTTGTGCTGTGTGTGAAGGGACAGCCATGGTGGCTGCCATTGAAGCTGTGTGAGGAACTGGATTGGAGGAAAACCCACTGCCACGAGGCAGTGGGTGTAGTATATATTGTGGGTTGAATGTGGTGGTACGTGCATGAGAGTATGTGTGTAGTATATACATGTGTTTGTGGATGGAGTGAAATGGTGGGTTTACAGTTGTGGTCTATATTGTGTGAAGGAACCGTGAGTATAGGTATGTGTGTGTATTTGAGGAATGGAAGGGGTAAGGAAGGCTGCTCAAACGAGGTGATCGAGGTGAAGGCAGTGGCTGTTGCTGAAAATGGGTTTTCAGAAAAGTGGGAGATAGAATCGTGGGTGAAGTGAGTTTATGAAGAAGGGATGAAAGAAGGTGGAAGAATAGAGTGTCTTGTGTGTTAAGCAGGTGTGTGTTTAGACATGGAGGTTGAGAGATGGAGAAGGGGATTGCGTGGCTGTGCAAGTGTGTATAATTTTTGTGTGTGGTTGCGTATGTAATGAGGGAGCAAATGGGGCTGCATAAGCAACCATAAAATAGGTGGTGTATTAAAGTGTATATAGCATGTGTGTAATGTATGTATCTATGTGATAGGTAAGGAAAATGGGAGGGACAGTCATATGTGTGAACTGTGCCATTCTGGGTTTGTACAGAAGTTGAAAGTAGAGAAGATGATGATGAACAGTAGGTGTCTTCTGCGTGAACAGTACCGTGCTTGCACAGTTGTACAACATGGCTGTTGGGTATCGAAAACTTGTCAAAAAATGTTGAAACTTTACAGGAAGGATCATAGGGCAATATTAGAATTACTGTAAAATTTTCATATTTTTCTGATATCGTATTTAATTGTAGTATTTTCTGTAATTTCAGAAATGGAAAATCGTTTTGAAGCCTTTAAACCCTGAAAATGATTTGGGGAAAATTATAGTAATGTTCTTATGGTATAACTAAGACTCAGTTTGAATTTTATGATTTTTGGAGTTGATTTACTATGGTTTCTGTATCGTATTGGTTTTAGCAAAATGAATAATTTAAAAATAGTTTTAGTGCCTTTTAAGTTATGATTTTAATTTCTATAATTGTTTTATATATTTTAAAGTTCTTATAAAAAAATATGGGACTTATTTTGCACCTGGAAGTAATTTTGGCAATTTATGGATTTTTATTGCATTTAAGAAAATTATTTTAAATTCGAAAATATTCAAAAATTCAGAAAATTCATATTTTGACTTTTAATAAGTTTTAAGCTAAAAAAATGTGTTTTAGTGTAAATTATTATAAATTCTAGAGTGTCGCTACCCATTAAGAAGCGTACGAGGATTTCGATTAGATTAGCCGTGTGCGGGAACCGTTTGAGTTGCGCGATTTCGAGATTAGAAGTGAGCCTCGTCTGGGTAGTTGATACTAGGTTTATAGTATATTAGTATAGATTATGTTCTAACAAGTGGATTGCCAATATAGGTTATTCAGAAAATATTGATCAAGGATTGGTAGCATCGCTTAGCTTGGACCGAGGTAAGGATTTTCTGTCCGAACCCTATTTTGTTACTCTATTTTTTCAAATGCTTATAGAATAGTCTTACAAACTACATTGATTTGATTTTATGTTTGGTATAAAAGATGCTTTTGAAACTGTCCATGAAACCCTAATTTGAGCCTGATAGCGATCGTTTGGAATTCATGTTTCATTCTCATATGTTTATTGATCTGACCATCATAAAATACATATTTTGAGTTGTAATTATCTCTTTTCATGCTCATCTATTTATTGAATTCGATAATCGAAAAGCATTTTCAATTGTAGTTTAATCCTTCTCAATGTTCAATGTTTCCTGTTTATGTTTTATTTCACTTGAAATGTTTTGAATATTATCCATTCATGCTTTTATTATGCCCAAAGTGTTTCAAATGACTATTATTTAAAGGAGTGAGTTAAATACTCATCCCTATATTTATATCGTATTGTAGTTATTTCATCGAAAGGAAACCTCTCGAAAAGATGTTATTGGACTTAAATGTAAAATCGTTCGTTTTGTTCATGTTTGTCTAAATGTTGTATTTCAATGAAAATATTCTTTAAAAAGTTTTATATGAAAACTCGTCCGAATCGTTTTGTTATGTTTTAAATCTTTGATCGACCTTACTGAGCTCCCAAAAGCTCACTCTCCTTTGCCTTCCTTTCCGCAGGTTGCCTGAGTACTGATTAGAGCTAGGGAAAGCGAAAACGATTTAATTTTTGGTGCTGATTGTTAGAACTCCTACGTGGGTGACTTGCTAGTTTATTTATTATGGTTTAAATTTAGTTTTCAAGTATGAATGTACACAAAGAGAAAATACGTTGATGGATGTTTTAGTTGCTCTGACATCTTGTGGTATTATTTGGTTAAGTTTTGAGGATAATATTGCTTAGTGTATACGATCGATCGAGTGTCTAACGTTTTGAAAATTTTGGGATGTTACAGCTACCCACTTGGTGGACACAGAAGCGAAGCGAGCAAGAAAATTTGAAAATGGACTAAGGCTCAATATTCGGTCCCGCAGCTCTACATTGAATTAGGGACTTATTCTGAGGTGGTAGACAGAGCCCTAATCGCAGAAAGGGATAGTGAAGACTTGTACAGGATGAGGGACCAATAAAGGAAGAGAGTAAGAAATAATGAGCCTCACAATAACAGTATGTCTGGCGACATCTCCAAGCGTTTGAAACCTCAGGAAGTAAATAGAGGAGTGTAGCCTCAGTGACAGAATGAACAGAGACAGGGGTCCGAAAGTAGAGTTACACCTCAATAGAGGAATGAACTACCATATCAGGAGCATCCTGCAAATAAGACGGGCGGGGACTGAATAACCCACAAGCCTGCTGTAGGTGCAACCACTTCCATCCTGGCCGACCATGCCAATGGGGAATGAGGAAGTGCTTTATATATGGTCAAGAGGGGCATCTAGCCCAGAATTGCCCCAAGGCGGGACCTCAGAACCAAGTGAAAAATGACACAACGAAGCCCAGGGGAATAGCTAGAGTGTTTGCTATGACCCAGTAGGATGCGCAAGCTTCGAACTTAGTGGTTATTGGTACACTTCCTCTTTTATTCTATATTTGCAAAAGCATTGTTTGATTCTGGCACTACACATGCCTTTGCATCACATGCTTTTATTAAACATTTGGACAAGCATCTAGAACCGTTAAATGTGCTGTTGTGCATCTCTACCCCAATGGGGGACTCGGTTGTTGCAGACCAAGTGGTCAAGAACTGTCTAGTAAAAATTAAGGGAAGAGAACTAGCAGTGAACCTAATTTGTTTAGATTTGTTTGGTTGACTGATGCTTCTGTAGACTGTTTCCGTACAAGAGTGACTTTTAACATCCCAGGCAAAGACCACTTGTTCTTCCAAGGATCTAGTATTACACCCCCTCCACCCATGGTTTCTACCTTACAGGCGAACCAACTCCTTAGGAAAGGTTGTCGCGGGTACTTGGCATACATTGTAGATACCCAGCAAAAGGAATTGAAGCTAGAAGAAATTTCAATGGTGAAAGAATTCTCGAAAGTGTTTCCTAAAGATTTGTCGGGTATGCAGCCCGATAGGGCAGTCAAATTTAAGATCAATTTGATTCTGGGGACTGCGCCTATATCTAAGGCACCCTATCGTAAGGCACCCATGAAGTTGAGAGAACTTAAGACACAACTGCAAGACCTTCTAGACAAAGGGTTCATTCATCGTAGTGCATCGCCCTATGGTGCACCCGTACTGTTTGTTAAGAAGAAAGATGGAACAATGAGACTGTGCATCGATTATCGCGAGTTAAACAAGGTGACAATAAGGAATCGTTATCCTTTGCCCCGTATAGATGACCTGTTTGATCAGTTATAGGGTGCAAAGTGGTTTTCAAAGATTGACCTTCGTTCGGGGTATCACCGGCTAAAGATCAAGGCAGAGGATGTTCCCAAGACGGCATTTCGCACCAGATATGGGCACTATGAGTTTTTGGTTATGCTGTTTGGATTGACTAACATCCCAGCGGCGTTTATGGACTTAATGAATCGAGTATTCAAACCTTTCTTGGATCAATTTGTGGTGGTGTTCATTGATGATATACTAATATATTCTAAGACAAGAGAAGAACACGAAAAACACTTAAGAACGGTATTAAAGATTCTAAGAGAAAAGAAGTTGTATGCTAAACTTAAGAAATGCGAGTTTTGGTTGGATAGAGTTGCATTCTTGGGGCATGTAGTATCGAAAGAAAGAATATCGATTGACCCTAAAAAGATAGAGGCAGTTGTCGATTGGAATAGGCCTACTACAGTGATAGACATTAGGAGCTTCTTAGGGTTAGCTGGGTACTACAGAAGATTTGTGGAAGGGTTCTCATCTAAGGCAACACCCTTAACTCACTTGACCCAAAAGGGAGTCAAGTGTGAATGGAGTGAAGATCGTGAGAAAAGCTTTCAAGAGTTGAAGAAGAGGCTAGTCATAGCCCCTATACTTACACTTCCTAGTGGCTCGGGAGGTTTCACAATCTATAGCGATGCCTCCCACAAGGGTCTAGGGTGCGTACTCATGCAAAATGGAAAGGTGATTGCCTACGCCTCTAGACAGTTGAAACCCTAAGAGAAAAATTATCCAACCTATGACCTAGAGCTGGCGGTGGTGGTTTTTGCCTTAAAGATCTGGAGACACTACCTATATGGAGAATCCTGTGAGATTTTTACTGACCATAAGAGCCTAAAGTACATACTCACCCAGAAGGAACTGAACCTGATACAAAGGCGATGAGTAGCACTACTGAAGGACTATGATCTCAACATCCGGTACCACCCAGGGAAGGCCAATGTAGTTGTCAATGCACTTAGCAGGAAGTCCTCTTCATCAACGGCCACCCTAATCACAAGACAGAGACATTTATTAGAAGACATGAGGAAATTGGACTTGGATGTCAGGATTCGTTACTCAAACAAGGATAGTTCACTTAGCAACCTGGTGGTACGGTCCACTCTAATTGAGAGAATGAAAACAGCTCATGAGACCGACGAACATCTACTTAAGATAATAGAAGGGGTAAAGAAAGGAGATAAATCTAAGTATAAGTTATAAGATGGAATACTTCGTTTTGGCAATAGGATCTGCGAGCCGGGTAACCCTAGTTTAGAAAGAGAAATTTTAGAAGAAGCTCACAAGTCAGGTTACTCGATTCATCCTGGAGACAAGAAAATGTACAGGGATCTTCGAGAGACTTTCGGGTAGGGAAACATGAAGAGAGAGATTGTAGAGTTTGTATCCAGATGGCTGGTATTCCAGCAAGTGAAGGCAGAACACCAAAGACCCGCCGAGCCATTACAACCATTATCGATACCAGAATGGAAGTGGAAACACATAACTATAGATTTTGTTTCTGGATTACCAAAGACCCATTCTGGACATGATGCTATTTGGGTAATAGTAGATAGATTGATGAAGTGTGCACACTTCTTGCCTGTCCAGATGACCTATTCGATGGACAAGTTGGCTACCACCTACGTAAAGGAGATAGTGTGTTTGCATGGCATTCTAGCCTCAATTGTTTTGGATCGAGACCCTCGTTTCGTGTCTAAATTCTGGGGAAGCTTACAACATGCATTCGGTACTAGACTTCAGTTCAGCACGACCTTCCATCCCCAAACAGATGGTCAGTCGAAAAGGACTATCCAGACACTAAAAGATCTACTGCGGGCTTGCGTGCTAGATTTCAAGGGTATTTGGGATGACCACTTGCCACTGATCCAATTTTCTCACAACAACAGTTACCAAAATAGCATTGGAATGGCTCCCTTCGAAGTCTTACATGGCAGGAAGTGTAGATAGCCTCTATGTTGGGACAATGTAGGGGAAAGGAAACTGTTGGGACCAGAACTAGTGCAATTGACCTAGGAGAAGGTCAAGGTAATTAAAGAGGGATTACGGGGTGCTCAAAGCAGATAGAAAAGTTATGCGAACATATGGAAACGAAAATTAGAATTCTGAGTAGGCGACCGAGTATTCTTAAAGGTGTCATCGATGAAAGGAATACTACGATTTGGGAAGAAAGGAAAATTGAGCCCTAGGTATGTGGGACCTTTTGAGATACTGGATAGAATTGGTTCTCTAGCCTATTGTGTACATTGCCGCCGGAATTAGCCAGCTTCCATAATGTGTTTCACATGTTCGTGCTAAAGAAGTACATCCCAGACCCTACGCATGTATTACAACCGGAGCCCTTACAAATTAGAGAAGACTGCACCTACATCGAACAACCGGTTCAAATCTTGGATTATAAGGAGCAGACACTCCGGACTAAGAAAATTCCCTTGGTAAAGGTCCTGTGGAGAAAGCATGCGGTTGAGGAGGCCACGTTGGAACGCGAAGACGAAGTCAAAAGCAAATACCCTCACCTGTTTCAAAACTGAGGTACGTAAAAATTTGGAGGACCAAATTCTTTTAAGGAGGGAAGAGTGTAATGCCCGTGACATTTTTTTTATTATAATTATTTCTCAGGACAAAAATAATTTTATTATTAGTGACGAACTCTCACCTAGCATTGATATATTAGTTTTGGGCGGTTTATAGCGACAAAATTGGGGAACACTATAATTACGATCTTAGCGACAAATTTGAAATTATAAGATATAATTTATGATAGCAGTTATAAATGATATTGATTGAGGTTTTAGTGGCAATTAGTGAAGCAATATTTTATGAACTTTTGGCGACGAAATTCTTTTTGTTAGCATTGATATTTTCTCCACGTGACCACTTTTAGCGACACATAGTGGAGCGGGTTAGTGTAACAATCGTTAATAATTGCTAACATATAGTTTATCGTAAGTATTTTATTTTTGGACCCTTTTTCGCAATCATAAGTTGGGTTAGAAGTTTTAGCGACAAATGGGCGTGTAGGGTTTTCTTTTCAATTTCTAACTAAGGTTTTCATCCTATATATATATATATATATATATATATATATATATATATATATATATATATATATAGGGAGCTGATCCATTGATAGCGCTAGCAAAATGGAGTATTTGCTAGCGCGATCTGGGCCGTCCATCCTGAAAGATGGACGGCTCAGATCGCGCCTTTTTTGAAAACTGTCAGTCATCCGCGACATAGTGTCGCGGACGGACTTTTTTACCTTTTTGCCCCTCCACCCGTCCGCTACACTGTATCGCGGACGACTGACAGGACCTGACGCATGTCAAAAAAAAGTAGTCCGCAACATAGTATCGCGGATGACATTTTTTACCTTTTTGCCCCTCCATGCCGTCCGCGACATAGTATCGCGGACGAATGACAGGCCCACACGTGTGGTATGACTTTTTCTGTGTCATTAATGTGTCCGCTACATTATGTAGCGGACTAGTCTTCTCTTTTTCCCTCCCTTCTCTCATTCAGACTTCTTCTTTTTCTCTCTCTTCTTACTTTGATCTTGATGAACAAATCTTCATGAAGTTCGTTGGCAACAGATTGCCATTGGTAAAAAAGACTCCAAAACGAGCACACTCAATTAGCACATCCACCTGCAGGCTGGAACCATTCATGAAATTGGCTGGCAACAGATTGCCATTTTGTTCTAGGGTCTTCAACCTCCTCCATTTCTATCACCCTTTATCAAAAACGAAAAGATTTAAAAAAAAAAACTTAATTTCTCAAACCCATGACAACTAGATCAAAGAACATCATAACTATTTGAAGCGGTAAGATAGAAAGAGAAGGAAGAGTTTTCAAATGGTTGTGGCCTCGATCGCCACTCGCACGCTCACAAGGGAGAGAGAGAAGATGAGAGATGAGGGGGAAAGATCGTTGTGTTCTTCATCGCCGGACACGGGAGGTGCTGTCCAACTACCCCGAAGGAACCACCGTCTTGAAGGAGCTCATCCAGAAGAGAGATGATGAGAGATGAGGGGGAAAGAGAAAATAAAAGTTGGTTGTCTTTTTTTCAGAGCTGACAACACGGATGTCTCTTTTCGAGAAAGTAAAATAGTCCGCTACATAATGTAGCGGACGGTATTTTTGTTAAAAAAACGTCCGCTACATTAAAAAACCGTCCGCTACATTATGTAGCGGACGAACTTAAAAAAAAACGTAAAAGAAGATTTGGACCGTCCGCGATACAGTATAGCGGACGAGTGGAGGGGCAAAAAGGTAAAAAAATCCGTCCGCGACATAGTATCGCGGACGACTGACAGTTTTTGAAAAAGGCGCAATCTGGACCGTCCATCTTTCAGGATGGACGGCCCAGATCGCGCTAGCAAATACTCCATTTTGCTAGCGCTATCAATGGATCAGCTCCCATCCATATATATATATATATATATATATATATATATATATATATATATATATATATATATATATATATATATATAAAGACATAGTTATGGGGTAGCCACCCTTCTAGCCGTCAGACTCCATCTAGTTCATGATAGAAAGAGATATCGAGAGGAGAAAGAAGGGAGCTTGAAGGAGAATTTTCCGGCAAGGTTCCGACAATCGAATAGGAATTTCGGTAAGCTTTCTTTTCGCTTTTCTCTCTTAGTTTATAGCGTTCAGTTTAAGTTTCACTATTGTAATACATATATGACTGTGGGTATACTGATCTGTTGGATGTGAGAAGCTGTGAAGGGGGGAAATTTGCTGAGTGTTTAGGGTGTTTAGCATTATGCCGTGAGATTGCCAGGTATGGGGGGTGCATGGTAGGCACGGGTGTGCGGGTTTGGAGCCACGAGAGGCCATGGATGTCGGGGATATGAGGTTACGACATAGCCATGGATCAGATGAGGGTAGGAACAATTGCAGTGGCTACGATCTAGATAGAGAAAGCAACCACGACAAGGCTGTGGGTATGGAGAGAGAGAGAGAGTTGTTGTGTGGGTATCGAGTGTGTGTGCTGTTTGTATATGGGGGCTGCTGTGGGAAAATCTGTGTGACATTGTGTGGGTTTGTGTGAGTCAGTGTGCCTAGTATGAGAACAATGGGAAGCTGTGTGAGGGGAGGGAAGTGAAATGATTTGGTTAATGGGTTGAGAAGAAGGTACTGTGTACAGCGAGGAAAACCTAGTTTTAAGAATTTAACTAGAAAGTGTCGCTTATTAGCAGTTCTTTTTCTTAAATTTTAAAGTATACCTGAAACTTTATCTGGACAAAACTCAAAAGAGTAACTTATATTATTTTTGCAAGATCTACAAACAGGAAAAAATTTAGATTTTTCTGAGCTCGGGAAGCATGCTAACTAAATTTATCCAAACAAGAGATTTCGGGTATTTTAAAGTAGTAAATTAAGTTATTAAATTATGATACTTTTATAATAGCCTTATGTATACTATTATAATATCCTAATGTATATTCCAGAGTTTGAAAAGCTTTGAAGATCGTTTGTTATTTTTAGCGTTATTTGCAGCGTAGCGCTCGATCGGGTATCGCGTAACGCTTCATTATTTCAACGGTTTATTAAATTATTTTAAGAACCTCTTCTGACCAGATTTAGAAAAACTAAAAAACTGAAACTTCCCTTATTTTTGTGAAATCTTCGATGTGGAGTTTTCTGGGAGGGCATGGGAAATATCTTGAACAAAATTATTTTTAAAACAGGTTTTTGAATTAATTAATATAGTAAACAAAATTATTTTTAGCCTAGAATTTTATAGTGATTTAAAACTACTGTGACGCTTGAGTGGCTGAAATTTTGTAGCATTCCGGTGCCGTTTGATATATTTTTGGAACATGAGCATTAGCGCTCAATGTAATGGGCAATTTAGGGTTCCAAGCGGAAAATTCCCGGAATGACTATTCTTGTCCGAAAAACTCACAATTGGTTTAAAAGTATTCTTTTAGGTTATATCTAGGTGGATAATGGTACGTTAGGCATCGGGGGCTAATAAGAAATTTTACAAAGTACGAGGGACAGTTTGGTAAATATTATTCACTTAAGAGAAACTTAATACTTAGGCGTGCTCGAGCGACAATGAATGACTTCCGTGTGGTTTGTTATTAAGGTTTCGGTAGACAAGAGATAGGAAAGGCTTTTGATCGAGCTCAAGAACCAGTTACTGAACAAGGTAAGTACCCTGTCATATTCCTCCTTATACCCTACTTGAAAATTTATATGTTGTATACTTGTTCTTAGTTAAAATGAAAGTTTCGAAACAATTTTATTGCCCTATGTTCATGGTAAATTGTTTGATGAAAATTTAAATGAAATGCCATGGAATTTTTGTGTGAGTAATTGAATCATGCTTGGTACATGTGGAATGAGATGATAGTTGGCTGTGTTACTACGCCCCATATCCACGGGAAAAAGTGGATTCTGGGTCCCGATCAACGGGACCATACGTTGACGGACAGTATTATTGCACTGTGGTTCGCCCTTATGTCCACATTTTGTTATCCCGGGTGGAGGAGGGATTTTGGGTCCTAGTCAGTGGGACCATACCCTGACCACAGTATACCCTGTTATGATTAACTGTGACAATTATTGATGAAACTTTTGGTTGATTACATTCTGATTCGAGAATCTTTTGCTATAAGTACACACACACACACACACACACATATATATATGTTGAGTTAAATTTTATTTTGGTGACATTGAATTCCTTATTTTGAAAAGGAAAAACCATGGTATATTTGAAACCCTCAATTCTATTTTAGGGATATGGCATGTTTATTTACTGGGCCCTATCTAACCCTTTTTTATAAATGTTTTCAGGCGATCACCTAGATGAACACGAGTACTACGAGGGTAATGGGAATGAAGCTGAGGGAGATGCTTGTTAGGAAGCTAAATTAAGTTCCTGAGAACTTAGAATACTGCTGGTTTATTTTAGAATTGTTTGTGGCTTAATTCTATGAGGTTTTCTTAAAATAAATTATATCAGTCTTTATAGAGGAATTCAGTAGAGATAATTTTGGAGAGATTTGTAAGTACTTCTATAGAAGTCATTTTAAGGTCTTAGTTATAGTATGACCCTAGATTTACGTACAGGTTTGAATAAGGCCTGGCAGAACCCGAACCGAATGGGTCTGCTACCAGTCACGTGCCTAGCACATGGGCTTACTCGTGGGTTTGGGTCGTGACACTGAATTCCCCATAAACACACACTGAATTCCCCTTAAACACATACTGAAACACACTAAATTTGATATACTATAAAAGTAAAAAGATTACCCTTAGGGGATCTCTCTTAATGTCCTATGTTTCCAACTTTCTTTTCTGTTTGGTTCTTACTCCCTACTTTTTTTCCTCTGTTCCCGAGCTCTCCTTCTTCTATGTTTCTTGTTCTCTGTTTTTATTCTTCCTCATTTCCCGAAATGGAAAGGTTTCCTCTTTTGTTGGTTTTTTTTTCCAATTTCCCTAAGGATCTTATCCTATATATATTTTATAGTATAATTAGATTAGTCACAAGGTAACAATCAAGAGGTGGCCAACTCATCCTCAAAATTTGACACATAAATTAACCCTTAAAGTTTTTCAAAATTACAAATGCCCCAAAAATTTTAAAAATTATATTTTTGCCCCAGATTATTTTAAGCTTCCACTCTCTAATACTATCTGAGCAATGTTCAAAATTATCGCCCGTTTATTTTTCTGAGCATCTATGGTTACCCGCTCTCAAAGTTTGGGATATTACATTTTCCCTACCTTATAAAAATTTCATCCTCGAAATTTGCTATTGGATATTCCATCAATTATAACGTCTGTGTATTTCGCTTCTATTGCAGAACTCTGATAACTATCTCATAGTAGTTAAGCTACTTCTGACTTCACCCAGTTTCTTGCCCCACAAATACTCGACGCACATATTTAAATTCGAGTCATAATACTAAGCTGAAACCCTGTCAGGTAATTACTTCACTCTAACTATTCTAGAACTTTACGAACAATGACTTAACGGGTACAAAACCCATTGAGCAGAACCTACACCGCTCCAAATTTCACACATATCAAACAGATTAAGTCAAGCTTTAACGCGATAGACTTCCCCTATCTTAAGGTGATAATACACCAGAGATCCAATCAGTTGTGCAGTTTACTTATGACTGTAAGCTCAACTCTAAGATCAAGGCACACTAAAATACTAAACGATGATCACACATGACCTGCGGTTTACCAAGGCTAACATGGGTAGGGTAACCAATTCATATAAGCATTTACACCTCACAACAGACAACAAAAGTTATAGCCACTAGGCTTTCACTGTGCATTCTAATACCTTAAAACAACAAGTCCAAGTTATTTCCAAGTTCTTCATCGAGAGGCGGGTTATCTTAACATAGCTACGTATTGCGTACTTACAGTTCTGCGTACGCTTTACAGAACGACACTCAACTATAACTACTATGGTTCCGCTGCATACTCTGGTGTCTTGTCTCAATGAGTCCAAGCTGCTACCGAATTCGTCACCTGGAAATGTGTTCTCCTAACATAGCATAGTATGATTTCAGATACCCATGTATTCATTTTCACTAGAGGGTAAGGCTCTATGTTATCACATTATTTCTGATTCACAGTCACATTATTTGCAAAAGTCTCATAGCCTTATTCTTCTCATCTGTTTCAGTTAAACGTTTAAAATCTTTCGGTTCCAAAAGCAAATAACCAGCAGTCTATTATTGCGGGTTCAGCCAAATTTTCATCTTATACTGAATCATCAAATAGCTTATCCAAACCTAATCCACATTCCCAGAGTCTATTATCGCTCATAGATTATCTAAGGCTTAGAAATCTACCTAACCTCATATACAGGTAGGGAAAACTATACCAATAATGATAACAATAATCGCAATCAGGCAATCTAAACACAAAAATCCTTAACAATAGCATGCATATTGGCTCTCGGGGTTCACAACAGAATTCTGTTACATTCCAGAAGAGACGACGGACGCAGAAACGATGATATAGATCTTGCGAATCAAAGTCAACACAGCGACTCGGAGCATTCAAAATCAAAAGGAGTTATTGGTCCTTAATAAGATTCGTAGCTTTCCCATGGCCAGTGGGTCAGATACTACCCCATCAAGTCCAAATAGAATCGAAAAGGAACAAATAGATATCCTTAAAAAAGAATAAGACAACTGGGCATGAATGACATTTTCTCTTACGTCTCAGCGTAAGTTGTCATTCAATTAAGTCATACTTGAGTTTAATATGCAAAAGAATGAATGAGATGACAAAGAAAAGTTTCAGGTTCCCTCTTGTACCCTTAAACCAAATTTTCAGTCATAACCCCAGTCATTTTCTAAAATACTATTCCTACTCATAAATCAAATTACCAACCTAACTACTGCACATACCTTATAAACTTTTTAGATACGACTAGGGTTATCCCTGACAATACACGGATGCGTGATTAGCAAATCAGCAATTCATACCTAGTATGATATCAAAATCCTGAACAACAAATAAAGTGAGGTTATAGAAAGATCTCTATCCCAAACATAGACTGTACATTCACAGAGAATCACAAAACAGTCGAAACACTCCCAACAGAGTACTTATCACAATATCAGTTCTTAAAGTACGGATCTTCATCATCAATCTCTATGCCAAAGTAGCAGATGTAAAGAAATATGACGCTCTAAACTTAAATAGTATACACACGCATCTAATGGGTTAACCTGTAAAGTGCCTGACACTAGGTAATCAGATGTACCAACATCCTAAACAGATATTAGATGAAATTTAGCTGATATTCTGGGCCTCTGCCCTTACCAACCTTGTCTTCTTCCCTAACGAGGAACACTGCTCGTTGTTACACTAGTTATAGGCACACGACAGATTATTGCTCACAAGCAAAACAGTTTTAAACTTAATGCTTCACACTGCCATGCCTAACACATCATCCAGTCACTTTATTGCATAACTCCCACTCTGGCTTCTCTCATACCTGACACGTGGGGTGGCTAAAAAACTGACCCTCCACCTTAACCAGTACCCTAAGTAGGTCAAACTTTGAAACTCTGTGCATGGTTCAACTCTAGTACTCTGAGCTGGTCGAGCGCCTTCACCATGCGCTCCCTTACATCCCATACTATGCCTCAATCAAATTTCAGAACTCTGTCCAAATCACAATATAACCGAACCGAAGTGGGCCTGAATCCGTGATTCTGCCGCAACCTTTAACCTTGGGCACCGTACTGTACCGACTGTAAAAAAATTTCACTCACTACTGTGAGGTCCTACAAATCCGTTCGGGGAAAATATTTACTTATCTCTCTTCTAATCGCCTTGTGTTTACTCATGCCTTCCTTCATTGTCAGACTTAAACTGTTCAGAACACATGCCAAATAAAGACATTTCAAATTGCTCGTCAATCGAGCCAAGATCACCGTATTTCCCAGTTCAGGTTAAGCCCCCACTCAGACTTTCGGCAACTATCTACCTCCATCAATAACATTCTTACTGCAAATCTAGAGAAACAAGAAATTTGATCTCAAACTTGTCTATCGACTTTTAATCTGGTTGCCTCACATTAACAAACTCCCTTAACATCGATTCATGAAATCTCGTAAAATACTAGTCAAAAAATGATTCTTTAAACTATTCCCAAGTGACATCGAGCAATAACTGATAATTCAGACTCCTCCCTATCATTTCCTACCCATGATCGGCTTCATCCTTCAGTTTATATATAGTAAATTCAACCTTTTGTTGCTTCACTTACAGTTGCTCAAACTTTATGCAATCAGTTGCCCAAAATTTCCTCCATTTTCCTCATTCAGTTTACTGCCTCCATAGGGTCCCATAACCTTCTATAGCTAATCGCATTTAGTTTGTTAAGTTTACACAAGATGCTCTCATTTTAAGGTTATGGTTATGGTTGAACCGGATTCGGTACCCCTTGCTATCGGTTGCCAGATTCTAGATCATCAAAGTTGAAATTGGGTTCATAATGTTCGAGATCATAACTATCAGTTCGGGGTTTTGTTGTTTCCTTCTATTAGATAGAGATGCCCCTCTACAATCATAAAACCTCCATACAATACATTTTTCAATCAAAAGATTATCTGGTCAAGTCTTTCTAATACCGAGGAAAAGATCCATGCTCATCTTATACAAACCTATTGGAATCTCATCTATCGGGGACCTCTAGGCCCTCCGTACCATGTCCACTGCCAATGCTCCAAGTGCAGACCATACTGATACGATGTACACTTATCAGGGTTATTCTTACATAAAGAACAACACAATTGTAATCAAGGTAGACTTCTTAACTCTACCATTGTCCTACCCCACTCTCATTAATCAAAATACGATTCTACGGAATCGTGTTACCTATACCCTATGGTTCCGTGCCTACAGAATCATATACTTAAACTCTTAATATCACAAGACCGAACTTCTCTAATACCAACTGTAATGCCCCCGGAAATCCGGAGCTCTGTCACCCCGAACTCCCAAAGCGTTAACCTTCCAGATCATATCCAACCTGTCAAATCTAACATATATTCTAAATCATCCAATTCAGCATCAACTCAGATTTCCCAAAATACTAGATTACAAGCTGTTTTACTTAAACTATTATAGCTTAAGTCCCTCGTAATTCAAATTTCTAAGAAACAAATTAACAATACCGACCTGCACAGGGGTCTTGCTATACAGTTGTGATTGGCTCATCGGAATCCCACTCAGACTCTAAACCCCTTTCTTGAGCAACCTAATGTTGATCCAAACCTGTAGAAAAGAATTAAACAAAGGTTGAGCTTTTAAGAGCTCAGTAAGGTCGTACAAGGACCAACAAAAGAATTACAAAATGATTATAAGAATCCAGCTGACAAAGATTTCCAGAATACTTTAAATGGCCAACAACTCAATGATTTCCAAAAAGGATCAAAATTCATCAGAAATAAATACCAAAATAGACAAATACAAACATGATGGGTTCTAAAAATATCAATAAAAGATTATTTTTAAAGTCATCATTTCAAGTAATACGATAAAGACTTGTCAAGGGATTTCAACCCAAGCACAAATCATTTCAACTAATACGTTGAAGACTTGCCAAGAGATTTCAACCCAATCACAAATCATTTCAAATAGTAAGATGGAGACTTGCCAAGGGGTTTCAACCCAAGCACAAATCATGGTACACATGATGCAAATAAATTAAAAAATCAACGTTGATCCTGGGAGGTCGCGATGCCATTCATGCAAAGTTGTACTCATGCATGATGTCCCATAATATAATTACTAGCCCTCTTCATCGATCAAGGAACTAGCCTGCTTCCCCGTACGAAGCAGTAACAATCCAGCCTTATACCGCCTCCTAACAGAATAGGTACCCAGGTCAACTGTGATACCCTGAAAATACCAAAAATGAATCTAGTCGTGAATGGGGCTATTTTTTTAAGTAGCATTATGTGGGTGATAACTAAGTGTTAGGGAGCTAAAGAAGGGGTTAGTGTGGCCTTAGGGGTCAAAATGTAATTTTGGAAAGTTAAGGGGCAAAAATGTAATTTTAGAAAATATGGTGAACGGGAAGCATATTTTTATTAATTAGCTTCATTTAGATGATAATGAGGTGTTAATGGATAAAGGAGGGGTTAGGGTGATTTTGGGGTCAAATTATAATTTTCTAAACTTGAGGGGTCAAAATGTAATTTTAAAAACTTGAGGGGGCAAAATGCAAAATCCAAAAGTTTACAAAGGTGTCACAAGAGGGGAGAGGATAGTCGAATGTGGCCACCACTTGGCTAAAACTAAGCTGACTACGGGTAGGAAACAATAAAATAATGTGAGATAAGATCAATGGGGTTAAAATATAAAAGAAAAGTTTTGGGGTGGAAAATGGAAAAAAAAAAAGTGGCGTGAACAGTTTTGGTCAAGAACCCAGAATAGGGAAAGAAAAAGAGAAGAAAAGAGGAAGAAGAGAGGAAAAAGGGGAGAAAAAAAAAGAAGAAAGAAGAGAGGAAAGGGAGAAAGAAAGAAATAACTTCGAATTCAATTGGGTACGATTTTAAACCCTAAATCGCGAAATTACGGATGAATTAGATGGAATTTTGGTTGAAGAACATGTTATATATGTATAGTTGTGTATATAGATTCGGGTGGATATAGGTATGAATTTATATGGTGTAATTGTGTAATTAAGTGGGTTTAGGGCTATAATGTGTAGATTGTGATGTAATTAGGCAATTAAAAGTGAATTAATGCGGAGATTCATGTGAGAGTGGGAGGAGTGTCCCCAGATATGAGGCTGATTGAAGGAGGAAGAAGACATATGTGTGTGCATGAAGGTGAAGTACTGTGTATGTTGATGTGAATAGTGACTGTTTTTGTCACTAAAGGTGAAAATTAAGTAAACAGTTTAAAATTTAATTTTTAAAAATGGTTAGGGTCAGATTCAGCCAAAGTACCAAAAGGAGACCCTAATTATTTTTAGGAGACCAACATTGTGGAAACATTTCAGATTTTTCTGAGGTCTGGAAGAGGGTGAACCGATGCGGGAGTTTTGAAGCTTTATAGTGGAATTTAAAATACCAAATGAATGTGGTTTTGAGCAAAACTTTTACGAGAACCCTAGGATGCTGAAAAGTTTCATTTCCCAAGATTTTGGGTCATTGCAAAGTCGTTTGCTATTTTTAGTCAAACGGGCTTTTAAGCGCTCGAGCCAGACACTGATTCAAGATTTTTGAGTGAAAATTTTGTAAAATACTCTCTAGCTAGAGAATGACTTCAGGAGGCTTGAAATAGTATTTGAAGTACTTTTGAGACTTTTCTGATGCCGGAAACCCTTGGGGGCATTTTAATAATTTGTCACCCGGAGATGGACATTTTGGGGAGAGGTGTAGAACATCTAAAAAGTTGTTTTAAAGTAGTTCTGAGGTGTTTGTTAGGGCGATGACCGACAGGGGGTATATTATGGTAATTTTACATATGTTGGAGGTGTTTTGGTAATTTCTCCTTTTAAAATTTTTTAAGGGACTATTTTATCTATAAATCGTATAGTACATCTAAAAAGTAGTTTTAAAGCGGTTTTGAGGTGTTGGTGGTGTAGCAGCCATTAGGGGGTATTTTGATAATTTGCCATGTAGGCGATTAATTCTTGGGAACGCGCATAATTCAGCGTTTGGAGTGGTAGGAAGTGAGGAATAGTGCTAATACGTTGAAATAATGAGAAGTGGCTATTGCTAATGCATTGGTAAAGTTAGGTTAAGGATCCGATTATCGGATCGAATTAACGAGCTGTCGTAAGAAGCTAGGAACTGTTAATGGGAAGGGGTAGAATATGGAGTATGTATATGTTGAATGATGTCTAACGAGCAAAGTATTATTTGACTAGGTAATGCAGCTTGTTGTGATCAGAGATTTCGAGTGCTTCGGCTATAAGCCAATCAGGTAAGGACAATACAATTTTGATATGCTAATTCATTATTTGATTAGCATGCCATGTTGATGACGTGTTTTTAAATTCTTGTTGTTGTGATTGGACACCGGTAGTCATTGGGACCGGTATATGCATATTTGAATTGTGCTGTTGAGGACTTAGGGTAAAATAAATTCCCTTGGTCTGCCAGTTGTTGAAATTGAGCGAGGATAATGGGTGTCCTCATATGCTATGATTCAATTCAATTCAATTAGCATACTCGAAGTTTATGATGATGTTGTGTAGGGGTTATCGCGTGGTTGTTGTGAGATGTCGACAGTCATTGATAGCCGATATCTATTCTATTTGAGAACACCATTGAGGACTTGTGGTAAACTTTTCCCGAGTCCGCCCTATCGTTGAGGATGATGTTGTTGAGGTCGTTGCGTGTTGTTGTGAAATGTCGGCAATTATTGGTAGTCGACATTTCTCTTATGTAAGAACGTTATTGATGGCTTACGGTAATCTTCTCCCAAGCCTGTCCTGTTGATGATGTTACGCTGAATTCTTGTTGTTAGGTCTGAACACCGGTTAGTCTTTCGATCCGGTATTGCTTGTTGAGCTGTGTTGTTGAGGATATAAGGTGGAATAAATTTTTGCTTAGTCCTCCCCGTTGATGAAGTCTTGTTGCTTGGTTGTAGTGTGGTTAGGGAAAGCACTCTAAATGAGTTCCCTGCTTGTTGACAGTGTCTCTTCTATTTACTTGAGACTGAGATGAACATCCCATAAAATGGGACATCAATATGAGGAGGATGGCCTGTGAAATATGATCACTGGAAAAGAGGATGTAGGGCGCGCGCAAGTCGAGTCTGCCATGTCTCGTCAAGTCTAGTCTATCGTGTCTGAGTTGCATTGCATTTGATTTTCTTTTGATGTTAATGATTTTAATGACTTGTATTTCGTTTATGTTTATCTTTTCAATTTCCTGTTTTAGTGTTCATTTGCATAGTCAGTCAGTCTTGTCCATAAGGAGGTGGGAATAATGCTGTTCTGTTGGGGCCTTGAAGCCACTCAGTTTGACGAAAGAAAACATCGTTTGACAATTATGCTTATGTTAAAAATTATTGGAACTCTTGATTCATTGTTATCATTGAGATGATTATTATTCCTCCGGGTCTCTTGAATCATTTGTACATGATACTCCTCGTGTTGTCTTTACTGGGCGATTTGCGCTCATTCCTTATGTTGTATTGTGCAGGCTATAAAGTTGATCAAGGAGAACCCTCTAGAAAGGGAAAGGAAAAGAAAACAAGCTAGAAAAGTTGAGCAAGTGGATCAGTGGTGTGAGGTAAGATAAGCTAAATGGTGAGATAAAGATTGAGTTACGAGATAGGTTCGTAAGAGTCACACGACTACAGTCGTATATTAGATTGTAACCATTCATGTTGTTTAAAGACCTGAAAGTCTTCTGCTACAGGCTATAAGATTATGATTGCTCTATATTATACCACCCCTGGAAGGCGAATGTGGTAGCTGATGCCTTGAGCAGAAAAAAAAACAGAGAATTTAGCTTCCATGATTACCCAACAGAAGACAATTGTAGACGACTTGAACAAG
>JAVXUP010001730.1:0-199526 GCA_033070095.1 Escallonia herrerae
TGTTCATACCCTATTCTGGTCGCACCCCAGCCCGCTAAGGGACCCACTTGCACGACACATCACCCAGTCAGCGGTCAACTTTTCAACGCTCGAGGGCCGGTCAAAGCAACGCATGCTCAAGTCACGTGAACCATTCGTGAAGCGACTTCGGCGTGCCTTCCACCTTGGGGGTCGGCCACCCCAAGGGGTCGGCCTCCCTTGGGGTCGGCCACCCCAAGGGTCGGCCTCCCTTGGGGGTCGGCCACCCCAAGGGGTCGGCCACCCCGGGGTCGGCCTCCCTTGAGGGGCGGCCACCCCAAGGGGTCGGCCACCCTGGGGGGTCGGCCTCCCCAGGGGTCGGCCACCCCAAGGGGTCGGCCACCCCAAGGGGTCGGCCTCCCTTGGGGGTCGGCCACCTGCCTTGGGTACCGACGCCGTCACCTTTGACCGTGCTCCGTTGTCACGACGACCGTCACCTTTGACCGCGCTCCACCATTGTCACGACGACCGTCGCTCGCGGCCGCGCTCCGCCATAGTCGCGACGACCGTCGCTCTCGGCCGTGCTCCTTCGTCGCGATGACCGTCGCTCGTAGTCTCGATGACCGTCACTTGTGGCCGCTCTGTCGCCATGACAACCGTCGCTCACGGTCGCGCGCCATCCACGCAACGACCCTTGTCGCTCGGAGATCACTCTGCGACCCTCGTCGCCCGCACTCAACCGCGCCCCATGCGCTGCAATCATGTTATATGCTTACGGGATAGGCTACTCCTCCAGGACACTATCTCCGCCAGGGTGCCTGCGTGACTGGCCTACGTGCTCTGGCACTGGGGGCTCGCGTCGGCACCCCTAAGGACTATGACCCCCGGGTCACTCCGAGATGGGAGCAGGTCTTCGGAAGGGCATCTTGCCTAGTCCACCTGGCAGCTGGGCGTCGGGTCTTCCCCACCGCTGCCAGGCCTGTGGGATTCAGTAAGGGCTTGGACTGGAGGCTGGGGCAACGGGCTACTCTGACCATGCTACCGCGGCATGATCAGTCTCCTCAGACAGGCAGAGAGATGTTGCAAGGGCAGGGCAGCACGAACTTAGGGACCGGCAGTCCAACGGAGGGTCAGTGCTTTGGCCCCCTGGCGACGTGTCGTTCCCAGGGGGTGACACATGTCAACTTATGACACATGCACATTTTTGCCTATAAATAGTGGACTTTGGAGCTTTTTCAAGGATCTTTTCTCATTTGGACTTTTCACTTTCTCTCTCTAAAAGACATTCTCTCTGGAATTCTAGTGAGAGAAATACACTTGGACTCCCGTCTACGGACCCTTGACGCTGCACCCTTGTCACGGACTGTAGACTGTCGGTCCTGTTCATCGTCACCCTGCCTGCGCAGCGCTGCCAGCCCTCACGACCTGTCTGGGGAGCCTTGCCCTCGGCCCTTACGCCGTCCTTGCTGTCTCCCGCGTTGCCTACCTGGAAGCTGACTCAGACCGCATCCTTTGTGGCACCTCCACGTAGCATCGAACCATTTTCGGCATCATCATTTTGGCGACTCCGCTGGGGAGGTGAGCATCGTATTGCGGTTTGCACACCTTCCGGACTTAGGCATTATGCCTGTGCAACGGAGAGCTACCAGGGCAACCAGCCAAGGACCCAACCCCGCCATGCAAGAACACCACCTCGGTGATCAGGAAGAGACTAGCGCCACGCGGCTCCAAGACCAGCTGCCAACCACTACCCCCGACGTGCAAGTGCTCGTAAATGCAGCCATCCAGCAACTCACTCCAACCATCACCACTCTGCAAGATTCACAGACCACTCTACTAGCCGCCATTATGGAGATGCAAAAATCCATACAAGCCCTGGCCTCACAGCAGGCCGCTCCATCAATCCAGCCTTCAGGACCGGGGCCAGCTTTTGACGTCGCCCCGGCCCCAGTGTCGCGACTACCGCCGCCTTGGATATCCAGACCCTTGGCGGTAGGGCTCGCAACACCCTCGCTGCCGGTAGCCGACATATCTCCTTCTGCAGTGCCGCCCCGCAAGCTACACACGGATCTCGGGCCAGTCTTGCAGCAGATTCTCCCCGCTGTCACACCATCTCATCCGATGCCGGCAAGAAGCTCCTCCGAAACGCATGACTCCATCGAGATGGAACCTAATCCCTATCCAATTGAGCAACACCAAACCCCCGGCCAAGTGATAGACATGTCTCGCCAACCCACACTCGCCCCTGCACAGCTGCCCTTGCCAGCACCTGCACTATACCAACCCTCCCATGTCCCCGTTCATCAAGCCGTGCCATCTGGGGGCTCGGGGGCTCGCGACGCACCAGGCGGTCATCACCCCTTGACCGGCAATGAGGCACCATCCTCCAACTATGTCACTCAGTCAGATTTGGAAGCCCTTGTCCGTCGCCTGTCGAGGAATTCCGAGCCGGACTCCTCAACCCGTCTAACCGGACACGCCCCGTACGCCAATGATATCGCCATCGCACCCTACCCCCTCAAGTACAAGCAACCAAACTTTGTGCTCTTCAACGGACGTGAGGGAAACGCCCGTGAACATCTAACAAGGTTCGCAGGCTCCTTGGAGCAGTATGGTACAGGAGGCAGCTTAAAGTTGAGAGAATTCCACAAATCCCTTACAGGCTTGGCTTACACTTGGTATCACCAGATCCCCGCAGGGACCGTCCACACCTGGAACGACATGGTCCAGCTGTTCTTAGACAAGTTTCATTACGAGACCGAGCGCGTGACTATCGTTGATATTGCTGGCATTCGCCAGAACCAGGGAGAAGACTTGAATAAATATGTGCATCGTTTTCATCTCAAGTGCCTTGAGTGCACAGATTTTAGCAAAGACGAAACGTTGGTTCCCATATGCATCAAAAATATGATTGACGTCTACCGAGTGCATATCGAGAACCTACAGTTAAGGTCATGGGGACACCTCAAGGAGACAGCCCGACGAACTTACGAGACAGTTGGTCCTGTCAAGTCATGGAAGCCTCGACCGCAAAGTACGCTGTTGGCCTCAGCAGATACACCTATCACTCAGCGTAGCAACAACAGCAACAACTATGCAGGCTTCAAGCGTCAGCTTCCAGATGGGCACCAAGGCTCCGACAAGCGAAGGCAACAAAGGCCTGCACCTGACTATCCCTGTGATCTGAATACAGTGAAGGAACTCTTGGCGGAATGGGTGGCGCATGACAAAAATTTCCAACTGCCACCAATGCGGACCAACATCACAGACGAAGAAAAGGCCAGGCCCACCTACTGTCCTTTCCATCGAGCCCTTGGCCATCCGCTCAAAAATTGCAATGCACTGCGAACCATCTTTGCAAGGAAGGTAGCGTCGGGCGACCTGCAGCTACGGAAGAACAACGATGTGCGCAAAGATCCCTACCCACCGCATCGCAACAATAGGGAGCACCAGGCCCTTATGGCTGTCACTGACCATGTCGAGCCTGTAATCCACGAAGCCCCGGCAGAGCCCACACTGACCCTCGTGCCTCCTCCAGCTAAGCAGTCGATGCCTTCCTTTCGACAGATGACGAAGATCAAAAGTTTTTTTGATGAAATGGGGTTTTCACCCGCCGCCCGGACTTATCTTTCCAATTGCCTGCTCGAGGTCACCACCGGCCTCGGTCCCGAATGCTTCGCCGTCCAGGCTGAATTACGTCACATCCCCTCCACGGCCTTAGTCTTCTCGGATGAAGACTCGCCGCCGGTCGAGCATCACAATCGGCCGCTGTTTTTAGAGTGTACTGTTAATGGCACGGGCTTCTGTCGTGCCTTGGTTGATTGCGGCGCCTCGATCAACATCATACCTCTCATCACCCTGCAACAGGCCGGCATTCCCCCAAGGAAAATCATCCGTGACCCCGTCAAGATTACCAGCTTTGGACAGGGTCCTCAGTCGACCCTCGGCCATATCACTGTCGACCTCATGGTCGAAACTGTCCGTCGCGACACTACTTTTCACGTAATAGACAGCGAGTCTGCCTTTCACCTCCTGCTCGGGCCACCATGGATCCATGTCAACAAGGCCGTTCCCTCAACATACCACCAATGTGTGAAGCTGGTAGCCAGTTCTACGGGACATGAGGTAGCAATGACAATCCCTGCAACCAAAGCCCCCTTTGAATGCGCCGAGTCTTATTTCGCCGAGGCCTCCTTCTTCACTAATTTCGCCGAGGATGGTGAGAATGCTACTCATATACATTCTACCAGGCTGCCGACCTGGGATGAGCTGTGCGGGGACAAGCTTCCCAAGGCCAAAACCAAGAGAAGTAACAAGAATAATGGGTCAACCCCACCGCTTCCGCCTGCTGCCACGACCAATTCTCCCCCTTCTTCCCCCAAATCCAAGAAGCAAAAGGCTGAGCCGGCCTTTCAACGTATCGTCAAGGACGGCAAAATCATCTATCAATTATGACGGTATGCAGGGGCTCCAGGCGGTCCCTCATCAGACCCCCTCGACCCCGACCCCCTTGGAGAGACTGAATGGTGCCGCACGGCCGAGCATTGCCAGCCAGATCCTGACCTCACCCCCGGCGCGGCACCACCTTGCTATGAGGACGGCCCTCGACCACAGGCTGAAGATATTGAAGAAATCAACCTGGCCGACCCGGGCGAAGAATCGCGGCACACCTACATTGGCACAAAACTCGCCCCCGGCCGAAGAGAGGAATTGGTTTCCCTCCTGCACGAGTATCGTGATGTCTTGGCATGGAGCTACAATGAGATGCCCGGACTGGATCCTGCCTTAGTCACACACCATCTCAACATTGCTACCGGATCCGTCCCTATCCGACAACACCCGCGGACATTCTGCCCCGAGCTCGAATTGAAAATCAAGCAAGAGATTGAACGCCTTCTGCAGGCAGGCTTCATCGAACCTATCACTCACCCTATTTGGCTGGCTAATGTCATCCCTGTACAAAAGAAAAATGGCCAAGTTCGCGTCTGTATTGACTTTCGGGACTTGAATAAGGCATGCCCCAAGGACGAGTTTCCACTTCCCAATATCGACATGCTTACGGAGGCCGCCGCCGGATATGAAACTTTATCTTTCATGGATGGGTTCGCAGGTTATAATCAGATTCGCATGAACCCCGATGACAGCGCCAAGACAGCCTTCCGCACTCCTATGGGTAATTTTTGTTGGAAAGTTATGCCTTTCGGCCTCAAGAATGCGGGTGCTACGTATCAAAGGGCTATGACAGCAATATTCCATGACATGATACACCGTACTGTGGAAGACTACGTCGACGATCTTATTATCAAATCCAGGAAGGAAAGTGATCACCTCACCGACCTTCAAGCTGTCTTTGATCGTTGCCGCCAGTATAACATGCGGATGAATCCATTGAAATGTGCCTTCGGCGTCTCCTCCGGCAAGTTCCTCGGCTTCTTGGTCAGTCGACAGGGCATCGACGTTGACCCCTCGAAAGCAGCCTCCATCCAAGAAATGCCCTCCCCCAGGAACACAAAGCAACTGAAGAGCTTCCTCGGCAAGGTCTCTTACCTCCGACGCTTCATACCCGCGCTGGCCGAGCTCATTACGCCATTTCAACACTTGACGCGTAAAAGCGCACCATGGAATTGGGGCGCGCCCCAACGGCAAGCATTTGAACGGATTAAGGCGGTCCTCATGTCACCGCAAACCATGGTCGTACCACAACGGGGTATCCCACTCCTACTCTACCTGACTTCCACACCCAGATCCATCGGGGCTTTGCTTGCCCAAGAAGTCGAAGGTGTCGAGCGTCCTGTTTATTACCTCAGTAGAGTGATCAGGGGGCCCGAAGCCAACTACTCCGAGCTCGAGAAACACTGTCTAGCCTTGGTGTACGCCTCACAGAAGTTCAGACATTACTTTCTGGCGCACCAGATCACACTCGTCACCAAGGCTGACCCACTCCGTTACATGCTTACGCGTCCCGCCCTGTCTGGTCGACTCACCCGGTGGTTGCTGCTATTGGCCGAATTCGGTTTATCTATCAAGAATCCTACAGCTCTGCGGAGCCAAGCACTTGCAGACCTCCTGGCCTTCTTCCCACGCCAACAATGTGAACCGATATCGGATCAACTGCCTGGGGAGGAGACAGCCCTGATCACCGACATCGATGAACTGTGGACGCTTGAATTCGACGGCTCTGCCACTAGCAAAGGTCCCAATGGCACACCCCTCCGACAAGGGGGTGCCGGCATAGTCCTCCGGGCACCAGACGGTGTTACCACTTCATTATCTTTCAAACTTGCATTCCCGGTGTCTAACAACGAAGCTGAATACGAGGCACTTGTCATTGGCCTCATGATCGCCGTCAGTATGGGGGCTAAGGCGCTGTGTGTGAAAGGAGACTCAAATTTGGTAATGAAGCAGGCAGACGGGGAGTTCGCAGTCAAAGAACCAGCCTTGGCACCTTATCGTGCTTGGTGCAACACTTGGAAGGAAGACTCGGCCATGTCCAGTATGAACATCACAATAGGTGCCACAACAGACATGCGGACAGCTTGGCCATGATCGCGTCAAAGATAGAGGTCGATGGTGAACAACGGATGCTAACCATCGTCAAGAGAATGGAACCATGCACAGCACTGAACCTAGTCCCGAGGGACGTTACTGCGGACGATTGGAGGCAACCGATTATCAACAAACTTAAAGCGCCATCTCTTGCTCATGCCTCCACCCTTACAGACTTTTCAATGATGGGAGATGTCTTATACAGGCAGTGTCCCGGAGGCACTCTAGCCAGATGTTTGGCACCGGAAGAGGCAAAGCACAAATTACAGCTCGGCCACCAGAAGTGTTGTGGCCTCGACGGTCCCCCTCTATATCATCGCCTCCAACGTATGAGCCTATATTGGCCATCCATGGCCAAGGACGCCTCGGATATACAAAAAGATTGTCCCGAGTGCTTGTATGCACCCGACGGTGCAGAAGCTCTTGTCAGTGACATCGAAGGTGACTGACGCCAGCCTTTCATCCAGTATTTATCCCACGGGATTCTACCACCTGACCGTGGCTCAGCACGATCCATCAAGCGCAAGGCAGTCAAGTATTTTGTGACGGAAGGCGAGTTGTTTCGCAAGGGATTTTCGGGACGCACTCTGCGATGCTTGCAGGGTGCCCAAGTGGTCAAGGTCATTAACGAAGTACACAATGGTGATTGTGGTGAACATCAAGGCTCCCAGAAGCTGTATGTAGAATTACTAAGATTGGGGTATTATTGGCCGACTATGGAATCCGACTCCATCTCGCATGTCCGACGCTGCCAACCCTGCCAGCGGCACGCCGACAGGATACACACGCCAGCATCCAACTTGCACATGATCTCAGCCCCGTGGCCATTTCATTCTTGGGCCCTCGACCTCATCGGCCCCATCCACCCGCCGTCCAGACGCCATTCATGGATCATGGTTGCTACTGAACGCTTCACAAAGTGGGTCGAAGCCGTACCACATCCTAGAATTCTGAAGCTCCATCAACTTGAACTCCAAGAGCGTTAACCTTCCACATCACCTCAAACCTGTCAAATCCTGCATAATGACACATACTTCAAAGCATCTAACAAGGCATTAACTCAAATTCTTCAAATACAAGATTGCAAAACTGCTTAACGTAAACTATTTAACTAAGGTTATTTACATACTAAACTCGAGTTCTTATAGAACAAGTTAACTATAATGACCCACGCAGGGGTTTTACTATATAGTAGTGGTGGACTATTTGGATTCTCACACAGACTCTAAACCCATTTTTGAGCAATCTATAGCTGATCATTACCTTCAAAAGGGAATCAAATGAATGGTGTTCCCAACCTATTCTGGTCGCACTCAAAGGTCCACTTGGAGTCCCATTGTGCATGATATGTCCGCACAAGCACAGTATTCAATGCTTCGAACCGGTAAAAGTGCACGCGCCCAAGTCACGTGCGTTTCTTACTTCACACGCCTCACGCGTGACTTAGTCACCAATTATTTCACGCTACCGTGACTCAGTAACACGTTCGTCGCGCCGCGACCACCTTAGCACCTTTTCACCAAAAACATCGACCGTTGCGCAACCGGAGCGACGGGGTCAAGGGCATAGGCCTTGGCCAACCCCATGGGGTCGGCCTCGGCCTCCCCCAAGGCTATAGGGTCGGCCTCAGCCTCCATGGGGTGTTGGCCTTGGCCTTTCCCCCTAGTTGTTCACTCTTCACGCAAAGCCCCTTTCGCACTTTGATCGCTTCATACACTTCGTATGTGACTTTGACACCGTGTTCGTCATGTGGGTACGTTTCACGTCGAAACGCTCGTCGTAATGCAACTTTTGGATTTGTCATTGCCCATCAAAACACCTTTCGTCGGCATGCCCGAATTTCACCCAAAGGGGGAGTGGCCTTCGCCTCCCTTCATGGGAGTTGGCCATTGGCCTTGGCCACCCCTAGGGTCGGCCTCGGCCTTCCCAAGGGGTCAGCCTCGGCCTCACCAAGGGTTCGGCCTCGGCCTCCCCAGTGTTGGTGGCCTTGGCCTTCCCCCAATCCTTGGCCTATGGCCTACCCTCCGGCGCGCCCTTGTTTTCTCGAATCTTTGCACCTCCGCGATGTTTACGGACGTCCGTTGTACACCAACCTCAGGACATCTGTCGCGCACCAACCTCGCGACGTCCGTCGGGCACCAACCTCGCGGCGTCCGTCGTGCACCAACCTCACGACGTCCGTCGTGCATCAACCTTGCAGCGTCCGTCATACATCAACCTCGCGACGTCCGTCACCCAAAGTCGTGCACTACCACCGAATGACCCGTCACTGACGACCGCGTACCATCACTTCCAACTTTGTCATTACAACATGTTGCATTCATCATTTTGTTATGACAGGTACACTCAGCTCAAATCCCATCTTCGGGACACCCGACGCGTGCCCGTACGCCACCTCCGCGACGTTCGTCACTGCGCCCATGCGCCATTCTTATGACATGTGCCCCGGCACCAAGTATATGCTCCGCGACATTCCGTGCCACGCCTATACGCCATTCTTATGACATGTGCCCCGGCACCAAGTATGGCTTCGCGACGTTCGTCGTCGCCCCACTTTCATAACACGTGCCCCGACACCAATTATTGCTCCGCGACGTTCGTCGCAGCGCCCGTGCGCCATCTTCATGATACGTGCCCCCGGCACCAAGTATTGCTCCGCGGCATTTGTCGCCGCACCCGTGCGCCCTCTTCATGATACGTGCCCCCGGTACCAAGTATTGCTTCGCGACGTTCGTCGCCGCACCACTTTCATAACACGTGCCCTGGCACCAAGTATTGCTTCACGACATTCGTCGCCACATCACTTTCATAACACGTGCCCCAGCACCAAGTATTGCTCAGCAACGTTCCTCGCCGTGCCTGTGCTCCATCTTCATGATACATGCCCCCGGCACCAAGTATTGCTTCACGACGTTCGTCGCCGTACCACTTTCATAACACGTGCTCCGTCACCAAGTATTGCTCCACGACATTCGTCGTCGTGCCCGTGTGCCATCTTCATGATACGTGCCCCCGGCACCAAGTATTGCTTCGCAACTTTCGTCGCCGCACCACTCTCATGACATGTGCTCCGGCACCAAGTATTGTCTCAGCGACATTCGTCGCCGCCCATGCGCCACAATCATGATACAGGCCTTCGGGCATCACACTTATTCACCACACCATGCGCCCCCGCATGGACGTGGAACATGCTTCGACCCACTCTCCGGAGTGTGCAGCATTCCGGGGGGCTCCATTCGTAGTGCTCCGGCACAAGAACCCCTCACAGCGGGATGGACTCATTACCACAAAGTCATCGCCGCCACGGGATGGGCTCGTTACCACAAAGCTATTGTCGTCACAATCATGGGGGGCTCTGTTCGTAGTGCTCTGGCACGAGGACCCCTCGCAGCGTGATGGACTCGTTACCACAAAGTCATCGCTGCCATGGGATGAGCTCATTACCACAAAGCCATCGCAGTGTTCATTCCGGGAGGCTCTGTTTGTAGTGCTCCGGCACGAGGACCCTTCGCAGGGGGATAGGTGACTCCTCCAGGACACTGTCTTCGCCAGGGTGCCTGCGTGACTGGCCTATGTGCTACGGCACCCCTATGGACTATGACCCCCGGATCACTCCGAGACGGGAGCAGGTCTTTGGAGGACATCGCGCCTAGTCCACCTGGCAGTTGGGCGTTGGGTCTTCTTCACCACTGCTAGGCCTGTGGGACTCTGCAAGGGCTTGGATTGAAGGCTAGATCAAGGGGTTCTCTGGCCACACAGACGCTGTGGGAGCCAGTCTTTCCAGACAAACAGAGCGATGCTGTGCGGGGCAGGCCATGTGAATATGCGATTCGACAGTCCGCGGAGCACCGGCAGCTGCGGAGCCCTCTGTAACGTGTCACTCCCGGGGAGCACCACGTGTCGCGTGATGACATCATCATCTCAACCTCTATAAATAGAGGTCTTGAGAATTCATTTGGAAGGTTGGACATTTTCAGAACACTTTCACTTTCTCACTCTAGAATCCTAGAGAGAGAAACATACATGACGCTGACTTCGGACCTAACCATCGAACTGTGACTGTAGTCGTATATTCATCCTGCGCCATCGCCCTCGCAGCACTGCCACCCTCAGGCTCTCTCTGGGAAGCCCTTGGTCTCTACCCTTGCTCCGCCCTTGCTGTGTCTCACATCAACATACTTGGCATCTGAGTCGGACTGCATTCCTTGTGGCACCTCCACGTCGACTGCGAACCCACTTTCCTTGGCATCAAATGGTAAGCTTATGAGAGCTCGGTAAGGTCGTTCAAGGACCAGCGAAGGAGTTACAAACGACTCAAGAGTCCATTGGATGTAATTTTTCAAAATATTTCAAACGACCATAAATAATTTGATGAGTTTCAAATCGATCATAATCAATCATAAATATATATATCAAAACAAATATTAACAATCACAACATGTTCCAAAATGATCATTTTCAAGCCATCGTTTTAAATGTAATCATGAATTTCTAAAGGATTTCAAAACGAACACAGATACCTCGAAGGGAAATATAGGAAGGGTTGCATACAATCACAAGCATTTTGACCACAATATGGGTAAAAGTTTCAACTCAATATCCTTCAATCAGATAATAGGACATTCATTTGAGCATCATTTTTCAAAATAATCATTGTAAGATACAATGTAAGCAAATTCAAAGTTATTGATCCTGGGGAGAGGCAATGCCATTTAGGCAATGCCCAGAGCACACATGCATGATGTACAATAACTAGCACTTTCAATCGATCAAGGAACTAGCCCTACATAATTATGCAAGTTCAGACCCCTCATAACGCCTCTCCACAAAACAAATTCCCAGGTCAACACATAAAAAGACAATCATAGAATCAACAAGAAATTCAATACTTGACATGCAATAAAAATGAACATCAACATGAATTAAATAAACCAAAATCAATTAAGGTTTGGATGACATTTCAACATGCTGATATCAATTCATCATTCAGGATCCAAGAACAGTCTCGAACAAATAGCAAGAACAAATACGAACAGTTATTGAATTCAGGAACAACAATTCAGAAGAAAGAACGCAAACAATTATTGAATTTTCTCAGCATGCAATAACATGCGAGTATTGATAAGATTTTCAAATAACCGATTTAGGTTCAATGTTAAGATTTTCTTAGCAATAACATGCTGATATCAATGCAAATCTCAGTGTTCAACAACAGCCATAAAGAAATCGAAAGAATACTCACGGACACAAGTTATAAAATTAGGTGTTGGACAAAAATCTTTACCCAGCATTCAGATAGAAACCCTTACATGATCCGAAGTTAAGCTAGTCTAGGCAGAAAATCTTTTGCTTTAACCAAAACTGAATAATCCAATTATTAGTATACAATATATACTATGATATTATGAATTCAACACTGAGCCATGCAAACTCCTAGAATGGCCCCCTCACCGAGTATGTAAAATTATTAAAATGCCCCTTATGTTAAAATTATCAAAAACACCCATTTCATACTTAAATCACCAAAACCACCTTCCCATCAATAAAATCACTAAACTATTCCTACCGTATGTGAAAATACCGAAATACCTTTTATAGGTAAAATTACCGAAATACCCTATTTGGGTGGCAATTACATGAATACCCCCTAGGGATTCTCGACACCGAAAAAATCTCAAAAATAAATTAAAACACTCCTTTAAGTATCCTGAAGTCATTTCGGGCTAAAAAAATATTTTAGAAAATTTTTGGTTTGCTATGTCAAGTTTTTCAAGATTTCTTTTTAATTGATACCCTAATTTAGCATCCTTTGCGAATGCCAAAAATTCTCAAATATTTCCACAACGTACGTCTCATAAAAATAATGGGGGTTAATGTTTCAGACTTTGTCAGATTTTGATCCTAACTATTCATAAAAATTCTTATGAAGACTGCCTAACCTAACACCCCTGCACACACCCCCCCCCCCCCCCCCCGGTGACAAAAAAATTTACTATTCAAATCAAACTCACAGAATATTTCACCTTAAACACACACATCTCACCTTCTTCTTCATTCTGCCGAGATGCACTCCATTACATATATGATTTACCCACATTGTTACACACTTAACATGAACACCTACACTTAAACACACATATTAACGCACCTATGCCCACCTATTACACACAACAACACAAAATCAAAATAGATATACACACATTACACCACTGCACACACATATTTTATTGACTGAATGCACACACACCTGCTACACACACACACACACTCTACACTACACTTGCACGGATCCACACATATACTTTTTACACCCCACCCACTAAAATACACACACTAACACACTAATTCACCTACTACACACACAATTACGCACATTTACCCCATACCCAAGATATAAACCCACCTTGATACATTAACACACACATTGAAACCATTCGAACATACACACAAACAGCCACACCAAGAACACACACAACCCTTCAACAATTCACAACCATACACTGATACTAAACTACCTTACAGTACTTGATACGCACTCATATCCATGAAAATTCATACATATACATTTATTACACACTCACACGCACACCCAGAACACACACACGCTCTTCACCTTAACGCACACATACTGCTCACCTACGAACACACACTTCAAATTTACTAGAGGGAAAGATTACGTTTAGGAGTTCTCCAACTCTCTCTCTCTCTCTCTCTCTCTCTCTCTCTCTTTCCTTTCTCTTCCTCAAGCTATCTATTTTTCTTCTCTGCTCTTTATATTCTTTTCTTGTTTCTTATGTTCTGCCTCTTCTTTCTTCTTTTCATTTAATTTTTCCTAAAGATTCTAACCATTATTTTATATTTTAATCAACTTAGTAGTCAATTAGAGAAGTAGGTGGTAGCTCCATATTAAGACCATCTCTCCGAAATTTGACACGCATGCCCTTTTTTCAAAATTTGCAAAATAGCCCCCAAAATTTTTTAAAATTACAAAATGACCCCAAAATTTTAAAAATTACATATTTGCCCGCAAATCATTTTAACATTTCTTTATCTACTAATACCCAAGAATTGCTCAAAATTATTTCCCATCTATTTTTCAGAGCACAGATGATTATTTTAAACAACTCCCAAAATACCGGATATTACATTCTCCCATCTTATAAAAATTTTGTCTTCAAAATTTGATCTCGGGTTTCTTATTACCTATAATATTTAGATACTACGCTTTTGCTGTGTAACTCTGATCACTATCAAATAGTAGTTGAGCTATATCTTACCTTCATACACAATTCATTCCGACATATACTCGAACGTAACAACTAAATTTTAAATCGTAATGCTAAACTAAAACTAGTCAGGTTATCACTTGTGCTTTAATCATTCCAGTACTTTACGATCAATGACTTAGGTAATACGTAACTCACTGAAGTGAATTTATACCATTCTAAATTCAATGCATATAAAACGAATTAAATCAATCCTTAATCCAATATGCCTCCATTGTGTTATACAGAAAATATAGTAGATCATACTCTTGTATAATCCAATTAATAATAATGAGCTTAACTTCAAGTTTAAGGTGCACTAAAATACTAGATGATGGTAACGTTTGACTTGCAATCCAAAAAAGCTAATATGGAGAGGATAACCAATTCTTATAAGCACTTACACCTCATAGAAAGGCGGGAAAACAAAATGTAACTGTTGTGGTTTAGTTACGCACATGATGTCTTAAATCAAAAGAGTCCAAACTGTTACCAAATTCATCACGGAGAGATATGTTACCTTAACATAGAGCAAAATATGATTCTACACTCGCATGTCTTGCACTTTCACTAGAGTTTAAGGCTTTTAGTTATCACGTCACTAATGATTCATAGTCACATTATTTACCAAAAATCTATAGTCTTATCCTTCGATTATCTGTTTCAGTTAAATGTTCAGAATCCCTCAATTTAAAAAGCAAGTACATGGGGTCTACTATTGCATGCGCAACTAAAATCTCAATCTTATATTGAATCATCAAATAAAGTATCTGAACTAGTCCACGTTCCCAGGGTCTACTCTTACTCACCGATTATCTGAGGCTTAGGAGTCTACCTAATATCACATATGCAGTGAAACTATGCAAATTCTAAATCAGGTAAAGATACACTTACATAACATATAGTCAATTTCAAAATCATTTGAGAATAGAACACAATAGAATTCACACAGTCAGATTAGGTATGAATAACAATCATTGCATGTTGCCATTTTGGAACACATTAAAAAAAAGACCGATCACAAATAATTGGTGGTGATTATACAACAAAACATCTAATGTTAATCACAACAAATAATGATCTCAGTCAAGCATTTAGGGGTCAAATGATAACGATAATTACAATCGAGCGATCAAAATGCAACAATCTTTCACAACATCATACGTATTGACTCTCGAGATTCATAATACAATTTTTATAGCATCCCAAAGAAATGACGAGTACAGAAATAATGGTGTAGGTATGACAAAGCAAAGTCAACCCAATGACTCAGAGATATTATGATCAATAAAGGTTATTGATCCTTGATAGGATTCGTAGCTTTCCCATTGCTAGTGGGTCAAATACTTTCCCACCAAGTCCAAATAGATTTGAAAGAGGCAAATAAATATCCTGAAAAAGGAATAAGACGACTCAGCATGAATGACATCTTCTCCAACGTCTCAGAAGTTGGAATTTAATTAAGTCACAATTGAATTCAACACACAAAGAATGAACAAGATGACAAAGTAGGATCCCACACTTCTTATCGTCTTCTCAAACCAAATTTAGACATAACAACAATCATTCTCCAAAAAATACTATTCTCACTCGTAAATCAAATCACTAACTTAACTACTACTCATACCTTATGAACTTTTCAAACACTACTAGGGTTTCCTCTCACAATCTACGGATGCATGATTGGAGTATTACCAACCCATATCTAGTATGATATCAAAATCCTGAACAACAAATGGGATGAGATCCACCAGAAGATCTTTATCCCCCACATGGATAGTACAGTTAGAATAATAAAAACAATCATAGACACTCCCAACGGAGTGCCTATCACAGGATCAGTTCCTAAAGGATGGATTTTGACTCTCAATTGCTATGCTAAAGTAAGAGATAGAAAAGAATACGATGCTCCATAATCAAATAATATAGGAACACCTAGTGGGTTAATGTGTAGTGTACCTAACATTACGTCATCGGATGTAGTAGCATCCTGAGCAGACATTAAGTAAGTCTAGCTAATGTCCTCGACCCCTGCCTCTGCTGGGCTTCAGATTGTTGAGTCTGGCCTTGCCGACCTTGTCATCTTCCTTGACGGGGACCACTGCTTGTTGATGTACTAGCTATAGGTGAGAGATAGAGAGAGCTAACTGATTATCACCCACCAACAAATGGATAGTCTCAAACTTGATGCTCCACACTGCCACACTAAAAACATCCTCCCATAACTCTCTAGCATGGTTTACCACCATGATACCCCCACACCTGAGGTGGCCAAAAGTGCTGCTTTGTAGGTCGAACTACGGAACTCCGTGATGGTTTGGCTCTAGTACTCTCAACTGGTTGAGCACCTACACTTCGCGCTCCTCCGAATCCTATATTCTATCAAGGTCTAAATCCCTAAGCCGATACAGGCCTGAATTCCCTATTCTGGCCCATTCAGTTGCTTTGGGTACTTTTTGTGCTGAATGTGCAAACTACCGACGTTTGTCAGGCTTCGTAAATCTGTCCTGAGAAAACTCTTGCCTAACTCTCTTTTGTCCACCCTGTCTTTGCTTGTACCTCCTTTTTTATCAGACTTGGATTGCTCCAAAGTGCGTGCTAAGTCTACACATTCCACATAGTTCACCAATCAAGCAAAGATCGCTCTATCTCTCGATTTAGGCCTAAGGCCCAACTCAAACATTCAAATCTATCTCCTTCAGTTGGCAACGTCCTTACTGTAAATCTGGCGAGGCACGAAAACCTCTTTTCAAACTTATCTACCGATTCTTGATTTGCTTGCGTCACGTCACATCAGCAAATTCTCTCAATGTCTATTCACGATAAGTCGTAAAAAAATATTGGTTGAAGAATAATTGCCTAACTTGTTCCTAAGTCATCTCATCCAACTATTGAGTCGAACTCCTTTCTACCATTTTTCACCACTAATTTGCCTCATCTCTCAGTTTATAGATAGCAAAATTCAATCTTTTGTCTCTCACAATAGTGAATGGCTCAAAAAAAATTTTCCATTCCGTTAATCCAGTTCTTTGCCTCCATAGGTCCAATGACCCCCTAAAATTAGGCGCATTTTGTTGGTAAATTCATCCAAAGTACTCTCATCTTGAGGTCGTACTTGTGGTTGAACCGGATTCGATGCTCCTTGTTGTTGGTTCGCCAGATTCTTTGTCATCAAGGTCAGAATCAAGTTCACAATGTTTAACAGTGTAGTCATTGGTTCTGGATTCTATAGTTACTACCTATTAGGTAGAGGTACCTCTCTATCGGGGAGCTATTGGCCCTTCGTACTATCTCCACTACTAATGCTAGGAGTGCGAGCCATATAGGTACAATGAATAGTTACCAGAGTTATACTAACATGAGTCTAAAGGATAGTACAATTACAAGTTAAAGGCACACTTCTTAACTATGCCATCACCTTACCCCACTCTCGTTAACCAAAAAATGATTTTATAGAATTGTATTAACTATACTCTGTGGTTTCATGCCTACAGAATCATATACCTATACTTTTAATACCACAAGACCGAACTGCTCTGATATCAACTGAAAAATCCTGGAAGTCTAGAGCTCCATCGCCCCGAACTCCCGGAGCATTAACCTACCACATTACCTCAAACCTGTCAAATCTTGTTTAATGACACATACTTCAGATCATCTCACTAGACATCACTCAAATTCTTCAAAATACAAGATTATAAAATTGCTAAACTTAAACTATTAAAACTTAGGCTCTTTATAAACTCGAGTTCCTATAGAACAAGTTAACAATACCAACCCACGCAAGGGTCTTACTATGCAGAGTGGTGGGCTCTCTGGAATCTCACATAAACTCTAAACCATTCCCGAGCACTCTAAAGCTGATCATTACCTGCAGAAGGGAATCAAAGGAAAGGTGAGCTTTAGAGAGCTCAGTAGGGTCGTTCAAGGACAACCGAAGGAATTACAAACAACTCAAGAGTCCATCTGATGATATTTTTCCAAAATATTTCAAACGATCATAAATAGTTTGATGATTTCCAAACGATAAATAGGTACTTAAACAAACATTATCAATCACAATATGTTCCAAAACGATTAATAAAAGATCATTTTTAAGCCATCATTTTAGAATGCAATGCTGAATTTCCAAATGATTTCAAAACGAACTCAGATACCTCAAAGTGTAATATGGAAAGGGTTTCATTCAATCACAAACAGTTTGATCACAATATGGGAAAGAGTTTTAACTCAACCCCCTTCAATCAGATAACAAGACATTCATTTGAGTATCATTTTTCAAACTAGTCATTGTAAGATACAATGTAAGCAAATTCAAAGGTACTGACCATGGGCAGAGGCAATGCCATTCAGGCAATGCATGATGTATAATAGCTAGCCATTTCCATCGATCAAGGAACTAACCCTGAATAATTACGCAAGTTTAGACCTTTTATAACGCCTCTCCACAGAATAGATTTTTAGGTCAACATAGAAAAAAATAAATCATAAAATCAACAAGAAATCCAATGCATGAATTCAATTAACCGAAATCAATTAGGGTTTTGATGACATTTAAACATGTTGATATCAATTCATCCATCAGGATCCAAGAACAGTCTCAAACAAACAGCAAGAACAAATACAAATAGTTATCAAATTTAGGCACAACAATTCCAAAGAAAGAATGCAAACAATTATCGAATTTGCTCAGCTTGCAGTAATAGGCGACCATCGATAAGATTTTCAAATAACCGATCCAGGTTCATTGTTGGAGTTTTCTTGCCAATAACACATTGATATTAATACAAATCTCAATGTTCAACAATAGCCATAAGAAAATCAAAAGAATACTTATGAATACAAGTTATCGAAATTGGGGTTCAGATAGAAGTCCTTACTTAGAATTTAGAGAGAAACCCTTACCTTGATCTGAAGCTAAGCTAGTCTAGCCGGAAAGTCTTTTACTTTAACCTAAACAGAACAATCGAATCATTAGTATACAGTATATACTACAATATTACACATTCAATACCGACTCATGCATACTCCCATAATGCCCCCCTTACTGAGTATGTAAATTACCAAAATGCCCCTTATATGTAAAATTACCAACCCCCCTATGTGTAAATTTACCAAAAAAAACAACTCTTTCTTGCTTTAAATCACCAAAGCAGCCTTCCCATGAGTAAAATCGCTAAATAATCCCTACCATATGTGAATTAACTCAAAAATACATTTTACAGGTACAATTACCAAAATATCCCTGAGGATTCTCGGCATCGAAAAATCTTAAAAACACTATTTCAATTATCCTGAATTCATTTTTAGACTAATAAGTACTTTGAAAAATTTTCACCCCAAAAATCTCAAACCGGTGCCTCGATCGAGCACTCAGAAGCCAGTTCTGTTAAAATAACTATCAACCTCATAATTGCAAGAAATTTTAGAAAATGAAACATCTCAGTAATATAAGGTTTCCCTAAAATTTTTAGATTAAAAGAGCTTAGTTTGCTATGTCAAATATTTTAAGATTTCCTTTTAATTGATACCCTAAATTAGCATTCTTTACGAACGCCGAAAATTCCCAAATTTTTATAGTGTTCGTCTCATAAAAATAATGGAGGTTACTATTTTGAACTTTGTCAGATTTTGATCCTAACTATTTACAAAAATTCATATAAAAACTGCCTAACGTAACCTTCCTGCTCCACATTAGTGACAAAAACAGTAGTATTCAAATCAAACTCACACATTATTTCACCTTAAACACACACACACATACTTCACCTTCTTCTTCATTCCGCTGAGATGCACTCCCTTACATACATGATTTATCCACACTGTTACACATACACCTATACCTAAACACACACATTAACGCATCTATACACAACTACACAAAATCAAAACACATATACACCACACATTAAACCACGAACACACATACACCTACTACATGCACACACACACACTCTGCACTCACACAGATTCACACATACACTTCTTAGACTCTACTCACTAAAATACCCACACAAACACATTAAGTCACCTACTACACACAAAATTACGCACACTTACCCCATATTCGAGATATACACACACCCTAACACATGAACACAAACACTGAAACCATTTGAACACACACACACACACACTCACATAGAGTGCCGTACCAAGAAGACACAGCCCTTCGACAATTCAAATACACACACTGAACACATACTAACCTAGCTTGCACCACTTGATACAATCCCATATCGATGCAAATTCATACGTATACACATATTACAAACTCACACGCACACACAATACACACACACGGTCTTCACCTTAACACACATTGCACACCTACGAACACCCATTGAAAAACATGCACTTCAAATTTACTAGAGGAGAACATTACTTTTAGGAGTTCTCTGATTTCCTCTCTCTCTCTTTCTCCCCCCCCCCCCCGCCCCCGAGCTCTACATTTTCTTGCTATGTTCTTTTTGTTCTTTTCCTGTTTTGTTTTTTATTTCTTCTTTTCATTTAATTTTTTCTTAAGATTCTAACCATTATTTTATATTTTAATCAACTTACTCATCAATCAAAGAAGTAGGTGGTGGATCCGTATTAAGACCGTTTTTCAAAATTTTGACACGTGCCAATTTTTTTTAAATTTGCAAAATAGCCCCCAAACTTTTTAAAATTACAAAATGACCCCAAAAGTTCTAAAAATCACAATTTTGCCCCCAAATCATTTTAATATTTCATTCTCTACTAATACCTGAGCATTGTTGAAAATTATCATCCACTTATTTTTTGGAGTGCAGATGATCATTTTAAACAGCTCCCAAATTACCGAATGCATGACCCTTCGACACGAGATTTAAGATTTCATAGACAGGGGTGAAGTTTTCCCTCCCATCAGACCAAATGGCAGAAAAGAACCTTTGCCACCTCGTAGGATTAACTGTATTAATGATAGCGAATCAGCCATGGATCCAACCATTTTCATTATCCCAACTAGCTAGCCAGTTTTTATGTCAGTGTCCGCTTATGATTCTCTGCCACAGTTTTGCGATGTGATCACTTGGGAAGAGTTAATGGAAGGTGATACCTTCACAGTTGAAGAAGAAACAGTAAAGAAACTAGGTTTACGATGCCAATATATCCCACTTAACCTGATCAGGCCAAGTATACTAGACCCTGCTCCTGCCAGCCACATCTGACCCACCATTCTCTCAAGACCTTTTAGATGATGAGGTCATTTGACAATTAGAGAAGATCAAAGCCAACATTTTGATATTGGGATTACTGTCAACCTCATACCCTTACCACCAAGCTTTTATTAGACTTTTTAGTAAAACCCAAATACTGATCCAGACCCAACCTGAAGACCTGTCCCAAGTGCTAAGGGTTGCACATTCAGAAATGTCCTCACATTTTTTAGTCTGATCCGCCCCAATCAGGACCAAGTCATAATGATCCATTCCATATTATTATAAGAGCACTTTATAAGGTTCCATTGATCCTCATAGACAATGGTTCTGCTTTAAATGTATGTCCCCATGCATCGTTCAAGCCCTCAGTATTGACCCGTCAGAATTCATCCTTTCTAACTAAGCTATTCAAGCCTATGATACCACTAGAAAGGAGGTGATTGGTACAGTGAAGCTTCCACTAAATGTGGTACTGCTACCTTCGATGTTAAGTTTCAGATCGCCTTAATTTTGTGTTGGGAAGACCTTGGATACACTCGAAGGGTGTAATTCATTCTACATTGCCACAAAAGGCCATGTTTGTGTTGAATGATGTCATTTTCACCATAATGGGAGATTCGCAGTTGCTGTAAATAGGACAGGTCGAGACGACAGTGTTCAGGTGCCCCATGATTCATGGGATATTTTGCTCAGTGGATTTAGGATGCATTACCTAGTTCAGTGTCTTGAGCATGAGGAAGTTTTTCACGGTGCAAACTTCCTCACCTTTGCCCCTACAACAATACGACAATGCTCCCCATGATGAGGAAATTGTACTACTTTCCTGAAAAAGGCTTAGGCTAAAACTGTCATGGAATTCCTAGCTTTTCAGATATGGAGAATAAAAAAGATGAGTTTGGCCTAGAGTACAAGTCAAGCCAGCAAGAAGAGAAAAGAAGGAAGCTATCGGGAAGGTCGCCCAGGTTAAAAAGGACAAGGAAGGTGAAATGCACATAAACGGGACCAAGATCTCTACTATGAACGGATGCTTCATCAGAGAAAGAGATAGTGGGCCCTTCTATGGATTTCTAGTGACAGTTTATAGTGTTGAGACAGGAAATTAAATCAAAGGATGAGGGATATTGTGCAATTGTGCATGGGTCGAGGATGAAGAACTGTGGTACAGACCGAGTTGAGTACCAAAGAAGTCTTAGATTGGATGGATTTGATGGAGCTAGGATCAATAAAAGTATGCTTCGCAGATATGTTTAGCCCAGTGCTTATTTATGAAGTGGACGACTAGATCATGGACCCAATTCCAGCATAAGGCGACACGAGTAATTTAATGATCAAATATGGACCACTGACCGTAGGAGAGGTTACTAAAAGAAGTCTTGCTGTGAAAGATACTTTGGGGTCAGAAGACTTGGATGCCTATGTCACCTTAGCCAATCTAAATTTCCTTACCTACTATGTATTTCTAGACTACTTGACTAATAATATCATACTTGATTTCAATTATTCTTGGCTGCTGAAATAGGTTATGATGAATTAATCAACTCGGTTAATGATGAGTCGCTCCTAATGGACTTAGAAGATAAAAAAATTTAAAAGAAATGATGAAAGAAATAAAAAAATCGAGAATCTCTTTGTGTCAAGCTAGTGGCCAAGAAAACTATCAAAGTAAACATAGGCTCCCCCGAAGATGCCAAAGAAATCAAAATAGGGGCTAGTCTAGATGAGAGAGAAAGAGAAGAAATGACTGCACTCCTTATGGAATTCATCGATGTATTTGCTTGGTCATATAGTGACATGTCTTGTATAGACCCGTCCATCCTAGAATACCACCTACCTATTTTACCTGAAGCCACGCCCCGTCAAATAAAAACTTTGCAAGTTGAGACCGGAGTGGTCCTTTAAGGTCAAGGAAAAGGTGACGAAGTTACTCCACACTGGCTTCATCCGAGTGATCGAGTACCCTACCTGACTAGCCAACATCATACCCATCCTCAAATCTTTCGGTCAAGTCAAGATGTGTGTTGACTACCAAGACCTAAATCGGGCATCTTCCAAAGATGACTTTCATTTACCCATCATAGACCTAATCATAGAGAACACATAGTATGAGTTGGTATCCCTTGTAGATTGTTTTGTGGGGTATAACTAAATTAAAATGGCTCCTGAGGACCACAAGAAGACAGCCTTCACCAGCCGGTGGGGTTCCTTCTGTTATACAGTGATGCTTTTCGACTTGAAGAATGTCAGGATTACATATCAGCAAATGGCTACTACCCTGTTCCATGATATGATCCATAAGGAGGTGGAAGTTTATGTAGATGATTTGATCATCAAATCAAGGAAGATTGAAGATCATAGTACGCTTTGAAAGATTGAGGCAATACAAGGTGAGGTTTAAACTACAAAAGTGTTTGTTTGGTGTCATAGCAGGAAAGTTGCTAGGTTTCATGGTAAGTAAATATGGATAGAGGTGGATCTAACCAAAATCAAAGCCATGGTTGAGATGTCCCCACCCAAAGCCAAAAAGGAGATTTCTTGGATTCTTGGGAAGAATCCAATACATTAGCCGGTTCATATCCCAGTTAACCATGACCTGTGAACCCATATTCAAACTATTGAAGAAGGATTCGAGCAAAGAATGAACCCCTATGCCAGGAAGCCTTCGACAAGCCCTTTGTTACTGTATTTAACTGTGACCAATACCATAACTAAAGCCATGTTAGCTAAGCATTTGGAAAATTCATTGGTTGAAAGGGCTATGTACTATGTCAGTAAGAACTTGACCCAAAGAGAGGTGAACTACTACAAAAAAACATGTGTGTCTTTGGTTTGGGTAATGCAAAGATTAGGACACTATGTCCTAGCTTATCCCATTAGGCTATTGGCCATAATGGACCCCTTGAAGTACATGTTTGAGAAGCCTTTCTTGTCTAATTGCACAACCAAATGGCTTCACACAAAAATCAATTAAAGGAAAGGCTATACTCGACATGTTAGCTGATTGTCCGACATATGATACCAGTCGATGGAAAGTGAAGCTCCGTGATGAAGGAGTTTTTATTGTGGAAATGGAGATGAGGTGGCAGTTGTACTTTAATGGAGTAGTGAACAACAAGGGTTTTGGAGTAGGGGTATTGTTTATCTCATCAGAGGAGCCCACTCACCCATAGCCATCAAGTTGACTTTTGACAAGACTAACAACACCACTGAGTACGAAGCTAGTATCATCAGTTTAGATATAGCCCTAAACCTAGGAGTCTAGGAGATCACAGTGTATGGAGATTCAGCCTTGATCATATATCAAATCTAGGGTATGTGGAGAATTAGAGATGAACGCTTACAAGCATATCATTCCCACTTGGAGAAAATTGTATACCAGTTTGAAGAGGTAGAATTCCATTACCTGCCTAAGCCAAGAATAACTTTGCTGATGCCCTAGACACCCTTGCATCATTAGTAGACATACCCGAAGGACAGGAAGTAGAGTCATTTGTCATATTGAAGAGGGACCGACCAGCATATTTCTTTATATCTCCCGTAGAAGAAGACGGAGTAGTCGAGCCATGGTATATTAATATACAAAATCTCATTCGAGATAGAAAATATCCCGAAGGGTGTTCAGTGAAGGACTGAGTAGCTTTGAAAAGATGGGCAGCACTGTTCATCATGGGTGACCGGAGATTGTATAAGAGACATTATAATGGGGAGCACCTATTGTGTGTAACCAAAAAAGCTGAAAGTAGCCAAATCATGGAGGACATCCACGCATGAGAATGTGGACCACACATGAATGGGCGAATGCTGGTAAAAAAAGTCTTCTAACAGGGGTACTACTAGAGTACTATGGAGCAAGACTGTGTTGAGTATGTGAGGACGTGTCATAAATGTGAAGTGTACGCTAACTTGTAACACTTAGCTCCTCAGGATTTGTACAACACGACCTCCCTTGGCCATTCTTAGTTTAGGGAATAGATGTGTTAAGAAAGATCAGTCCCAAGGCATCTAATGGATATGAATTCGTACTGGTAGCCATGGATCACTTTACGAAGTGGGTAGAAGCCATTTGGTATGTTGTACTCAATGCCAAGAAGGTGGCTCGATTTATTCGAACCAATATCATTTGCCGATATGGACTACCCCAAGAGTTGATCTCAGACCATGGGCTATATTTCAAAGGAGAAGTCTTAGACCTAGCCGAGGAGTACAGTATTATTTGACATCGCTCGTCACCATGTCGACCACAAACCAATCAGGCTATCGAGGCTGTCAATAAGAATATAAAGAGCATGTTGAATAAAATGACAGATTCCTGCCCTACGCACTTTAGGCTATAGGAAATCAGTGAGAACATTAACCAGGATACCTCATATTCATTAGTCTACAACACGGAACTCGTACTCCCAGTAGAATTGGAAGTCAACTCTCTTAGAGTGCTATTGGAGAATAAGATAGTCGAGGAAGACTGGAGGAGACATAGTTTCGAAGAATTGGCATTAGTAGATGAGAAAAGGTTGAAGGCGCTCTATCACCTTTAGGGTTACCAGATGCGGATTGCCCGAGCATTCAGTAAGTGAGTGAAGAGACACGGATTAAAAGAGGGAGATCTAGGGTTAAAGGAGAAAATTAGTCAAATTTGGAAACCATGACAAAAGCATGAACCTAACTGGTCAGGTGCCTTTATGATTAAGCAAATCATGACTGGGGGTGCAGCATTGTTAGTCAACGTAAATAGGATTGAGTCACAGTTAGTCAATCTAGTTCGATTGAAGAAATATTATGCTTTAGCGAAATTTTATAATTGAACTACGAATGACCTGATCATCCTTAAGAACATTTTTCCAGCACACACAAATTTACCACGAGTAAAGATATAGGTACATAGGTAGCCCGTAAAGTTACCACGGGTGTGGTCAAATTTTAATAAAATTCTTTTATTCTACTTATTGAAACACTAACTATATTCCTGAGAAAAATAAATGCCCGCTAGGGTGAAACCCTATAAAGTGCGGCCTAGACAAAAGTTAGGGCAAGAAAATTCTAAGTCTTATCAGTAACCTGTGGGACATTGACCAGCATCTATTTCAATTTATTCATAGTTAGACTCTTCTCTCCATTCAAGATAGACTTCCATGTTTCCATACTTTGCTTGTAAGCCGGCCTCTAAGATTATGAAATGACATCCTCCAGTTCCTCCACCAAAAAAGCAAGTCTTCGCTCCGCTTTTTCTTTGTCTTTATTACCCTGCCTGTCAAACTGACCCTCAAGATAAGCATCCACACTGGCTTCCTGGTACCGAGTAGCTTTAACTGTAACGCCCCGAATTTTCGGAGTGTTAATATCAAATAAACAGAGTCAGAAAACCTAAAATTTCCAAAAGTCTCCCAAACAGGTTATTCAGAGCATCTAAACAGAAAATCTCTAATTTACACAATTAAATGTCAAATAGGCCTAAAACAGTAATTTAATCCCCAATTTACTCATACAAGGAGTTCCAAATGAAACGTCAAAATCCCAATAATTCTTCTTATTATAATTTCTAAAAATAATCAAAGTAGCTCTGAGATTAAACCGCTAGCTCTCAGTCACTTCGCTAAGCCCGTAATTTAATCCCCTCTACTGATCACATGAAAGTAAAATAATAAGGGGGTGAGCCAAATGCCCAGTAAGGTCGCTCAACGGACCAATCAAAATGGGATACAAAGATATCTGAGAAAACAAGATCAGACGTACAGAATTTTAACAGAACATATACGAACCAGAATTGTCAAAATACAAAATATGTTTCGTAGAAAGACAAAATTTCAAAATGTATTCTTATATAGAAACTGACACTAGAGAGCCATTCAGAATAAGGTCACACGTGCCATCACTGACACGTGGAACCAGGTTCAGAAAATAAGATCGCGATCTCTAGCTCATCCCACTGAGCTAGCCCACGTTCCAATCCACGTGGGTAAGTCGGAAACGGAAACGTCACATATACTGTGACATGGCTCACATAATTTTTCTACACTTTGTTCAATAAATTAGGCGAGACACCAACAAGCTGCCTAGATCATGTAAACTAGTGGATCAACTACACCTTGTGGCCCACGGCTCACAAAAGTGTACTTATAAGTCACGCAACCCCAAAGTCATGTGACAGAACTTTACGAAAATTTGCGAAGCGATTCAACTGGAGTATTCCAATAATTTTATAAACTAGTCGGAAGTACACTTGAACTGAAAAGAATAATCACAAATGTATTTAATGAAAGTGGTGGCAACCAATCAGAGAGTTTGTGATAGCAAACTATAACTAAACAAAGAAACAAGACTGCTTGGGCACATAAATGAGATAACAAATTAAGTACCCAAGTTTATAGCTTTATCAACTGAAGAATGAAATATTTTATTACATTGGATGGGAGCCAACACGTGTGGCAGTAGAAGAAAACAAGTAGATATGATGAAACATGCATGATACACAAAAAGTCATGCATGTCCATTACATGCAAGAAGCCAGGTGTGAGTGGAGAAATCATGAGGCTAAATGAATTGGAACAACATAACCTCACACCCACAAAAGCCGCGATGATGCAGCATACGCCACTCAATGGGCACGCACGACGAGGTCAATACACAGTTCACACAAAAACTCAAACAGGAAGGAAAACAAAGAGAGAACGACCATGGTGACGGCTGAACGGTTTCACGGCACGAAAAACGAGATAGCCCAAATGATCAGAATTTTAGTAAACTAGACAGTGCTTAGCAACGAAAATTGATGCAGCAGAACAATAACCTTTAAGCACAATTGCTTACAAACAGTCGTTCCAAAATTGAATTGATCGAACAGAAAATTTAATCTTTCTCGAATCCAAAGACAATTTGATTGAATAATTAAACCTTTAAACAGATGATTGGTCCAACGCTAATTCAGATTTCAAAAAGTAAATCCTTACCTCTGATCGTGATTAAACCCAAAATTTGATTTCCTCAATTCAATTGTATCAAAGCCCTAAAAATTGACAAACCCAAAGGTTTCAAATCAAATTATAATGACAACGAAATTCGTAAACTACTACAATCCCAAATCAAAAATCAATTTAAATTCTTACCTCAAGCAATTTGTCAAAATTCCAAGAAGTCTCTTCCTAAGGATTCCTTGGAGGCTCTTCTGAATTTTTGGTGTGCTCTTAAGGTTCCTAGAGAATATATAGTACGTAAATTATCAATAACCTACAAGAACAATGATTATATTCCTAAAACAAATAGAATTTCAAAATACCCATTACGTCCCAAACTCTTTAATAATTTTTTTTTACGCATTTAAATATGAGGGGTCTAACATCCTCCCCCCCTAAATAAAAATTCCGTCCTCGGAATCAAAATGTACCTGAGGTGCCAAAAAGGTGCGGATAAGTACGTCGCATATATTCTTCAGATTCTCAAGTAGCCTCCTCAGTTTCATGGTTCTGCCATAAAACCTTAACTAAGGGAATAACTTTCGTCCTCAACACCTGATCACGACTGTCAAGAATCTCAATTGGTTGCTCTTCGTAGGAAAGGTTCTCTTGCACTGATAAAGGCTCATACGGCACAATGTGCGTCGGATCATAAACGTACTTCCTCAGATTCGAAACATGAAAAACATTATGAACGTGTGAAAGCTCTGGCGGCAATGCAACTCTGTAAGCCAGGGGACCGATCCTCTCCAAAATCTAGAATGGCCCGACAAACCTAGGGCTAAGCTTACCCTTCTTACCGAAACGCATCACCCCCTTCCAAGGCGAAACTCTTAAGAACACGTGATCACCTACTTCAAACTCTAGTTCGCGGCGACGGTGAGATGTATAACTGCGTTGTCTGTCCTGAGCTGTTTTGAGATGTTCCCGAATCAAGTCAACTTTTTGAGTAGTCAACTGTACCAATTCTGGTCCCAATAACTGTCTCTCCCCTACCTCATCCCAACATAGTGGTGTCCTGCACCTCCGTCCATACAATGCCTCAAACGGTGCCATTTTAATACTTGTCTGATAGCTGTTATTGTGGGCAAACTCAACTAAAGGTAAATGGCTATACCAGCTACCACCGAGGTCTAGTGTGCAAGCTCTCAACATGTCCTCTAGTGTCTGAATAGTACGTTCAGACTGCCCATCTGTCTGTGGGTGGTAAGCAGTGCTAAAATAGAGATCGGTACCCATGGAATTCTGGAAGCTCCTCCAAAATTTTGAAGTAAAATGTGGATCTCGATCGGACACTATTGATAATGGTACTCCATGCAACCTCACTATCTCATCAATATATATTTGCACTAGCTCCGATAATGGTGCTGTAGCTCGGATTAGAAGGAAATGTGCAGACTTTGTCAACCTATCAACAATAACCCAAATAGTGTCAAAACCCTTGACTGTCCTCGGTAAGCTTACCACAAAATCAGTTGTTACATGCTCTCACTTCCACTGCGGAATCTCAAGTGGCTGAAGTGGTCCACTAGGCTTTTGATGCTCCGTCTTCACTCTCTGACAGACCAAGCAATAAGAGACAAATTCTGCTATATCCGACTTCATGCCGCTCCACCAAAAATTCTCCTTAAGGTCATGATACATCTTTGTTCCTCCTGGGTGGATAGAGAAACTAGAGTTATGAGCCTCTAACAATAATTCCTTCCTCAAGGACATATCTGCTGGTACACAAAGTCTCTTATGGAACCAAACTACACTGTGCTCATCAACTCTAAACTCAGACTGTTTTCCATTATTAATGTTCTCGATAATGCGAACTATACCAGAATCTCCATCTTGAGCTTCCTTGATCCTGCTAATCAAGGTAGGTTGTACCTGCAATGCAGCCAAGTACTCTTCACCATCTTGCCATCTGATATCCAGATCCAGGTTCTTCATGTCTTCTAATAGTTGAGGTTGACAGGTGATAAGTGCTGCTAGGTTTCCTGTGCTCTTCCTGCTGAGTGCGTCAGCCACAACATTCGCCTTACCTGGGTGATAGTGAATCGTGCAGTCATAGTCTTTCAAAAGCTCCAACCAACACCTCTGTCTCATGTTCAGCTCCTTCTGGGTGAAAATATACTTAAGACTTTCATGGTCAGTATATATCTCACAGGTCTCACCATACAAGTAGTGTCTCCATATCTTCAAAGCAAATATCACAGCTGCTAACTCAAGATCATGGGTGGGGTAGTTCTGCTCGTAAGGCTTAAGCTGTCTAGAAGCATAGGCAATCACTTTACCTTGCTGCATTAAAACACAACCTAAACCTCTCTTGGAGGCATTACTATATATCACAAAACCTCCAGAACCAGATGGTAAGGTTAATACAGGTGCAGACACCAACCTCTTCTTCAGTTCTTGAAAACTAGCTTCACACTCCTCATTCCAAACAAATCGGGTGTTCTTCTTAGTCAACTGAGTCAAAGGCATTGCTATTCTCGAAAAACCTTCTACAAATCGACGGTAGTAACCTGCTAATCCCAAAAAACTTCTCACTTCAGTAACAGTGCTAGGCCTCTGCTAATCAGTCACCGCCGCAAATCTTAGAGGGGTCAACAGCTATTCCATCCTTACACACCACATGTCCCAAAAATGTAACTTGCTCAAGCCAAAACTCGCATTTCTTAAATTTTGCATACAACTGGTTGTCCTTCAAAGTCTGTAAGATAATTTCCAGGTGCTCACTATGCTCCTCCTCTGACTTAGAGTACACCAAAATGTCATCAATGAAAATAATAATAAACTTATCCAAATACTGCCTAAACACACGATTCATCAGATCCATAAAAGCAGCAGGAGCATTAGTCAACCCGAAGGGCATCACTAAGAACTCGTAATGACCATAACGAGTCATAAATGCGGTCTTTGACACATCCTCTGTCCTAACTTTTAGCTGATGGTATCCAGAACGTAGATCTATTTTGAGAAAAACCTCGCTCCCTGAAGTTGGTCAAACAAATCATCTATACGCGGCAACGGGTATTTGTTATGTATGGTGATCTTATTCAACTCACGGTAGTCAATGCAAAGTCTCAACGTGCCATCCTTCTTCTTGACAAACAAGACAGGAGCACCCCAAGGTGAAACACTAGGCCGTATAAACCCCTATCAAGTAGCTCTTGAAGCTGATCCTTTAACTCCTTCATTTCTGTAGGCGCCATTCGATACGGAGCCTTGGAAATAGGTGCCGCACCAGACACCAAATCAATCGTGAATTCAATCTCACGATCAATGGGTTTTCCCGGTAACTCCTCGGGAAACACCTCAGGAAAGTCACGTACTACTGGTACGTCTGATATCTCAACACCTCCATGATTAGTATCAAGGATGTGTGCAATGTAACCCTCACAACCCTTACGAAGCATACGACGAGCCGAAATAGCTGAGATAATAGACAACCCGCTAGGCTTTGAACCTCGAAACTCAAACTCAGATGAATCAGATAAACAGAAATGGACTCGCTTCTCAAAGCAATCAACTAAGGCATGATAGGATGCCAACCAATCCATACCCAAAATCACGTCAAAATCATGGATATCTAAAAGAACTAGATCCCCAGGAAGGTCCCTATCACAAATGTGGATCTTACAATTCCTCAATACTGACTTAACTACCACATAATCCCTAACAGGAGTACCCACAGACAACTCACAGTCAAGAGACTGGGGTTTAACCCCAAGGCGACGTGCAAACGAAAAAGAAACAAAAAGAGTGTGTGGCACCAAAGTCAAACAATACATGCGCATCAATTGAGTTAATCTGAATCGTACCTGCCACCACATCCTTCGAACCCGATGCATCCTTAGCTGTCATGTTGAACACCCTACCGGTAGTCCTAGGTTCTTGCCCTCCAGTTGACTGACTCGTACTCTGCCTTGGGCCCGAGGCTGTACTCCCTGCAACAGAACCCTGCGGCCCAGATTGCCCTGATGCTGGAATAGGACAATCTCTGATATGGTGACCCTTCTGGCCACACCTAAAGCATGCTCATGTATCCTAATGGCAACTCTGGCCGCCATGTCGTTTATTGCACCTCTGACAAATAGGGTCGGAACTTGAAGATGGGGGCCTCTGAGCAAAGTTCTGACTATAGCCCCTACTGAAATTACTCTGACCCTGACTCTGTCTCTGACCTTGGCCCCTCTGACCAAAAGAAATCGAGGAAGAAGTCTGTCTGCGCTTTCCATCACCCTGTGCCGTGTGTGGTTGGGATATTTCTGGACGGTCTCTCTTACCTGCCTTGGCGTCCTTCTTCTCTCTATAGTCCCTAGCCTCAGCTTCGATAGTCTTCGCAATGTCAACGCACTGAACGTACGTGTCTATTGGAACCGGAACAATGCGCTGCCTAATGCTAGGCTTGAGACCCCAAGTAAACATTTGCACTATATCCTTCTCGTTTGTAACCAATTGCTTACCATAACGAGACAGCCGTGTAAACTTGACCTCATACTCAGCAACACTCTCGTTCTCCCCCTGCCTCAAGTTAAGAAAATCACGATACATTTGTTCTTTTACACTCCTAGGAAAATAGCGGTCGAAGAACAAGTCCTTAAACTGATCCCATGTCATCGCTTCGCGTTGTTCCACCGTTTTACTATCCTCAATAGTTTTCCACCAGTGGTCTGCTTCCCCGTCTAGCTTACACATTGTGAGTTCTATCTTTTCCTCATCAGTGCAACCCATAGGCCTAAATACTTTCTCAAGTCGAGAAATCCACTTCTCTGCCACAATCGGATCGTCTGTACCTCCAAAAGGTTCTACGTTCTTCTTGTCAAACTGCTCTAATAAGCTACAAGTCTGAGCCTACCCGTGATTAGGATTCGGGTTCGGGTTCGGCTTATTCTGTTGATTTAGCTGAGCTTGTTGGTTTGCCAGTAACTGAGTCAGCTGAGCTTGCTGATTTGCAAGGATAGTCAGAAGATCTGGCAGATTCTCATTCCCTGTGACGTTTTGACGCTCCGCATTTCGATTGTTGGCTCGCCTATTATTACGACCGCTTGCCATTACTACAAAAGAAAAACTAGAATCAGATACTGACTAGGACAATAAACTTAAATCTACCCATCTCAGAACTTATCTGATCCTAGGCATATAAGTCTACAGGAGTTTAAACCTATAGCTCTGATACCAACTGTAACGCCCCGAATTTTTAGAGTGTTAATATCAAATAAATAGAGTCAGAAAACCTAAAATTTCCAAAAGTCTCCCAAACAGGTTATTCAGAGCATCTAAACAGAAAATCTCCAATTTACACAATTAAATGTCAAATAGGCCTAAAACAGTAATTTAATCCCCAATTTACTCATACAAGGAGTTCCAAATGAAACGTCAAAATCCCAATAATTCTTCTTATTATAATTTCTAAAAATAATCAAAGTAACTCTGAGATTAAACCGCTAGCTCTTAGTCACTTTGCTAAGCCCGTAATTTAATCCCCTCTACTGATCACCTGAAAGTAAAATAATAAGGGGGTGAGCCAAATGCCCAGTAAGGTCGCTCAACGGACCAATCAAAATGGGATACAAAGATATCTGAGAAAACAAGATCAGACGTACAGAATTTTAACAGAACATATACGAACCAGAATTGTCAAAATACAAAATATGTTTAGTAGAAAGACAAAATTTCAAAATGTATTCTTATACAGAAACTGACACTAGAGAGCCATTCAGAATAAGGTCACACGTGCCATCACTGACACGTGGAACCAGGTTCAGAAAATAAGATCGCGATCTCTAGCTCATCCCACTGAGCTAGCCCACGTTCCAATCCACGTGGGTAAGTCGGAAACGGAAACGTCACATATACTGTGACATGGCTCACATAATTTTTCTACACTTTGTTCAATAAATTAGGCGAGACACCAACAAGCTGCCTAGATCATGCAAACTAGTGGATCAACTACACCTTGTGGCCCACGGCTCACAAAAGTGTACTTATAAGTCACGCAACCCCAAAGTCATGTGACAGAACTTTACGAAAATTTGCGAAGCGATTCAACTGGAGTATTCCAATAATTTTATAAACTAGTCGGAAGTACACTTGAACTGAAAAGAATAATCACAAATTTATTTAATGAAAGTGGTGGCAACCAATCAGAGAGTTTGTGATAGCAAACTATAACTAAACAAAGAAACAAGACTGCTTGGGCACATAAATGAGATAACAAATTAAGTACCCAAGTTTATAGCTTTATCAACTGAAGAATGAAATATTTTATCACCATTGGATGGGAGCCAACACGTGTGGCAGTAGAAGAAAACCAAGTAGATATGATAAAACATGCATGATACACAAAAAGTCATGCATGTCCATTACATGCAAGAAGCCAGGTGTGAGTGGAAAAATCATGAGGCTAAATGAATTGGAACAACAGAACCTCACACCCACAAAAGCCACGATGATGCAGCATACGCCACTCAGTGGGCACGCACGACGAGATCAATACACAGTTCACACGAAAACTCAAACAGGAAGGAAAACAAAGAGAGAACGACCATGGTGACGGCTGAACGGTTTCACGGCACGAAAAACGAGATAGCCCAAATGATCAGAATTTTAGTAAACTAGACAGTGCTTAGCATCGAAAATTGATGCAGTAGAACAATAACCTTTAAGCACAATTGCTTACAAACAGTCGTTTCAAAATTGAATTGATCGAACATAAAATTTAATCTTTCTCGAATCCAAAGACAATTTGATTGAATAATTAAACCTTTAAACAGATGATTGGTCCAACGCTAATTCAGATTTCAAAAAGTAAATCCTTACCTCTGATCGTGATTAAACCCAAAATTTGATTTCCTCAATTCAATTGTATCAAAGCCCTAAAAATTGACAAACCCAAAGGTTTCAAATCAAATTCTAATGACAACGAAATTCGTAAACTACTACAATCCCAAATCAAAAATCAATTTAAATTCTTACCTCAAGCAATTTGTCAAAATTCCAAGAAGCTCTTCCTAAGGATTCCTTGGAGGCTCTTCTGAATTTTTGGTGTGCTCTTAAGGTTCCTAGAGAATATATAGTACGTAAATTATCAATAACCTAAAAGAACAATGATTATATTCCTAAAACAAATAGAATTTCAAAATACCCATTACGTCCCAAACTCTTTAATAATTTTTTTTTTACGCATTTAAATATGAGGGGTCTAACATTAACAGTCTTACTTTTCTTCGATGGTTCTCCTTTAACAACAGTAGGATGTCACTGGGGCTGATCCATGTGTAAGAACCGTATCAGATTCCCATCAGCATCAAACTTCTCCTCTAACATTTGGGAACCAACCAAGATCGCCTGATTCAAACGACCCAAACTCCGCCTTCAACCTGAGGACGATGGAAAAAAAATTTTATGCTCAGAGAAGACTTGCTAGACTCATACATCTCCAGACCTAATCCGATGGTAGCACGAGATTTTTCCTTAGCTTGCTCCTCAAACCTTATCTCATAAGCACTCGGGATGTCCCAGTTCAGCTTTCCCCGTGGCTTGCTCTCCACAGCCAGTTCCTTTCCATGAACGTGGGGCCTAAGCCAACAGAGGTAGGCATTTGACAACAAGGGAGCAATAGGATCTATATCAGTGAGGAAAGGTTTATATTCAACGGAATTATGGATATAAGGCAGAGAGCCCCAACCTCGCAAGACAACATTAATTATGGAAGGACTAAAAGCATGTCCTCCTACCACTCACCATAGGCTTTCAGAATTACCTGCTCATAACCAAACTGCCTCAAAATTCAATAAGCAAAGTAGAAGGATGTGTAACGCAGTCTTGAAGATAAACGTAGGGATATTCAGTTGTTCTTAGAAGTGGCCCATGAGCCCTCCACCATTTACAGTACCAACAGATATTCTTGGACTCCTGCACACAGAAGAAGCGAGTCCAATCATCTAAGTCAGAACTCAAGAATAGAAAGCACTTGGCTTATACCTCACCACGACAGGTTTGGCTATTAGGTGCATAAGGTCCAGCAACCACATGTATAAAAGCAAAAAACTACCTCTAAAAGCGATGTTGGGATCTTTATGAACAACAATAATACCAAAACTTCCAAGTTAAGTTTTGGCTACCACTAAGGGGATCAGGGTTTTACTTTTCGTGGAAGTGAAGTAGAACCTTAGCTAGCCTCATGTCAATAACCCTAGGGCCAAAAAAGGTGAGATGTTTGGTTACTATGCATAGTGTCAGGGCTGACACACGACCATGGGCATATTATTCATCACGACTAGTCAGCATGAGTGAAAAATATTCTATCAAAGGAGAGAGTTGAATACCATCACCCCGAATAAAGGACTGAGGATGCTCCTTTGGGACTTTTAATAAATTTTTTGAGGGATTTGACATATCAGCTTCAACGGTCGGAATAGCAATTGGAAGATTGGCTGGGATATCTACTAAGGCAGAGAACTCTTCAAAAGTAACATAGAGTTCGGTCAGACTAAAGAGGAAAACACGATACTCAACATCCTAAAATTTGAAAGCAGCACAAAGAATGTTTACACTAATTGCCATGCTCCTCAGGCCCATTATAGATTTCAGTTTGAATCGTCCATCTAGATGGATCAATTCAATCTTGTTGAAGCAGTCCGCAAATTCATAAAATTACAGTTCAAAGATTGTGGGATCATCTTTGAAAGCCATTAAGACTTTTGAAAAGGGGAGAATTTTGTTCTGAGAGGATGAGTCCTAAATATATGAAGCCAAGTAGCCCAAATTTCATAAAATTTTATCAGGAAAAATTGTCCAGCTTTTGACGAACTGGCCAGTTCTTTTATTTAATTTGCACATTTGATGGTCAATGTTTGTGATCAATTGTCTGGTTCTCTCAAGAAAACTCAATTTTGTTTTGAGCAACCGGCTAATTTTGGCTTGGAATTCGAGTTTGTCTTTGACCAATCGTTCGGTTTAACCTTTAAATTAGATTTAGGCTCAAACCAACCGGCAAGTTTTCCTCAAAAACATTTTTGGTCACTGACTAACTGGCTGGTTAGTCAGTTTTTGTAAACTTTTGAAGGGTTTGCATACATTCATGCTAAACCATGTACTTGTCAAGTCTCAAGTTCTCAAACTCCATTTTCCATCTATTCTTATCTCATCCTCCTTTCTTTCTGTGCATGTGTGTGAGCATATACTTGTAATTTGCATTAACATAGGAATTAATAGGATAATCGTTAACTAAAAACACAGAAAAGTAAATGTTTAGATACTTCCAAGTAAATGTTCAGTACCCAAAGGACTATAACCAAAGTTCACAATAGATAGGTCAAACTGTAGACCTACGAAATGATACCACTAATTGTCTTTAAGGCTTCCTCTGGGATTTCCTAACAATGGGTACCTCCTTGCGGCTAGACTCTTAGTCCCTCTGGGTTTCCTCTTTGATCACCTCACTGAGCTCCTCATCGGCCTCCACTTTTTCTTCCTCCACCGTTGTTTCCTCCTCGTCACCCCTTGTATAATCTTCTTCCTCAATAGCTCGGGATGACTTTAGCGCTAGCTTCTTTGCCGAAGGAGATGGAGCCTTCTTTTTGCTAGAGGTAGCAACTTCTTTCATTTTAGACAGTTGTGGTCTAGGCTTAAGACACTCCTTAGTCCAAGGTCGGGTCACCGCTATACTCTTTTTTCGCTTGCCCATGGGCACAAACGGGGTCACCCTAAGGGTACCAGTAGTAGCAGTAGTTGAGGCTGGGGCCTCTGTTGAGCTTGGTAGACTGCTCGATGCACCTCCCAAAGACAGCACTGAGGGAGTAGGAGTAGGCATCTCTACACCCGCCTCTAAAGTTTTATACACAGAGAGCATGTCCCGGTAGCACGATACCACGCCCTTCAACCTATCTATCACCTATAAGCATGTCGGAGTAGGGGGAAAAAGACCTACATGAGGAAAAAGCACCAAGTTGACACTTCCCATGAATAACATGAAGAAATAAAATAAGATAAGTTTAGAGATTGCCACGTGGATTCGAGCCAATTCTTTGAGAACAAATACCTCAAAATCTCTCTTTGACCATGGGATGGGCTCATACTCGGAGGTTTTTCCTTTGGGGTAGTGTGGCACCGTCGATTGAGGGAATGGAAGACCTCGGCCTTATCGTCCTCTTTCTTCCCTTGCCCTTTTTTTTTAATCCCAGACAGCCCTCTTCTGCTAGATCTTCTTTAGCATTTTCAAATTTAGAGACGGTGCCAAATCTTCTCGAATGAATGCCTCATATGTCCGAGGATCGTTCGGCCACTACAAAAATGACACCAAGATGCCCCTAAGCAAAGACTACGTTAACTACCTCAAAGGTTCGAGTGTCATTTGGCCATCTTAGAGAGGATACGGCTATCCCTTTCAGCAAGCTCTTTATCAAGCCCTAGTCTACAGTCTTTGTCCTACACATTCCTATGGGGGAAAAGTGGTATCCGAGGCCGAGCATCTGAATAGTGCTGGACAAGCACTCGATCACCTACATAAAATTCCTTGCAGAAAGGCCCCATCAATAAGACCTGACTTTGGGTGAGTCTCAACTCCTCCTTGTAGAGGTCCTCGACCACCATTTCGAGAGTGAATCCTGAGGCATGAAAAAATATAACAATAAAATGGGCAATAAAAAAGTAATTATAAAGGCAAGGTGAATATGCAAACAAGGAATTTACGCCCGTTGAACAAGATTGTTAACACACCCCCGGTACACCTTCATAATCCAATTGGCCCGCTCCGCCTGAAAGTTCCACCTATACATCGTTGGCCTCATCTAATCCTCCTTCCCCTGAGCCAACTGCGGTGCGCATAGCTGTAGCACCTCGAAATCCTAAATTTGTGATGACAAGAAGCTTTTCATTAGAGGAAATCTACAAATTTTGGATGAACAAAAGAGAGCAATAAAAGGAAAAAACACACTTCCCACTATAGCTCATGAAGCTTGCCGCCTAAAGTTGAGCCAATCATACTCCCCCACTTGCTTAATGTCCATTAGAGCCCTCAAACACCAGATTCGTACCAAGTAATCCCTGTATCTAAAGAGGGTCTCTTCAAGCACGTGTAGCAAAAAACCTATCACATATTGACCAACCATTGTCGTGTCAGCACTTTCTGATGACATACCCTCACAGTGTGATCAGATGGTAGCAAGAAAATTTGAGCCACCTTTCTTAAAAGATGTATAAATCCTAAGAACTACTGCATGAGGTCGAGGTCCTGGTCCAAGTCGTAGCCATGGTATTTGCCTACCCCTAAGCTGAATGCACATAATATATACAAAATCATACATGGTGAGGGTCATTTCTCTTAAAGGAATATGAAAGAGTTGGTAGAATCCCACCAGCGTTGGGCTAGGGTCAAAAGGAGCTTCTTGCTACCAGTGAAGGAGTGCAATCCACTCAAAAAAGACTCAAACCCATCAAGGGTACTCGCTCCCTTACCACCTCAGGGCCCTTTTTCCACCACTCCTTCACCAAATTGGGAGAACCCTTAGCCTAATATTTTTGGGGTAGGGTTGTATGCAATCAAAGGAAAAGGAAGAGATAGTTCAGAGTACCAACCGGTTCATGTAGGGGATTTGCAAAACATGTAAAAAAAAATGCATGTGAGGCCTTATACTGCATGGGAGAATTCTAATCTCAAATGTTTCTAATTATGTATGTAATGACGAAAAGGACAAGAGAAATCATACCTGATCAGTGAAGAACAAATTGCTTAGATATATGTGTGGTCCGGAGTGAAGATTGTTTAATCGTTAATCTGAATTGTCTGAAACTCACTCAATTTGAGAGCCTCCTTCATGACCTCCCCTTACCATCTCCATGGCTTTAAGGTTAAGGTTGGGGAAGAAGATAGGATACCTAGGTTTTCTATTTAAAACAAGGAAGAGATTTTAGTTGAAATAAGAGTGACTTTGGAGTTGCCTTCGAAGTATGAGATTAGAGGAAGACAGCAATGGCAATTGAGCCAAATTCAAACCCCAAATTCATGAAGTTAGGGCTGAGACTCTGAATGGGAAAACCGGCCAGTTTTTCCTGTAATTCATTCAACATTCTAATAAACCTGTCGGTTTCTTCATTAATTTCTTCAAGACCTCTACTTAATAGGCCGGTTTCATTTTTATTTTTCCCAACCTCTAAGTAACCGCCCAGTTCTAGTTTCTTTAAGAATTCATTAAACCAATGTCAAACATTATCGAGTTTAACCAACTTAAAATGAATCTCTCTTGTGTGCTTGCCTGAGATTCTCCTTTCACGAGCATGTTTGCATTGAATTTTAAGTGTACTCCAAAACATTTTGTATATGCGCGTCCCTAAATGCTTGTGTGGTTTTATGACATTGTTTTCAAAATAAGTGAAAATTTTGATCAGACGAACTCTCAAATTTGCTACTTAACTCAGGGTGTTGTACGGTTTAAGGCCAGTACCGCATCTTATCCCTTGTTGCCGGAAGCTACATTTTCTCTAAATTAAGTAATTGGTATGGTCTAACACTAAATGTCCAACTGTCTTGAGACATCGTTGGCTCCGGCTTTGAGTGATCTCTCTATAATGTTCCTCTTTATGTCCAAGCGATCAACCACTGCCAAGTGTTGTTAATTAGCTCTAGCCATCAGATATGTTTTGGCCTACTAAGCGACCAACTACTTCCATGTGTTGTAGGCATCGTCTCTTTGTTAGATCTCTACTTTGTTCGATGACCATACAAATCGATTTGGTGGCTCCGGTAACAAAAAACGTTGCTTTCAGTGTTTGTAGATGACCATTCAAATTAGTTTGACGAAGCCGCTATCTAGCAATACTCCCCCTTATGTGTCAAATATTCAAATCACTTGGTGGTTCTGATAACAGAAAAGGTTCCTTTTTAGCGTACTAGACGACCGCTCAAGTTAATTTGGTGGCTCTCGAATCTATATGCGCGCCTCTATCCAGTGGCTATTCAAACAAATTTGGTGGCTCTAGAAATGGACAAAGTTATCCTTTTAGTATATCTGGACGATCAATCAAATCGATTTGGTGGCTCCGACATCTATATATGCGCCTTTGCCTGTCGACAATTCAAATGATTTAGTGGCCACGACAAAAGGTAAAATTCCCTTCCACTGTATCCAGACGATCATTCAAACGGATTTGGTGGCTTTGTAATATAGATACACGCCGTTGTCTATCGAACATTGAAATCGATTTGGTAGCCCTGGAAACAAATAAAGTTTTAATTTAGTATTTCTAGACAACCCATCGTTGTTACTCTTGGCTTCGACTTCTAAGAACGCGTCTTCATCTGGCCACTAGCCGCATGCCAAAATTGTTGGCTCTAGCTCTTAAAAAAGCTTAGGTCGTTCGACGACCAATCATTATTATTGTTAACTCCCGCTTAGACCGATGTCCTCTTTTTTCGAACTATGCTGGTCTGATTCCTCTTCAAACGATAAGTAGGAAACCTTATGAAGGTGCGACCTCATATCCGTGTGTTATTTGCAAGTCTGTCCAAAGTATTTTGGTCTTTTGCGTGTTTTCACTATAACAGTGTGTTTTCTTCAGTGATGCTTGTCTGCAAGCGAGCTCCCTCACTGAGGGGCTCTGTAGACACTTCATTTTTTATTTTGTATTTTTGTTGGTTTTTATTTGTGATTGAATTTTGTAATCAATAATTGGTTAGGCCTAGTAATAAATAGTGAGTTTATTTTATCCAATCTAGCCTAGTTAAGTACGGCCTAGTCTAGTTTGGTCAGGTCCAGTCCAATTAGAAGAGTGTGATTGCTTAGATAATTCAGAAATATCTTGTGATTAATCCATAGTGCATGCAAATCCTCTTGGTTTAGATGAAATTTGGAGGTGATTTACAAAATATGGTGCCCCCCATCTTTATCAAAGATAATTATTTAATTAAGGACAGATAATGTCCCAAAATTTGGGAAAAATCTTAAAATATGAAGGGATGAACCGGCCAGTTTTTAACAAACAGGCTACTTAGTTGACTTTTGTTTAATCTGTGATTTCAATCAAATAATTGAGTCTAATAGAGATCTCAGAGTCAACAGTAATCATCATCACTTTGGTTAGCCTCTGGCCTCAAAGAAAAGGACTTTTGGCTCTAATTTAGGAAAGACTGTTTTCTCTAGAACTTTGTACCATTTGTCTGTAAAAGTGTTGCATCATTATTAAGGAGAAATTCAGCATTTCATATCAAACTCTGCATATTGGTGATCTACTTGCATCTTGGATTCATCTCGAGGTGGTTTTAAATTCTCAAAGTCATCATAATCTAGAGGTAACTTTTCAATGCGTTCTAGTATAGACTAGAGAAGTCTAGAATATTTCTCATTGCCGCTACCAAATTTTGTTAAACACAGCAAGCTTTATAAATAAATAAAAAGAGTCTTTCAAATTCATCTGCCGACACTTGTCAAAAATGGAAGTTTAGGTCGCCTCCCGTAAGGTTCATTTTGACCTACGGTGATTTTGGAACCGGTGTGTTCAACTAGGTAAATAGGCCATTTGTCCTGATTTTTGAAGTAAAACCAAATCCTAGGATTAGGTTACATATTATTTATGCATATTTATGTGCAATGTGTCAAAAGGCCAAAAAAGTCATAAAAACAATGTAGAGACCGACATGGTATGGCGGATGTATAACACTTTCCCATTATATAACTTAGTCCCCGAATCCATCATTTCGGTTTTTTGGAAGATTAGAAGCCTAGTTGGATATTTTAGAGTCTTTTAGGGGTTTTCTTATTTTTCCTTTACATCTCAAAATAAGATTGTGACTCCGATTTTTTAGACCTTTCGCAACTCTGAAGGATATTTTTAGTCAGTTTGCAACACAAAAGACAAGCAAGGAGAGGTAAGAAGAGGAGAGATGGGGGGCGCAAAGGAGCCCCCAATGAGGGGCTCTGGCCAACCTCCCACCCCAAAGCAGGGGCTCCCTAGGCCATTTGTCCCGGATGTCGAATTCAAATCAAATCTTAGGATTAGGTTAAATGTTATTTATGCATATTTATGTGTTATGTGTTAAAATGCCAAAAAAAAATCATAAAAGCAAAGTGGAGACCGTCACGATATGGCATATTCGTAACACTTTCCCATTATATAACTTAGTGTAACACCCCGAATCTTGATATTGCCTAGTGTTTAGTTTATTTTAAGTGACGACGGTATATGCAGGATTGAGCGTCGATTTACATGATTGAAAATTTATTGATGACCTTTAGCGACAAAAGTTTTTAAAACCACAAGTTATAATTTAGCGTGAACGATATTTTTATATATTTTTAGCGACGAATTTTCTTTAGTTAGCATCGATATTTTATGTAGCAACTTTCAGGGACGATTAGTTAAGCGCGGTTTAGGTAACAACTTGTTAAATTATTCTAGTACATTAATTTATCATAAATAATTATTTTGGGCCTTTTCGTAATAATAAAAAGTTTGGGTGAATCTTGAAAATTACCTAAATTCTAGGAGGATTTTGGTAATTAGCCAGTCTAGGGTTTTATATATATACACATCTGTTCAGAGGCAGCCATCTTTATTTTCGCTCCCTGTTTTTTTGAGACACAGTGGAGAGAGAGGAACATAGATACAAAGGGAGAAAGAGAAGGAAACTGAAGAAAAATTTTCGACGAGTTGCAAGGAGGTTTTCCAGTTAGTCTTCAGGAAGCCTTTTTTTTCCTCTAATTTATCAAGGGTTTATGGTGGCTGTGAGTGGGTTTATGGCCGTGAGGGTAAACTGCCATGGGGTAGTGTATTGGGAGTGTTTTAGTATGTGTTTTACACCATACCGTGAGTGTAACAAAGAGTTCAAATATGTCATAGCCACAATGGTTGTGCACCGTGTACCTGTATTGGTGTGAAAGGAACAAAAAGGGGGTCGTGGGGTGATGGTTGCTGTGGGAAGAAGCGGCGTGACAGAGCTGTTAAATGGGCTATGGATGTGAGAGAGAGGGGCTGCTGCTAAGCAGCGTGCACGTTGGTGGAAGAAGTGAAATCAGTGTGATATGTGTGTATTTGTGTATGTGGGGTGGTGAAGGGCTGAAATTTCAACCGCAAAATAATGTGTGTAATGCCCTGAATTATTTTCGAAGCGTTAATATCGAATAAACGGAAATCAGAGAAAACCTTAAAATTATCAGAATTCTCCCAAATGGTAAATCAAAGCACGTACTAATAATTTTAAAATACATTAATGTCTGACACAGTGGCCCTAAGCTTTTATACAATATAAGCTCTCCGATACAGAGTTTCAAAAAATAAACCTAAGTAATATCAATTGTCTGAATCATTACACTTAAAATCAGTACTAACTCTGAAACAAAGACAGCTAACGCTTGATCGCTCGGCTAGCCCTTCAATCCCAAAGTCCCGCCTACAGATCATCTAAAAGAAAACAGTAAGGGAATGAGCCAAATGCCCAGTAAGGGTCGCTCAAAGGACCAATCAAAAGGATGCAAATATATCTATAGGACAAAATTTCAGAGGTACACGAGTTCTAATGGAACAGAGGTCAGACCAAATATCAAATGCCGAAAATATATCCGAGTACAGAGACAGACACTAGAGAGTCATTCAGAAAGTGGTCACATATGTCATTACTGACATATGAGGCTGATTCAGAAAGTAAGATCATGATCTCTAGCTCATCCCGCAGAGCTAGCCCACATTTTAATCCACGTGGGTAAGTTAGAAATAAGTCACATACACTATGACATGGCTCATAGAGTTACCAAAACAAAGATTCCAAAATAACGTTATCAAATAATGGTCATATCAAACAATATACAGAGTTTACAAAATAATGACAATCACTAAAACGAACGATATCAATATGGCAAATTTTAAGGTCAAACAGATCTAACGGAAATTGAATTTCACAAGTCATGGTATTGAGAAACATGTCACTCATAACGGAGCTCAAAGGGAAGAAAAATAACTTAACCAATTCGAAGGAATTCATATTTCAAAAAGAACGATCGGTCCATCCCTTATTCTAATTTCAAAATTAAACCTTTATCTTTGTCAAGCTCTTGAGAATACAAATCCTTAGGCTCCACCTTCGAACTCACGAACTTCCCAAGCCTTCTCTCTCACTCTCTCTCTCTCGCGAAAGGAAAAAAAAGAAACAGAGAACCAAAGAGGCTGGAAAGGAAAGCTAACAGAACTATTTATATGGAACAAAATCAAGTTTTTATTCGACCAAAAATAGTTTGCATTCGACCAAAAATATAGTTTTCGTTCAACCGAATCTGACAAGGACAAAAAATGTTTTCATTCGGATAAAAATGTTTTCATTCGAATGGAAAGTTTCCATTCGAATGAATCCGACAGTTTTCAAAAAAAAAATTTCAAAACTTGTCTGATTCGACCAAAAATTTGATTTTGTTCAATCGAAAAGTTTCCATTCAAATCAAACCTTTTTTCCATTCAAATCAAACCCTTTTTCATTCGACTAAATCCTTCAGACACTCTAAGATATTATCACCTTTCAGTTTTGATTCGAATGAAACCACGTTTCATTCGACCGAAAACTTCAGAATCATTTTCAAACCATTTTCTTACTTTTAACAAAAGTCCACAACTTATTTATTCAAAATATTAATTTCACACAAGAAAAAAATTCTTGTGGTATAACATTCTCCCCTCTTAAAAGAATTATGTCCTCGAAATTCAAAACGTACCTTAAGTGTCAAACGCTGAGGGTGCTTTTCACGCATAGCCTCCTCAGGCGGTAACACCACCTTATAAGCCACCGGACCGATCCTTTCTAAAACCTCGAATTGCCCAACAACCCTAGGGCTAAGCTTGCCCTTCCTGCCGAATCGCATCACCCTTTTCCAAGGCGAAACCCTCAAAAACACGTGATCACCCACTTTAAATTCGAGTTCACGACGACGGTGAGACTTGTAACTACACTGTTTGTCCTGAGCCGCTTTGAGATGTTCCTGAATCAATTTAACTTTTTGGGTAGTCAACTGCACCAATTCTGGTCCCAATAGCCATCTCTCTTCTACCTCATCTCAACATAGTGGAGTCCTACACCTCCGTCCATACAATGCCTCAAACGGTGCCATCTTAATACTTTCCTGATAGCTATTATTATAGGCAAATTTAACTAAAGGTAAATGACTATGCCAACTACCATTAAGGTCTAGCGTGCAAGCTCTCAGCATATCCTTTAGCGTCTGAATGGTACATTTAGACTGTCCATCTGTCTGTGGGTGATAAGCAGTGCTAAAACGAAGGTCAGTACTCATAGAATTCTGGAATCTCTTCCAAAATTTTAAGTGAAATGGAGGTCTCAATCTGACACTATGGATAATGGTACGCCATGCAATCTCACAATCTCATCAATATAAAACTGAACTAACTCAGATAAGGGTGTTGTTGCTCGGATCGGAAGAAAATGTGCAGATTTAGTCAACCTATCAACGATAAACCAAATAGTGTTAAAACCCTTTACTGTTCTCGGTAAGCCTCCCACAAAATTAGTTGTTACATGCTCTCATTTCCACTACAGAATCTCAAGTGGTTGAAGTAGTCTGCTAGGCTTCTGATTCTCCGTCTTCACTTTCTGATAAACTAAACAATGAGAGACAAATTCTACTATATCTGACTTCATGTCGCTCCACTAGAAATGCTTTTTAAGGTCGTGATACATCTTTGTTCCTCCTGGATGGATAGAGAAACTAGAAGTATGAGCCTCTGATAGTAACTCCCTCCTTAAGGCTAAATCGGTTGGCACACAAAGTCTCTTACGGAACCAAAGCACACCATGCTCATCTATTCTGAACTCAAATTGCTTTCCACTGTTAATATTCTCAATGATGTGAGCTATACCTGAATCTCCATTTTGGGCTTCCTTAATCCTGCTGATCAAAGTAGGTTGTACCTATAAAGCTGCCAAGTATTCTCCACCATCTCGCCATCTAATTTCAAGATCCAAGTTCATCATATCTTCCAACAGTTGACGTTGACAAGTAATTAGTGATTCTAATTTTCCAGTGCTCTTCCTACTGAGCGCGTCGTCATCCACGACATTCGCCTTACCGGGTGATAATGAATCGCACAGTCATAATCTTTTTAAAGCTCTAACCAAAGTCTGTCTCATGTTCAGTTCTTGCTGAGTAAAAATGTAATTAAGACTTTTATGATCGGTATATATCTCACAAGTCTCGCCATACAAGTAATATCTCCATATCTTCAAAGCAAAAATCATGGCTGCTAACTCAAGATCATGGGTGGGATAGTTTTGTTCATAGGATTTAAGTTGTCTAGAAGCATAAGCAATCACCTTATCATGTTGCATTAAAACACATCTCAAGCCTTTCATTGAGGCATCACTATAAATCACAAATCCTCCGGAACCAGATGGTGAGGTCAATATCAGTGCAGACACTAACCTCTCCTTCAGTTCTTGGAAGCTAGCTTCATACTTCCCGCTCCAAACAAACCGGGTGTTCTTCTTAGTCAACCAGGTTAAAGGCACAGCTATTTTTGAAAAACCTTCAAAAAATCGACGATAGTAGCCTGCTAATCCTAAAAAGCTTCATACTTCAGTAAGAGTGCTAGGTCTCTGCCAGTCAGTCACTGCTGCAATTTTAGAGGGATCAACGGTTATTCCATCTTTGGACACCACATGCCCCAGAAATGTAACATGTTCAAGCCAAAATTTGCATTTCTTAAACATAGCATACAGTTTATTGTCTTTCAAAGTCTGTAAGATAATCCTCAAATGCTCACTGTGCTCCTCTTCCGACTTAGAATATACCAAAATGTCGTCAATGAAAACAATAACAAATTGATCCAAATACTGCCTAAACACATGGTTCATCAGGTCCATAAAAGCAGCAGGGGCATTAGTCAACCCGAACGGCATCACTAAAAACTCAAAATGACCATAAAGAGTCCTAAACGCGGTCTTTGGCACATCTTCTGCCCTAACCTTCAACTGATAGTAATCAGAACGCAAATCTATCTTTGAAAAAAACTTCGCTCCCTGAAGTTGGTCAGACAAATCATATAGGCACGGCAACGGGTATTTACTATGGATGGTGATCTTATTTAACTCATGGTAGTCAATACAAAGTCTCAATGTTCCATCCTTCTTCTTAACAAACAAAACAGGGGCACCCCAAGTTGACACACTAGGGTGTATAAACCCTCTATCAAACAACTCTTGAAGTCGTTCCTTAGTTCCTTTATCTCTGAAGGCGCTATTCGATACAGAGCCTTGGTAATAGGTGCCCACGGGTACTAAATCAATTATAAATTTAATCTCTTGATTGATGGGTTTTTTGGGCAACTCCTCGGGAAACACCTCAAAAAATTCACAGACTACCGGTACACCTAACTTCTCAAGACCTTCATAACTAGTATCATGGACATGTGCAATGTAACCCATACAGTCCTTTCGAAGCATGCGGCGAGCTAAATAACTGAAATAATGGACAACCCACTAGGCTTTGAACCCCTAAACTCAAATTCAGACAAATCCGATAAATGAAAACAGACTCGTTTCTCAAAGCAGTCAACTAAGGCATGATAGGATGTCAATCAATCCAAACCCAAAATTACATTAAAATCATAAATATCGAGAGGAATTAAGTCCCCGAGAAGGTCCCTATCACATACACAGATCTTACAATTTCTCAATGCTAAATTAACTATCACGGAATCTCCAACTAGAGTACCAACAGACAACTCATAGTTAAGAGACTGGGGTTTAACCCCAAGTCGATGTGCAAACAAAAGAAAGACAAAAGAGTGTGTGGCACCAGAGTCAAACAATACGTGTGCATCAATTGAATTAATTTGTATCGTACCTGCCACCATATCCTCTGAATTCGATGCGTCCTTAGCTGTCATGTTGAACACTCTATTGGTAGCCTTAGGTTTTTATCCCCCAGTTGGCTAATTCATATTTTGTCTAGGGCCCAAAGCCGTACTCCCCTCATCTAAACCTTGTGGGCCAGATTGCCCTGATGCTGGAATAAGACAATCTCTGATAAGTTAACCTTTTTGGCCACACATGAAGCATGCTCCCATATCCCAATGACAACTCTTACCGTTATGTCGCTTATTGCACCTCTGACAAATAAGATCAGAACCTGTAAATGTAGGCCTCTGAGCAAAGTTCTGGTAAAGCCTCTATTCAAATAACCCGAGCTTGACCTTGCCTCTGACCTTGGTCCCTCTGACTGACAGAAATCGATAAAGATGCCTATTTTTGCTTCCCATCACTTTGGACTGCGTATGACTGAGATTGTTCCAGGCAATCTCTCTTACCCGCCTTGGCTTCTTTCCTCTTTCAGAAATCCCTTGCCTCAAATTCAATAGTCTTCATAATGTCCACGCACTGAACATAGGTCTCAATCAGGACTGGGAGAATGCGCTGCCTAATGCTAGACTTAAGATCCTAAGTGAACATCTGCACTCTATCCTTTTCAATAGCCACCAATTGCTTACCATAACGGGATAGTCGTGTAAACTTTACCTCATACTCGACGACACTCTCGTTATCCTCCTGCCTCAGGTTAAGAAAATCATGATACATCTGTTCTTTCACACTCCTAGGGAAGTAGCGGTCAAAGAACAAAATCTTAAACTCATCCCAAGTCATCGCCTTACGTTGTTCTATTGTCTTACTATCCTCAATCATTTTCCACCAGTGGTCTGCCTCCCCATTTAACTTATACACTGTGAGGTCTATCTTCTCTTCATCAATACAACCCATAGGCCTAAACACCTTTTCAAGTTGAGAAATCTATTTTTTTATCGGATCGTCGATTCCTCTACAAGGTTCTACATTTTTCTTATCAAACTGTTCTAACAAGCTACGGGTTTGAGTCTGCCCGTGATTTGGATATGGTGGTTGGTTAGGTTGATTTTGCTGATTCAACTAAGCTTGTTGATTAGCCAGTAATTGAGTTAGCTGAGCTTGCTGGTTTGCTAAGATGCTCAGAAGATCTATTCTTGGTGAGGTTTGGATATTCCACATTTCGATTGTGGGTTCACCTATTATTACTATTGCTTGCCAAAACAACAATAGAAAACTAAAGTCAAATGCGGACTAAGACATTACACTTAATTCTACTCATCCTACCCATCTCAGAGCTTATCTAATTTCTAAGCATGAGTCTACAGAATCTCAAACCTAGGCTCTGATACCAACTGTAATGCCCCCAAACTATTTTCAGAGCATTAATGTCGAATAAATGAAAATCAGAGAAAACCTTACAATTATCAGAAGTCTCCCAATGGTAAATCAGAGCACGTACTAATAATTCTCAAAATACATTAATGTCTGACACAGTGGCCCTAAGCTTTATACAATATAAGCTCTCTGACACGGAGTTTTCAAAAATAAACCTAAGTAATATCAAATGTCTGAATCATTACACTTAAAATCAGTACTAACTCTGAAACAAAGACAGCTAACGCTTGATCGCTCGGCTAGCCCTTCAATCCCAAAGTCCCACTACAGATCATCTAAAAGAAAACAGTAAGGGAATGAGCCAAATGCCCATAAGGGTCGCTCAAAGGACCAATCAAAAGGATGCAAATATATCTATAGGACAAAATTTCAGAGGTACACTAGTTCTAATGGAACAGAGGTCAGACCAAATATCAAATGCCAAAAATATATCCGAGTACAGAGACAGACACTAGAGAGCCATTCAGAAAGTGGTCACATATGTCATTACTGACATATGAGGCCGATTCAGAAAGTAAGATCGTGATCTCTAGCTCATCCCGCAGAGCTAGCCCACATTTCAATCAACGTGGGTAAGTCAGAAATAAGTCACATACATTGTGATATGGCTCATAGAGTTACCAAAATAAAGATTCCAAAATAACATTATCAAATAACAGACATATCAAACAATATACATAGTTTACAAAATGATGACAATCATTGAAATGAACGATATCAATATGGCAAATTTTAAGGTCCAACGGATACGACAGAAATTGAATTTCACAAGTCATGGTATTGAGAAACATGTCACTCATAACGGAGCTCAAAACAAATGGAGGAAGAATAACTTAACCAATTCGAAGGGATTCAGATTTCAAAAAGAACTAAGGATTTACCTGAACGATCAGTCAATTGCTGATTCAAATTTCAAAAGTAGACCCTTTATTTAAGCTCTTGAGAATACAAATCTTTAAGCTCCACCTTCGAACTCACGAACTTCCCAAGCCTCTCTCTCTCTCTCTCTCTCTCTGCGAAGGAAAAAAAAAGAAACAAAGAACCAAAGAGGCTAGAAATGAAAGATAAGAGAACTTTTTATATGGAACAAAATCAGTTTTTATTTGACCAAAGATAGTTTGCATTCGACTGAAAACATAGTTTTCGTTCGACCGAATCTGACAGGGACGAAAATGGTTTTCATTTGAATGAATACTTTTCATTCGAATGGAAAGTTTCCATTCGAATGAATCCGACAGTTTTCAAAAATTGTTTTCCAAAACTTCTTTGATTCGACCGAAAATCTGATTTTATTTGACCAAAAACTTTCCATTCGAATCAAACCCTTTTTCATTTGACTGAATCCTTCAGACACTCCAAGATATTATCACCTTCCAGTTTTGATTCGGATGAAACCACGTTTCATTTGACCAAAAACTTCAGAATCATTTTAAAAGCATTTTCTTACTTTAAACAAAAAGACCACAACTTATTTATTCAAAATATTAATTTCACACAAGAAAAAAGAAAATTCTTAGGGTATAACAGTGTGTGTTGTGCGTGTGTTAGTATGTGTTACTGTAGTATGTATATGCGTGAGAAAACTAGGTGATTGTTTGTGTGTGTGTGTGTGTGTGTATTGGTGCACAACTGTGTACATTTTGTGTGTGTGTGTGTGTGTTTATTTTTTTGTGAAACTGTGTGCAAGGAATGTGTGCTTGTGTGATGTTGTGAGGCATTATATGTGTGCGTGTTGTGTGCTCATCTCTCCCTTTGTGTGTGTGTGTGTGTGATGTATAGTCATGTGTGGGTGTGTGTGAGGGGCAATGGAAGAGGCTACTGCAATAAGGAAGTATACCATGTAGTGCAGTGTGTTCGTGTGTGTGAGTCTGTACATGTGTGGGTGTGATTGTGTGTGTATGTGTGAGTGTATCGAGTGTATGTTTGTGTGTTGTTTATGTATATAAGTGTGTGTATAGTGTGTTGAACAAAAGGAGGGAGAAGACCCACTGCCGTGAGGCAGTGGGTGTTGAGATGGGTTTTGTGTGTTCAACTGTGTGTCTAGTATGTGAGGTAGTGTGTGTTTATGCATGTGTGGGCATGGGCTTGAGTAGGGAGTGATGCCTGCATGTGAGTGTGTTAAAGTAGTGCATGTGTGTGTTGTAAGTGAGTGTAAGGAAAAATAGAGAGGGGTTGTGAGTGACCGTGAAAAGCATTGTGAGTGCAGTGTAAATGTGTGTGTTTTGCACAACCTTGTGTGTGTTATGTGTGTGTGAGTGCTGTGTTGGTGTGTGTAAGCTGTGTGCCGTGAGAATGTGTGGTGTGCATGTGTGTGTGGGTATGGAGCAAAGAAAAGCAATTGCCGTGACGCAGTAGCTGTGTTAAGTGTGTATTGTGTATTATTTGTGTGTGTGTGTGTGTGTGTTGTCTAAGAGTGCATGTGGGTATTTTTTGTGTGTGTGTGTGTTTGTGATTGTGTGTTTGCGTGAGAAGATGGAGTAAGGTTCAGTGACTACATTGCGTGCAGAGAACAAAAATAAAAGAATAAGAGAAGTGGATATTGGGTCATAACAGAAAATTGTAGTGGTACCCTGGGCAAGCACAAGTGTACAATGGGTTAGCGTTTGGTACGTCGTGCGCATTAGATAATGTAACGTAATTTTTAGCACGTGAAATTTTACAATAGAATGCCTTAAGCTATATTAGAAATTGTGGCAAAATTTTATAATTTTTTTCTGAAATCGTAGGTATTTTTAATATTGTCATTAAACTCATATTTCTAAATTCTTTTGGCGTCTTTAAAACTCATGAAAAAGTTCTAGAAAAAATTAGAGTAATGTTTTTATAGTATGAAAAAGTCCCTCTTTAAATCTGGTGATTTTTGGAGTTGATTTATTATCATTATCGTATCGCATTATTCTTTGCAAAATGAATAATTTAAAAATAGTTTTAATGCCTTTTAAACTCTAATTTCAATTTTCTATAATTTTTATACATATTTTGAAGTTCTTACAAAAATTATGGGACTTCATTTTCAGCTCAAAGTAATTATGGTTGTTTATGGGTTTTTCTTGCTTTTAAAGAAATTATTTAATTTTGATAATATTCAAAAATTTTAAAAATTCATATTTTGACTTTCTATAATGCTTTAAGCTATAAAAGTATTTTATTATAATTTATAATAAATTTGGAGAATTGTTAAGCATTAAAGAGTGTGTGAGGTTTTGGATTAGGTTGGTCGTGTGAGGGGTCCGCTCTGAGTTGCGCCGTTCCAGGTTAGGAGTGAGTACGTTTTGGGTAGTTGATAATAGGTTTATAGTGTAACAGTGTAGATTTCTTTCTAATACATGATTTGCCAAATTTAGTTTTACTCAAAGAATTTTGATCGAGATCGATTAGCATCGCTTAACTTGGATCGAGATAAGGAATTTTATCTGAAACCCCATTTCATCAGATTGATATCATATATCTTATTTTAAGTTACTATCGAATTTTATTGAACTCTAATAATTTATTGGCATAAAAATATTTTCAAATGCCCGTGAAACTTTTGTTTGAGCAGCACTATAAGAAAAAAGACTTTTTGTAATGGATAATTTCGTCACTAAAAGCTCTATATCTGTCGCCAAAGACTTTAAGCAACGGACCCGTAGTTAAAAATCAATTGCCTATAATCCCGTCGCTAAAATTTTTGCGAGGGAATTTTAAAATCCGTCGCCTAAATTCGACTTTGAGCGACAAACATATTAAAACAATACTTCGTCGCTACATATATTTTTCATATTTAAATTATTTTTTCAAAAATAGTTTATTACATAAAATATATAGCAACATAATGTCTTTTGCTAAAAGTTATCATTTAAATCTTTTAACGACAGAATTGTCGTTGCAAAAAGTCATTTATTTAAAAAAAAGTAAGAATTTTAGCGACAATCATTCTCACTTCATCGCTAAAAGTCAAACCAATTTTTAAAAAATATTATTTTTTTAATACCCAAACCTGTAATTACAAATTCTAAACAATCGTTCTCAATCCAGCAAATATTTCTCAATGCATATGAGGGTTAAATAATTGCTAATGACACAACACACACACACACACACATATATATATAAAGAATGGATTCTATACTAATCAGAAAATAAAATATATACTAAGTTCAGTAGGGCACGAGAGCGGGATACAATAGAGTAGGGGAGGGGAAGAGAGTTCAAGTCGGGGGGAAGGGGGCACGGGAGATAGATACAAATAGCTAGGAGGGGAAGGGCTGATCAGGGTTCGGTGAGTCCCGGATCTTGATCATGCTGATCGTCCTCATCCACGGGGGCACTTTGATCGGGATCTGGCTCGGCATGTTCAACAGCCCTACCCTGCATGTAAAGGAACAGACGCATTAATATCGATAGCAATCTTATGTAGTGTTTACTAAACGTATATAGTGGTTGTATCTGATTATGCGCCGTAATCATCCTATACACCTCCACAGCTATGCGACAGATCTCATCCTCTTGTAACGACGAGCACTCCACGATCGACGTTTACGTGTGTGGAGATGCAGCGGAGGGTGGGTACGCTACTATCACGGCACGTGCAGTCGTACCGGAGAGAGGGCGTACTTAAAATTGATTAATCCTAATTAAATTTTAGTTTACACTAATTAATCCTAATTAAACCTAACTAACTTTGATTAGCCCTAACTAACATTGATTAACCCTTATTTACTATTAATTTAATCTCTAATTAGTCCTAATTATTTCTGATTAACCTAATTAAATCCTGATTGTCTTGATAAATTGTAGACAAATCCTAATTAAGGTGAATTACGTTCAATTAGACTCAATTAGTGTTATTCAGGGTTTAATTAGGACTAATACGGGCTACATAGGGCTAATTAGGTTTAATTAAGGTTTGTCTACGATTTATTAGGGCAAGTAGTGTTTAATTAGGTTAATTAGCGATAATTTGGGCTAACTAGATATTAAATTAACAGCAAGTTGGGGTTAATCAATGTTAGTTAGGGTTAATCAGTTTTAATTAGGGCTAATTAGGGCCGATTAGGGCTGGTAAGGTCTAATTCAAGCTAAATAGGGTTAATGCTAATGAGGGCTATTTCGAGCTCAATATGATTAATTAGAGTTAATTGGGTTTAATTAGACTTCATTGTTGTTAACTAGGGTTTAAGTAAGAGCTAATTAAGGTTAAATAGAGTTAATGTGTTAATTAGGATTGAATCACTTTAGAATTTGCTGAGTTCATTTGCAGAGTTGATACTGTCCCACATGTGATTGAGTTCAGGGTTTAAGTATATAGTTAGTATTAGATTGTATTTAGGATAATTAAGGTTAATTATGATTTAATTAGGATTGATTAGGGTCAATCGGGATTAATTATGTTTAATTAGGGTTAATCAGGATTAATTATGTTTAATTAGGGTGAATCAAGGTTAATTAGGTTTAATAATAGTTAATTATGTTTAATAAGGCGAATCAGAGTTAATTGCGATTAATCGGGGTTAGTTAAGGTTGGACGGGATTAATTAGGATTAATTACAGTTAATTAGGGTTAATTAGATTTAAATTGATGTCAATGGGCCGGGCTTGGGCCGGCCCAAGCCCAGCGGGCCTCCAAAAAAAACCGGGCGGGGGCCGGGCCAGAAGAAGTGAAAATCGGGCCGGGCGGGGCCGGGCCTGAAAACTGATATACTTGGGCCCAGCCCAAGCCCTGGCCCTAGGCCCAATATTTTAGGGCCGGGCTTGGGCCTGCCCAGGCCCAAAATTTTTTTTTGGTTTTTTTTACCTATTTTTAACTCCTTGTTATTCACATTTATAAATTAAATGGTTGGAGACTTGGAGCAACATCAAAAGCCTCAATCGCCAAATGAAACTAGTGTAAGAGGTTCCCCATTGACGTTGTAGTACAGTTCCCGTTACACAAGAGGGGCACTAGCAGTTAAACATGGGTGACTTTCTCATTAGTTTGTCTACTTCCTCCTTTTCTATATACATCCTTATCTTTATTGTAAAACCATGACCACTGCAAAGAGGTTGCTACAAACCCTTTAAGACATTTGATTTCCAAAAATTTTACATTCCAAATGTGAAATTTTTAGAAATATTAATATGTATGTAAACAATAATATTTCTAGCATTCAAATATTCAAACCGATAAAGTTAAATTGAAGATAAATGTGTTCATAGGCCCTCCTCCTTTTATCCGGGCTTGGGACCGGCTGCTTGTAAACAAACAGGCGAAGTTACCTATTTTTTTATATATATGAAAAAATATCTATCTTGTTTCTAAAAAAAACTATTTTTTGTGAAAATTTTTATTCTTAAAACTTGAGAAAAGGAAAATAAAAATAAATTACCTAATCATCCGGAAGTACTTCAATATCCGAGTCACTGCTCTTCCTATCATCAATCGGTTTATCTTGCTCGCGGTATTTCGCATCAAGATAATCCTTCCAACATACACATAGCTCGAGCGACTCGGGGTTAAGACGACTCCTCCTGTCATCCAAAACCCTCCCGCTCGCTGAAAATGCCGACTCTGAAGCAACCGTGGAGGCTTGCACTGGCAGTACATCCCGTGCAATTTGGGATAAAGTTTTATACATGTTTTGATTTTGTTTCCAAAAATTTAACAAATTAAAATTAACCTGTTCTTGCATTGATAAATCAGAATAATGATCAGTATTTGAATATACACCAATCTCATTAAAAGAGGAAAAAGTAGACGAACCTGCCGAATTAGAAGTACCTTCACCTGGTAGTTGTCTTGCTACTAGATGTTCAAAGCCCTTAAGGTATGGCGCATAATACCTCTCAGCAGTCGATGATGAAGCTCGCCCGCGCACGTCAGCAGAATTACGATAGAAGTTGAACAGTTCCTCAAATGTCTTGCTCACTTTCGCTGTGAGTTGGTTGTGTCCTCTACTGAGTAGCACATTAATTTCGATATCTCTTGTATCGAGACGTTCACGCCATGCAACTTTAACCTAGGATCTAAACAAGTAGCCACAGCAAAAATAACAGGCAGTTCACTCCAATATTTATTAAACTTTTCATCCATCACTTTTACTATTTCCTTAAAGGGTCCTATATATCTCCATTTTGTTAACATTGTAGCCATCTTGAGAATTTCTATTACAGCGAGAGGAGAGGTGGGATAGTACGTACCAGACAATAAATTGGTAGACGTGTAAAATACCTCCAAAAATTCAGCTAGGTATGTGGCCATCTGCCATTCCTCTTGAGTTGGCAAGCCGGCTGGGAACGAGGTTAGTAGAAAATGCGTATAGACTTCTTTGTATGCCAGAATGTGTAAAAGCATATGGTATGTAGAGTTCCACCATGGACCACATCTGTAACTGCTCTCCTGCGAGGCATATTATATTGACACACAACGTTTTAAATTGTTGTGTTCTCGGACTCGAACTATTAACATACGCTGTCATACCCCTCATTTTGACAAGAATATCTCCTGCAGCAGCTAAACCATCTTGAACAATTAAATTAATTATATGACAAACACAACGAACATGAAATAATTGACCAGAAAGTACAGGTTTGAGGCTCTCCTTTAAAGCAGCAACAGCAGCTGTATTGTTAGAAGCATTATCAAAACTAATACTCATAATCTTATTCTTTAATTTAAACGTGGTACATGCTTTTAATATAATAGTAGCAATGTTCATTCCATCATGCGGAAAAGGAAAGAGCTCGAAAGCGATGATTCTCTTGTTCATAATCCAATCTGCATCAATCCAATGGGCCGTCACACAAGTATAACTAACAAAAGTAAACGGAGATTGCCAAATATCAGAAGTAAGACTAACTTTACCGTCAAAATTATCGAAATAATCGATCAGGCGTGCTTTAGCAGCATTATACTGTGGAGTGCATCGGATCTAGTTGTGTTTCTATGAACCTTTTTGTACAAAGGTTGAACGTATGTGTTCATATATCTAGAGTGCTTAGCATTATCGGCAAAAGAAAAGGCTTGTTCATCGTGAATAACAAATTCAGCGAGACCGTCTCTTTGCTCTCGCTGATTATAAACAAATAACTTACCGTCAAAAGATAACTGCGTTTGGGTAGGTTCGACGTGGCCTTGTCGAGGTGCACACTGAGGGTAATGCCTGTTAAGATGTCCATTACCACTACCAGAGAAAATAATTTAGCACAGTACTTACATCGAGCTTTTCGGATGCCGTCCACCGTAACTTCATCAAAATGATTCCAACACTCGGCTTTCTTTTTTTTCACCTTTTGGACTTCTGGCTCATTACCGGAGGCATTGCTCGGCCCTTCTTCATCATGACCGCTCATAGGTTAAGATTATGCCACGGAGTAGTAGCTTCGCCAACCGAGCTGCGTCCTTGACTATAATGCGGGGGGTCTTGTGAAGGCGTGTATTCAATATCTGGAATGTTTTGATTGAACTCCCAATTGGCTTGGGTATCTATCATACAGCCTGTACTCATTCGTCCAGGAACGAATGGTTGTGGTGGTGCTTGGATTGGTGTTTGTGATGGCCGTGGTGGTGGTGCTTGTGCTGGTGGTGGTGCTTGACCTGATGATGATGTTTTTCGTGATGATGATCCACGCCTTAATTTCTTCAGTAATCCAGCCATATTTGATGCTAAACTTTTTTATTAGATTGAAAAAATAAAACTAGAGCAGTAATAAGTAATTAGAAATAACAATTAAAAGAATTGAAGAGTAACTAATGAATAAGAGTAATTAGTAATTCAAAATTGGAGGAGTTAGTAATTAAAAATAATTTGTAATAGTAATTAATAAATAAGAATTCACTAATTACTAATTAGTAAACAAAATAATTAGAGAGTAACAAATGAATAAGAGGAATAGTTAGTAATTAGAATTTAACAAGAGCAGTAATTAGTAAACATAAGTAGTAATTAGCAAAAGTACTAATTAATAAACAAGAGTAGTAATTAGCAAGAGTAGTAATTGGAGAGGAAAATAGTAGCAAAGCTTGTAGAAATGTAGAATGTTTAGATAAGAGAGAGTAAGAAGATTGGTGTGAAAAATTAGAAAGGAAGGGTGTGAATTTATAGATTTTGCAAAGTTCACAAAAGACCAAAATACCCCTAACAACTATCCGTTTATAGTTGTTAGGGAGGGTAAAAGTGTAAAAAACCTTAAAAGATTTTAAAAAGTTGACTTTGACCAAAATACCTCCCAAACTAGCCGTTATATAGTTGTTGGGGGGTAAAAGTGGAATTTTTTGAATTAGTGGGGAATATAGCCGTTGGGGGGGGACAAAATTTTGAAAAAAGTGGGCAGCCCAGACTTTGGGCCAATTTAGGGCCAGATCCGGGCCAAAACAGGGCCAGTTTCGGGCCAATTTCTGGCCAGGGCTTTTTTTGGGCCTTTTTAGGGCCGGGCCTGCACCGGGCCATTTTTTCTGAAACCTTGGCCTGGTCCAATGCCCTAAATAGGCGGGCCTACACTGTTCATAATCGGGCTTGGGCCGGCCCGGGCTTTTTTCGGGCCACAACGGGCTGGGCCGCGGGCCAACCGGCCCAATTGACATCTCTAGATTTAATTAGGGTTATCAAGTTTAATTAGGGTGAATCAAAGTTAATTGCAGTTAATCGGGGTTAATTAGGATTGATCGGAGTTAATTAAGTTTAATTAAGATGAATCAGGTTGATTAGGGTTAATTATTATTAATTAGGGTTATCTAGGGATGTGTTACGGGTTAATTGGTGATAATTAAGGTTTAATTAGGGTTCATCGGGGTTAATTATGATTAATCAGGGTTATTTATGATTAATCGGGGTTAGTAACGGTTAATCAGGGTTAATTAAGTTTAATTAGGGTGAATCAGGGTTAATTTTTTCTAATTGTCAATATAATATACATTATAACAACTACAACAATTATAGTGATAAATAACAAAATTTAACATGTAACAAAAATTATGTCGAATTCACTAATTTTTTTCTAACTGCCACATCCAAAACACACACACACACACATAGAGTTAAACACATGCATTAAACCACAATTAGGGTAAAATGAACATATAAGGCGGCATGGCGGCGGTGCGGCAGCGGTGGTGGCGCCGCAGTGGAGGCCCACAGGAGCTGTAGCTTTGCACGGTGTTGTGGGGGCCTGTCGTAGGGGGTGGGGGCGGGGGTCGCCGAGGGAAGAAATTAGGGGTGAGTGAGAACCAAAAAGAGAGAGAAAGATAGGGAGAGAGAAATTAAGGATTTTTATAACAGAACTTTTAGCAACGGATATCACCGTCGCTAAAAGTCTGTTGCTTAAGTTAAGACTTCTAGCGACAGAATGTTGTATTGACAGAATATTCCGACGCGAATGGCTACCTTTGGGAGTTTTAGTGACGGAACGTTTCCGTTCCTAAAAAGTTTCTACAAATTTAAAAAAAAAAGCGACAAAAATAGGAAATTTTTAAAAACATTTTAGCAACAGCAAATCCATCACTAAAAAATCGTTGGTAAAAATTTGGTAAAAGTTTATAGCGATGGAGTTTTTACCGATGAAATTATCGTTCAGTAAATCTGCCTTTTAGCGACTGATTTACTTTCGTCGGTAAAAATCCTTTTCCTTGTGTGTTATAGCTATCATTTGGAATTATTTATTCTCCTCTGTTTTATTTAATTCCATTATTGTAAAACATTTTGAATTGTGTTTAAATTTTTTGAATATTGACATGAGTTAGTAAACGTGAGAGTTATAATAAGGATGGTATGTATTGTTGGCGTTATAAGGATTGTCTGTCGGATGAGTTAAACAAGTACGTAAATGGACTGATCAGTATACATACGCATATATAAAGCGTATCGAGCACTGTCGGAGTGGCTTTGCTATACTGTAATACTTATGTTCAATATTACCTATTTCTGTTTTATTATACCTGAAGTGTTTTGAATGACTATTGATTGAAGGATTGAGATGATACTCGTCCCTATGTTTATATCGAACTATTGTGATTTCATCAAAAACAAAATTCTTTGAAAATATTTTATTTGGCTTAAAAAAATCGTTCGAATCATTTTGATTGTTTTTAAATCTTTGATCGAACTTACTGGGCTTTCAAAAGCTCATTCTTACTTCCTTTCGGCAGGTGATAGTCATCATTAGATTGCCTGAGAATGGATTAGAGCCGAGCAGGAGAAATCAAGTTTTAGTAATTATCATTAGAATCATGTGTGGTGTAATATTGTCAATTAAAATTTTGAGTAGGCTTAGATTTTGTATTTCAATTATGGCAGTCGTTTGAGAGTATGGTTAGTTGCTCTAAAAATTGTTATTTATTGGGTTATGAGGGTATTATTGTCCTAGAGTGAATGATCGAGCGAGTGTCCAACGTTCCGGATCTTTCGGGATGTTATACTCAATCCCCGAAACCATAATTCTTTTTTTTTTGGTATATTAGAAGCCTAATTGTGCATTTTAGAGTCTTTTAGGTTTTTTCTTATTTTTCCTTTATGGCGACTCCAAATTTTCTTTAGACATTTCGTGAATCTAAAGGAATTTTTTGAGCCGGTTCATTACATAAGGGACAAGCAAAGAGTTTCTACAAGAGGTGAGACGAAGGATGGAACAAAGGAGCGCCAAAAGAGAGGCTCTGGCCGACCTCCCTTTTCAAGGGAGGGGCTCCGGCCGACCTCCCACTCCAAAGGAGGGGCTCCGGTTGATGCACTGCGCCAACACATAGGAGTATATTTCGAGAAAAAGTGCAAACTTGGAGAGTGTGTTCCCCCTTGACTGGATTGATAATATTGAATTTTGATCGTTGAGCGATCAGAGGTATACATTGAGGATGGGCTAGCAACCAACATTTTTTAGGAAAGTTTTGGTAGATGACAATCAATCTCATTTGTCCTTCATGTTTCATACTGGTCTCCCAAAAGAATAGGGTTTCCTTGTGAGAAAAGTATCCGATCAGAGTCGACGGAGAGTGATATTTATGCTACATATAATCTAGTAGAATTACGAAAAACGTCAATTGTGACCGGTGTAATAATCCTTCAGTATTTTGATACCAGCAGGTTTAATAAAAACGTAGTGGTCACTCGGGCCAAAGGACAAAAGCGTGGTTCCGGCAAAGCTTTAAACATCCGCTGCGGGGGTGCAAAGGTCGCCAATGGTTCTAATGGTGTTAAAGAGCCCGCACGTGTTCGCCTAGAAAAAGTCACTTTAGGAGTTCAAGAAACAAATATTCAAAGGGGGGGCCTGTTAAAGGATAAGACAGAGTCCTTAAATTAATCAAGTGCATGCCTTTATACCTTTTGAGAACATAAAAAGCTTTCAGAGTAGCACTCCCAATCTGTGGCAATGCCTGCAACTTAGACATGTTGTTTGTAGGTTTCGAATTCCAAGAGACTTGCCCATCTAAGGTTCTGATCTTTGCTGGATGTTGAAGTTATTCCGGAATTAACGACTCATTTGCTCCCAGCTACCGACCCTGGTGTCAACACAATGTACACGAGTAATCTCTTATGGTTTTTTTTGCCCGCTACTTTCAGTTTCGAAATATAATTCATTTTCTGTCAAACAAAGTGCGATTTCAAAAATGTGCAGTACAATTATCTGAAGCACACGTCATTTTAACACAAGTCATAAGTACTTTGGCGATATAACTAGCCTTGTAGTTTTGTCGCTGATGTTAGCTTCCTTCTTTTATTTCCATCCGTCTTCCTTCTCATGGTCTCGTGGCTTTCTCTCCACTTTTGAAGTCAAATTTTTTTGGGAAATTTTTTGACAGCTAACGTGATAGACAGGAAATAACTTCAACTCTCCATATAGCAATAATTGATGATCATTTTTTTTTTAGTGACAGTTGCTTTGTAAAACAATGTTGTGAAGATTTTGTTAATAAAAATGCTACTAACAATATTCAGCTTGTATTGATTGTCTTCATATAAAGTGTTGAAACAATCTTTAGACAGCCACAATTATCTAATATTTTATGCAGAAGTTACCGTTTACGGTTGAATACATGACAATCGTTACTCTTTAAACCATAAAACTTACAATCAGTAAGGTTGCAACAACGTGATATATTAGATGTATAGCCATTTGGCAGTTTCAAGTGTTTAACCCACTCGCACACCTGTTATATCCGTTTTTTATCCAATGTATATATTACTTTGGGCAAAATCAGCTTACCACTAACCATTCGTGAATGCAATTCACGCCGTATATCCATCATCTGCATATCTCTGCATGCTTTTAGGTGATCTTTTGATTTACCCTTGACATTCATGACTGTATTAAACACATTTTCGAAAATATTTTACTCAATATGCATGCTATCAAGATTGTTGTGGAGAAGTAGAGTTGGCTAATAAGGCAGCTCCCAAAAGATGGACATTTTCTTCCAATTGTGTGTTTTTTCAAAGTTAGGAAGTTTTAGACAGACAACACATTTTCCAAATGGTATCGCATCCATGTCAGGGTCCTTTACGCACATATACACTTCACCCCCAATCAATCTGTTAGCTTCAACGTGACGTTCCACAGTTTTATCAAACTTATCTTTTTGTTTACGAAATGAATGATTAGGATGTAAAAATTCTCTGTGACACCCCCAAAAGGAAGCCTTCCCCCGTGCTTTAAGGTGAAAGCCTTACTTCCATACAATAAGGACATGTCGACCTACCATATGTACTCCATCTATACCTAGAGGTCTCACAGGCAGGATACCTCTTCTTGCCACCTTGGAGCAGAGGATTATTGCTCATGTCCATAACAATTAATATGTTTTCAATTTTTAAAACTCAATTCCTACCATCTTTTAGCACACCTATCTAACTTGATACTTTGTTATATTGGGATTGATGTATCTCTTGTGATTTTTTGTAATTAGTTTTGTTGAAGATTGTGTTAGGACCAAAATTGGTCCTATTATCAAGGCTCACCTCCCACGGCCTTATTTGACGTGGAAGGCATGGACCGAACGAGACAACGAACTTGTCTAGAGGAAGTTCTTGGTAAGGATTGTCTATTTTTCTTTGCTTTATTTGGTTTTAAAAGTACATTATTGCTAAATTTTTCTTGCTAATCGTGTTTGAACTTGTGCTGAATTATTGTCAGGAGTACTTCAAATTCAAATCTGACAGAGACCAAGAACTTGGGAGGCAAACCTGGGAGTGGCATTGTTTAAAAAATTACAAGAAATTGATGCTCAATGCAAGGAGGCAGGCACTAGCTCGGGCGGGTGCGACAGATATTTCTATGGCTAGCGATGACAACCCGAGTACTTCTTAAAAGCCATGTAGGGGCAGCTGGTGGATCATTGGTGTATAGTTGAATGGGCCAAGCTCAGTGAGCAAGGCAAGGATATGGCGAGTGGTGAGAAGAAGATGAAGCATAGTGCTAGATCACGTCCATATGTTGTGCTCCATCTAAAGCTGAGAGAAGATGACCCTAGAAAAAGGCAACCTACGATGCTCCGAGGTGTTGAGGCCACACAAAAAAAAAGATGGGCAGTGGATTTTTAAGAGCGCAGAGCAGTTTGCGGTGAGCACACAACTATTCTTCACTTTTGCATTCCTATTGTATCCTTATTAGTTGAGGTCTCTAACATTTCCATTGTTTTTTTATATAGAGGGATTATAGAGAAAAAGTTCAGGCCAACTCCCAGGCAGACGATAGCCAAGCAGTGGACGAGGTCTCTTGGTGGTCAAAAGCTACAAGGGGTCCTAAGAAGGACCGTATGCTCAGCCACCCTCGTCAATTCACACATTCATTGCTAGGCAGACATCAGTCATCAGGCGCGACCAGTTATAGCTGTTATACCCCAAAAAAAAATTCCTTGTGCGAACTTATTATTTTAAGTAAATAGGTTTGTGGTCTTTCAGTCGACTAAAAAGATTTTAGTCAAAAGAAAATGGATGTTTCAGTCGACTAAAATCATCAGATGCAAAAAGGATGTTTTAAGTCAAATGAAATTTTCGGTTGAAAGAAAAAGGGTCATCAGAGTCGAATTTTTTTTTAGCTAAGATCACACATTCCTAGGCGACGACGAAAAGAACAAAAGGAGGATTCAGTTAAGGGTTTTGTAAAGATATATGTGAGCTAATCTTCAGAACCATCTTTCTTGAGTTCAATTAAACCTTTTTGAACATTGTCTCGAAAAAAGTGGTGACGAATATCGATGTGCTTAGTGCGCGAGTGTTGAACAGGATTTTTACTAATATCAATAGCACTACTACTGTCGTACATAATAGGAATATGGTCAATTGAGACACCAATATCTAGTAAAGTTTGACGCATCCACAGTACTTGGGCACAACAGCTTCCAACCGCAACATATTCCGCCTCAACTGTGGATAGAGCCACAGACGTCTGTTTCTTACTTGCCACGATACTAAAGCATCGCCAAGAAACTAGCAAGTACCACTGGTACTCTTGCGATCGACAAGACATCCCGCATAATCAGAATTAGAAAAACCTACCAGATCTAGCGAGGAATTTTGTGAATACCAAAGACCTAAATTTAAAGTCCCAGAGAGATATTTAAAAATACGTTTGACTGCAGTGAGATGAGATTCTCTGGGACAAGCTTGAAATCGGGCACAAATACATACACTAAACATTATGTCAGGTCTATAAGCGGTGAGATAAAGTAAACTACCAATCATACCACGATAAAGTTTGTTATCCACGTCTTTACCATTTTCATCTTTGACATGATTAACGCTAGGAGAAATAAGGGTACCTCTAGGCTTAGCATTATCCAAGCCAAACCTTTTCAAAAGCTCCCGTTGTACTTGGACTGACTTATAAAAATTCCTCTTTTGACTGCTTGATTTGAAGTTCAAGGAAAAAAGGTAAGTTCTCCCATCATGCTCATTTCAAATTCCCTACACATACTCTCAGCAAACTCTTGGCATAGATCATTTTAGTGGCACCAAAAATAATGTCATCAACATAGATTTGAACTATTAAAATGTCAAATTACGAATTTTCATAAAAAGTGTAGTATCGACTTTGCCACGAGAGAATCCATGATCAATAAAGAAGTTGCTAAGACGATCGTACCAAGCTCAAGGAGCTTGTTTAAGACCGTACAAAGTCTTTTCTAGCTTAAAAACATGATTGGGGTATTTTTCATTTTCAAAATCAGGAGGTTGTTTTATAAACACTTCCTGTTGTATTACCCCATTCAAGAAGGCACTTTTCACGTCCACTTGAAAAAGTTTAAAGTTCATATGACATGAAGATGCCAAAAGCATTTGGATAGCTTCAAGTCGAGTAACTGGGGCAAAGGTTTCATCAAAATCAACCCCTTCGACTTGCTTGTATCCTTGAGCAACTAGTCTAGCCTTGTTATGAACAATATGGCCCCATCTTCATCAAGTTTGTTTCAAAAAACCCACTTGGTTCCAATGACCTTTTGTTGAACAAGAGCCAAAACTAGTGACCAAACATTGCTTCTCTCAAATTGATTCAATTCATCTTGCATGGCAAGGATCCACTCAGAATCTTTTAGAGCCTCTGAAATATTTTAGGCTTTATTTGAGAAAGAACAGCAAAATCCGCACAGAAAAGATTTACCGTAGACCGTGTTGTAACTCCGCGTTCCACATTACCTATGACTTGTTCTGATGGATGACTGGAGGAATATCTCCAGCTTTTTGGAAGTGGCTGAGTCTCATCACTGTTATTGTAAGAAGATGTTGAACACTCCTCCTCAGTTGAGGAGACATTAAGTTTGTTGTTCAAGTCTAGGGAGAGTTCTTCACTGTCATCACCTGCATTCTTACTTGGCTTTTTAACATCAGATTCTTCAAATACTACATGCATAGATTCTTCAATTGTCATAGTTCTACTGTTATAGATTATGTATGCTCTACTTTTTAATCAATAACCAAGAAAAATTCCCTCATTAGATTTTGCATCAAACTTTCCCAAGTTCTTACGATTGTTCAAAATAAAGCATTTGCAACCGAAAACCTTGAAATAATCGATTTTTGGTTTTTGATTTGTGAACAGTTCATAAGGAGTTTTGCCAAGAATCGGTCTGATGAGTACTCTGTTCAACATGTAACAGGAAGTACTGACGGCTTCAACCCAAAAATATTTTGGCAGAGAGTTTTCATGAAGCATGGTTCTGGCCATTTCTTACAGAGTACGATTCTTTCTCTCTACAACCCCATTTTGTTGGGGTGTCCAAGGAGCAGAAAACTCATGTGAAATGCCATTTTGAATACAAAAAGGAATAAAATCTTTTTCAAATTCACCGCCATGATCACTTTGAATTTTTACAAACTTCAACTCTTTCTCATTTTGAAGCTGCTTAATAAGACTGAAATTTTTTTCAAACACTTCATCCTTATGAGTTAGAAAAAGAACCCAGGTGTATCTTGAAAAATCATCAACATGACGAATGCTTAAAATATCCACCTAGGCAGGCATTTCTTGTGGGGCCAAAAAGATCTAAATGAAGGAGTTGAAGAGGGCGAGAGGTGGAAACAATATTTTTAGCTTGAAAAAATGTTTTTGACTGTTTACCATATTGACAAGCATCACAAACCTTATCCTTGACAAACTTTAACTTTGGTAAGCCTCTTACAAGCTCTTTTGAGAGAAGTTTCTTGATTAGATCCATGTGAACATAACCTAATCTACGATGCCACAACCAAATATCATTATGTTGTGCAAAAAGACAAACTTCACGAGAAAAGTCAGATGCATCAAAAGAAAGAGTATAGATATTACCATCTCTCCTACCAACCAAGGTATCTCCATATGAGGCATGACTGATTAGGCATTGATCGCCTTCGAACTGAACTTTGTGTTCACTATCGATTAGTTGACTGATACTTATCAAATTGAACTTCAAACCATCAACCAATGATACATTATCAATAGATATGGAACCGGTGCCAATTTTACCTTTACCGGTGATCTTTCCATTTGAGTTGTCTCTGAAGGTTACAAGTCCTCCATTTTTCGGAGTGATATGAGATAATAGTGAGCGATCACATGTCATATGCCTTGAACATCTGCTTTCGAGAATCCATTTGTTGGAATCTACCCTTACTTTCAAGCAAAACTACAACAGATTCTGGTTTCGTTCCTTTAGGTACCCACACTTTCTTGGGTCTTGGAAGATTAGATAAACAAGATTTTGGCACCCAAACTTGTTTCATTTTATTTTTTGTAATAGAAGAGAATGACTGGTTTTTTACAGCATTAAGAAGACAATTTTTAACTAAGTGTCCTTTCTTGTTACGTATTGTACAAAGTGTGAACGGTGAGCAAGAAGCTAAATTTTTGTTAAAGAAATTTTTGTAATCCTTTTGCTTCTTTGAAGGATTGTAGCCGATTCCACTTTTCTCAAAAACACATTTTTGTCTTCCCAAAAGAATATCCAAGTTCTCTCTTCCTTGGGTAAATTTTGAAAGAATAAAATTTAGATCTTCAATCTCCTTTTCTAAATTCAATTTTTGTGTAGAAATTTCTTCCAACTGAGATTTTAAATTTGTTTTCAACTGGAACTTTTACTCCTCTGAAAGATTGGATTTCAGAAGACAAAAGAGAATTTTCCTTCTTAGAAGCATTCAGATTATTTGCTAAAGAAACATTTTCAGAAATACAAAGTTCAACCTTTTCTTGCAACTCTTCCTTTCACCTTCCAACTCTTCAACAGTATTTATCAAAGAAAGAGCCTTATTTTTTAGATTTGCATTTTTAACTTTTAACTTTTCATGATTTTCACTGAGTTCGAGAAAAGCTGACTTATTTCATTATAATCAAGATTTTCATAGATTACCTTATCGGAGTTATCATCCTTGGCCATGAAGCAAAGTTGAGCTACGTCATCATCTTCGCTGGTTTCTTTGTCACTTTCATCAGAGTCATCGCAAGTCAGCAGAGCATTCCTGGACTTGAACTTCTTTTCTTTGAAGTCTCGACTGTTGCTGCTTGCAGTCTTGTTCTTGAGTTGCGGACAGTATTTTTTGATGTGCCCAGTTCTGCCGCATTCATAGCAAGCATCAGAATTTTCCTTTACATTCCAATCACTATTATTTCTCTAATGTGATTGGTGTGTAGGATTTCTCCTGATCTTCCCATCTCGCTTGCTTGCAAGAAACTTCTTGAACCTTCGAGTTATTACAGCCATTTCAGGATCAGAATCGTCGTTGCTCTCTACAGGTTCATGAGAGGTCTCAGCTTTAAGAGCCAAGTTCTTCTTCTCGGAGGTGGTTTCTTCTTCGTCATGAATCTTCATCGCAATTTCATGAGTCATTAGAGAACCCACCAATTCTTCAAGCTTCAACACATTTAAGTCCTTTGCCTCTTGAATGGTTGTGAGTTTTGCTTCCCATCTCTTTGGAAGAGATCTAAGAACTTTTCGGACAACTTCTTTTTCTAGATAGACTTTACCCAAAAGCTTCAGTCCATTTATAATGAGTGTAAATCTAGAATACATCTCATTTATAGACTCGTGCTCCTTCATCTTGAAGGCCTCATACTGCTGTACCAACATATTTATCTTAGTCTCTTTTACTTGATTTGTTCCTTCATGAGTGACCTCCAACAGCCTCCATATTTATCTAGCTGTTTCACATGCTGAGACTCGATTGTACTCATTCATGTCAAGGCCACAACTGATAACGTTCTTAGCTTTATCATCCATGGAGAAAAGTTGTGCCTTATGAGCATCCATTTCAAGAATTCCTTGTGGAATCTTGGTTCCATCTGGTCCATCCTTCATCAGAATTATAGGACCATTTTCTACAACATACCACACGTGTGTATCCTACCTCAGAAAATTCCGCATACGATTTTTCCAGTAGCTATAGTTGTCATTCTTCAACAAAGGTGGCCTGGTGGTTGCTGATCCTTCTTCCATCATACGATCTTTAGCTCTTAACGATTAAGTCAAAGGAAAATACAAGAGCACACGGCTCTGATACTACTTGTAGGTCCCTAAGTACACCTAGAGGGGGGTGAATAGGTATTTTACAACTTTGAGTATAAATTAAAAACGAGATTACAAAGTAATGAAAGATATAACAATAATAAATTCAACACAGAGATTTAAACTGTTTTGGCCCCACCAGCCTACGTCCAATCCTTGAGCACTCCACACAAGGGAGACCTACTCGAGCCTTTCACTAAACCAGCTAACTTCGGGAGCTAGCTCAAACCGCAGTACAATTTTTGAAACTCTTCCAAGGTTTCCAACAGTTTACAAATGAAAAGAGATTCACAATTTGAATACAACAAACAAGCTCCTTCTTGAGCAGATGTTACAATGAATAATCTAAGACTAAGCCTTCTTAGGTGGGAAGATCTATATTCTTTCAAGAACCAAACCAAGAAGCTTACAATGAACTATCTTAAAGATGAACTCACTCAACAGAGAATAGATGATAATGAGAGATCAAGATGAGAGAGTGTTTTGAGATGAGTTTTAAAGAGTATTGAAATAGATTCGCAAGGAGTATATTAAATGCTCTCAAGGATCCCTTTTTATACTAGACAAGAAAATGAACCGTTGGAAAGAAAAAACATGAAAAATGATTCGATTCAAACATTAAGTTTGATTCGACTGAAAACTTAGTGAGAAGAGACACTGAAGAATTTAGTCGACTGAAAACGCAATTTCATTCGACTGAAAACTTTTGCTTCGACTAAAAACTGATTTTTAAGACTAGAACAAAGGAACTACCCAATTTAGTCGACTGCAAACTGTTTACCTTCGACTGAAACATTCAGTATTGGTTCTTTACTTGAATTTGTGAGATCTTTTATGAAAGACTTAGAAATGCTAAAAAGGATAAAATAGACTACAGGTTCTTGCATCTTCAATGTAGTCCGAATCTTTGAATCCCAAATCCAATGTCACGCCCCTAAACCGGGAGGCCGCGACTTCAAGCAAACCTCATGATATACTATTACCATACTGATGATGATGGTATAAGCAGAGCACTAAAAGCCTCCAAACATAAAGTATTACCAAAACTAACAAAAGTCTATTACAACGCGTTTCCAAAAATATGCCCATACAAAAGGATTTCTAATCGCAGCGGACAAATAGATATACAAAACAATTCTATCAAATTACCCCAACCGGGTAAAGTCCCCAAAAGAAATAAACTACAAAGTTTATCAAACCAAAAAGCAAAATCTCATAGCTCCAACGCTGCTATAAGGATCAAGAGTCACTTCTTTCACCTGTGGCAAAGGCAAGGTAAGAAGACAAAGGGGTGAGCTCAAATAGCCCAGTAAGGTAAACAAATGGTAAGATGTCAAGCAATAATGACGTATCTAATAACAATATTGGATGGAACAGACAAATCATGTCTTACTATCACATATCGAAGCATCAAAGATTTAGCATTTAACCCAATACACATTTCAATTATATGTAGGGTATGCTACAAACATGCGATGACTATGGTAGTCATAAGACCCAAATGTCGAACCAAACATACAAATATCAAACGCGTGCTCCGGAGCATACTAGGAGACTTCGGCTCTCTAGTATAACAAACATGTGTCCAAAGGACCCTCTCAATTTGAGAGTTGTTCAACATAGTCAATGTCAATCTTAAATTGACGGTCACAAATGTACAAATTCAAAGTTTAGCATCATTAAGGCACAAATGAGAAGGGGTGAACAATATTCTTAAGAGACAAAAGTGAAGCAATCAATTACAAACGGCATAGATGAATCAAAGTGACGAAAGTATAAGCCTTCGAATTTTCGGAGATACCTTTCCACAGCAAAAATCGTATAAACCCTTACCTCAAACAAGCTTTTGAACAAAAGAAAACCTTAAAGCACTACTCTAGCGCCTATGAGCTTTCCAAGCCTCCTATTCTCTCCCTCTCTGCCGCAAAGGAGCAAGAAATCGAGAACAAAAGGGCTAGAAGGAAAATAAAGAAACTATTTATATGAAGGTAAAATTTCACTATTCGTTCGAAGCAAACACAAGTATTAGTCGACTAAAAAAAAGCTTAAATTCGACTAAAAGGTTTAAATTCGACTAAAACACCTTAAATTCGACTAAAAGTGTTTTAAATTCGACTAAAAGTGTTTCAAATTCGACTAAAAGTGTTTTGATTCGACTAAAAGGTTTATATTCGACTAAAAGGTTCAAATTCGACTAAAACACCTTAAATTCGACTAAAAGTGTTTTAAATTCGATTAAAAGTGTTTCAAATTCGACTAAAAGTGTTTTGATTCGACTAAAAGGTTTATATTCCACTAAAAGGTTCAAATTCGACTAAAACACCTTAAATTCGACTAAAAAGTAGCTTTTAGTCGACTGAAAGTACTGTTCATCGATTTTTTTTTTTAACTTTGCTTAGCATAAGGAATGAAAAACTTTGGGGTATTACATTCTCCCCCCCCCCCCTTAAAAGAATTCCGTCCGCGGAATTAAAACGTACCTTAAACATCGAAGAGCTGAGGGTGCTTTTCGCGCATTGCATCCTCGAGTTCCCACGTGGCTTCTTCCACCGAATGGTTACGTCAAAGCACTTTAACCAACTTAATGGTTTTTGTGCGTAAAATTTGATCCTTGCGGTCCAGAATTTTCACTAGGCGTTCCTCGTATGATAAGTCCTCCCGAATCTCCACAGGTTCGAAATGTATGACATGTGAAGGATCTGGCACGTATTTCCTCAAGGCTGATACGTGAAACACATTATGTATTTTCGACAAACTGGGAGGTAAGGCAACTTGATAAGCGACCGGTCCAACTCTCCGCAAGATCTCAAATGGTCCGATAAATCTAGGGCTAAGCTTGCCCTTCTTCCCAAAACGCATTACTCCCTTCCAAGGCGATACTTTGAGAAACACATGATCTCCCACTTCGAAATTTAGCTCGCGTCTTCTATTATCCGCATAACTCTTTTGACGACTTTGAGCCACTATCAAATTATCCTTGATCAAACGAATTTTCTCCGAGGTAGCTTGTACTATCTCGGGCCCTAAGGCACCGAAAAGCTTATCCTCGCCGACTTCGAGCCAACAAATTGGCGTTCTACATCTCCGCCCATACAAGGCCTCAAATGGTGCCATACCAATACTAGCCTGAAAGCTATTGTTGTAAGCAAACTCCACAAGCGACAATTGATCAGCCCAACTATTCTTGAAGTTTAACGAGCAAGCCCTAAGCATGTCTTCTAAAATCTGAATCGTTCTCTCTGACTGTCCATCACTTTGAGGATGATAAGCCGTACTAAGGTCAAGTTGAGTACCCAAGGCTTTTTGCAAGCTGCGCCAAAATTTCGACGTAAAATGTGCATCTCTATCTGAAACGATTGAAACGGGTAAACCGCGGAGTCGAACAATCTCTTGGATGTAAAGTTTGGCTAACCTCTCCAAGCTATAGGTAACCTTAACCGGAATGAAATGTGCTGACTTGGTCAAACGATCAACTATTACCCAAACCAAATCGTGTCCTTGCCTCGTCCTAGGCAACCCCGACACAAAGTCCATGGCAATACGTTCCCACTTCCACTGAGGGATAGTAAGAGGTTGCAAAGGTCCTGTAGGTCGTTGATGTTCCGCTTTAACTTGCTGACACTAAGGCATCAAGCGACAAAATCTGCTATCTCCCTTTTCATATCGTTCCACCAAAACACGTCTCGTAAATCTCGATACATCTTAGTGCTACCTGGATGAACTGTGAAGCTGGAATTATGCGCATCTCGTAAAATTTCCTCCTTTAATTCCACATTAGAAGGAACACATAATCTGTCTCCAAAACGCAATGCCCCCTCGGCGTCAATTCTGAACTCTGGCTATTTACCTTCTCCAACTTGTTCTCTAATCTTAACAAATTTTGAATCCAAAATCTGAGCTTGCCTAATTCTTTCGATCAAGGTAGGTCGCGCCATTAAATTTCCCAAATAATTTCCCGTCCCGAAAACCAAAACATCCACACCCAAACTTTCAAGATCCGTAAGAATTTCCTTACGTGAAGTTAAAAGGGTTGCACACGTACCTGTGTTCTTTCGGCTAAGAGCATCGGCGACCACATTGGCCTTCCCCGGATGATACAAGATCTTGCAGTCATAGTCCTTAAGCAATTCCAACCATCGACGTTGTCGCATATTCAATTCTTTCTGCGTGAATAAAAACTTAAGACTCTTGTGATCGGTGTATATCTCACATGTTTCACCATAGAGATAGTGCCTCCAAATTTTCAAAGCGAAAACCACCGCAGCTAGTTCCAAGTCATGTGTTGGGTAGCTCACTTCATACGTTTTGAGTTGTCGCGAGCCATAAGCAATAACTTGCCCATGTTGCATCAATACACATCCCAAACCCTTCCGTGAAACATCGCTATAAACCACAAATCCTCCTGCCCCCGAAGGTAGAGAAAGGACCGGAGCTGAAACCAATCTGTTCTTTAATTCTAGAAAACTGCGATCACACTCTTCCGACCACTCGAACCTCACCTTCTTTCGAGTCAATCGAGTCAATGGAATAGCGAGTTTTGAAAATCCCTCAATAAACCTGCGATAATAGCCAGCCAAACCAAGGAAACTACGAACTTCACTCACTGTTCTTGGTCTTTCCCAATTCCACACTGCCTCTACCTTGGATGGATCCACCGAGATCCCATCTTTAGATACCACATGCCCTAAAAACACAACTTTTTCAAGCCAAAACTCACATTTATCAAACTTGGCATAAAGCTTCTCTTCCCTCAAAATTTGTAGCACCATACGTAAATGCCCTTCATGTTCTTCCTTGCTTCTAGAGTAGATCAATATGTCATCGGTAAAGACTAAGACGAATTGGTCCAAATATCGCTTGAATACCCGATTCATTAAGTCCATAAACGCTGCAGGTGCATTAGTTAACCCAAACGGCATTACAACAAACTCATAGTGTCCGTACCTCGTGTGAAAAGCAGTCTTGGATATATCATCCTTCCTAATCTTCAATTGGTGGTAACCCGATCTCAAATCAATCTTGGAAAAGTATTCCGCACCTTGTAGTTGATCAAACAAATCGTCAATTCGTGGCAAAGGATACTTGTTGCGAACTGTAATATGGTTCAACTCCCTATAGTCAATACACAATCTCAACGTTCCATCCTTCTTCTTTACAAATAAAACAGGAGCACCCCAAGGAGAGACGCTTGGGCGAATGAAGCCTTCTCAAGCAATTCTTGAAGTTGCACCTTAAGTTCTTTGAGATGGACCGGGGCCATACGATAAGGAACCTTAGAAATTGGAGCAGCTCCTGGTATAAGATCTATAACAAACTCGATTTCACGATCTGGAGGAAGACCAGGGAGTTCCTCCGGAAACACATCCGAAAATTCGTCAACGATAGGAATGGCGGATAAATTTTGAACAGCTATTCGAGTATCCACAATGTGAGCTAAATATCCTTGACATCCCTTTCGAAGCAAACGCCTAGCCTGCAAGGCAGATATAAGGCAAGACGAAGTAATGGGCGTAGAACCCTTAAACTTGAACTTGGATTGACCGGGAATCCGGAAATGCACTTCTTTGGCATAGCAATCCAACGAGGCATGGTAGGAAGACAACCAGTCCATTCCGAGAATAACATCAAAATCCCGAATGTCCAAAGCTATAAGGTTCGCGGGTAACACTCTACCCTCGATGCGTACCAAGCAAGGCTTGTACACAGTAGATACTAATACAGATTTCCCCACCGGGGTATCAATCATCAAATCAAACTCTAAAAGTTGTGGGTCAGAACCCAACTTACACGCTAGAGAAGGGGTTATAAACGAATGCGTGGATCCAGGGTCAAACAATGCATGAAAAGAATGAGAACCAATCTGAACTGTACCTGCCACTACATCGTTAGAAGTTGTGGCATCCTTGGCAGTCAAAGCATAAGCACGGCCTTGTACTCTTGGCCTCTGGTCCCCCGTGGATGGTTTAACTCCACCCTGAGCTTGGACGTTGTAAGTCTTCTCCTTCTTCGGATATGGGCATTCCATAGCATAATGCCCCACTTTCCCACAGTTGAAACATGAATTTGTCAAACGATGGCAAGGCTTATCCCCATGATTTTTGCCACAAGTAGCGCAAACTTTTGTACCCCCTTGAGTAGATTTCATACCTTCCTGTAAAGTTGCTTTCCTCTTGTTTTGACCACCGCTCTTGCTCTTGTCCGAAGTTTCTGCACGGCTTCTTTTGTGCCTCAATTCCTCTTGCTCCTTCAAAAATTCCCCGTAGTCCGTCTCTAGAATTTCGGCCCGTTCAACCACCTTAGCATAAGTCGGAAGCTTTAGAGCCAACAATCTGTTCTTGATGCCGCGCTTCAATCCCTTCTCAAATCTTCTTGCCTTACGATTTTCGGTGTCAACCAAATACGGGGCATGCCTTGACAATGAGGTGAACTTCGCCTCATATTCTGCTACCGTCATATCATTCTGTACTAACTTCAAGAACTCTTCTTCCTTCTGATCTCTTACATTTTGAGGAAAGTACTTCTTGAAGAAAATGTTCTTGAATCGTTCCCAAGTCATGGGATGATCAGCATTGATCCTCTGTGTGCGCTTGACCATCTTCCACCAATGGTCGGCTTCATCTTCCAACATGAATACTGCATATGCCACCTTTTGCTCATCACTGGTATCCCAAAGGTCGAACACCTTCTCACTTTGGTTCACCCACGCTTCAGCCTTCTCCGGATCGGGTTCCCCTCTAAAGGCGGGTACTAACTTTTTGAATTTTTCCACATCTCCGGTCTTAACACCATTATTCGGCCCATTGTTCTGATTTTGGTGTAGCGGCACCCCGTTACCTCCTGCAATTAAGTTCGCCAAATTCTGAAATCCGTGTATAATGGCTTCAGTAACTCCGTCATTCGTTGGTGGACCATGAGGTTCGTTGGCGTTACGATTAGATAGTCTAGGAGGCATGGTACTCCTAGCACATCAAACGAAACTGTATAAGCCTATAATGTACAAAAGATAAACGCGAAATCAAAACAAATCTCGCAACATCTTAGACCTAGGCTCACCCGAGTCTACAGAATCACAAACCTAAGCTCTGATACCAACCCTGTCACGCCCCCAAACCGGGAGGCCGCGACTTCAAGCAAACCTCATGATATACTATTACCATACTGATGATGATGGTATAAACAGAGCACTAAAAGCCTCCAAACATAAATTATTACCAAAACTAACAAAAGTCTATTACAACGCGTTTCCAAAAATATGCCCATACAAAAGGATTTCTAATCGCAGCAGACAAATAGATATACAAAACAATTCTATCAAATTACCCCAACCGGGTAAAGTCCCCAAAAGAAATAAACTACAAAGTTTATCAAACCAAAAAGCAAAATCTCATAGCTCCAACGCTGCTATAAGGATCAAGAGTCACTTCCTTCACCTGTGGCAAAGGCAAGGTAAGAAGACAAAGGGGTGAGCTCAAATAGCCCAGTAGGGTAAACAAATGGTAAGATGTCAAGCAATAATGACGTATCTAATAACAATATTGGATGGAACAGACAAATCATGTCTTACTATCACATATCGAAGCATCAAAGATTTAGCATTTAACCCAAAACACATTTCAATTATATGTAGGGTATGCTACAAACATGCGATGACTATGGTGGTCATAAGACCCAAATGTCGAACCAAACATACAAATATCAAACGCGTGCTCCTGAGCATACTAGGAGACTTCGGCTCTCTAGTATAACAAACATGTGTCCAAAGGACCCTCTCAATTTGAGAGTTGTTCAACATAGTCAATGTCAATCTTAAATTGACGGTCACAAATGTACAAATTCAAAGTTTAGCATCATTAAGGCACAAATGAGAAGGGGTGAACAATGTTCTTAAGAGACAAAAGTGAAGCAATCAATTACAAATGGCATAGATGAATCAAAGTGACGAAAGTATAAGCCTTCGAATTTTCGGAGATACCTTTCCACAGCAAAAATCGTATAAACCCTTACCTCAAACAAGCTTTTGAACAAAAGAAAACCTTAAAGCACTACTCTAGCACCAATGAGCTTTCCAAGCCTCGTATTCTCTCCCTCTCTGCCGCAAAGGAGCAAGAAATCGAGAACAAAAGGGCTAGAAGGAAAATAAAGAAACTATTTATATGAAGGTAAAATTTCACTATTCGTTCGAAGCAAACACAAGTATTAGTCGACTAAAAAAAAGCTTAAATTCGACTAAAAGGTTTACATTCGACTAAAAGGTTTAAATTCGACTAAAACACCTTAAATTCGACTAAAAGTGTTTTAAATTCGACTAAAAGTGTTTCAAATTCGACTAAAAGTGTTTTGATTCGACTAAAAGGTTTATATTCGACTAAAAGGTTCAAATTCGACTAAACACCTTAAATTCGACTAAAAGTGTTTTAAATTTGACTAAAAGTGTTTCAAATTCGACTAGAAGTGTTTTGATTCGACTAAAAGGTTCAAATTCGACTAAAACACCTTAAATTCGACTAAAAAGTAGCTTTTAGTCGACTGAAAGTACTGTTCATCGACTAAAAGTACTGTTCATTGAATTTATTTTTTTTTTAACTTTGCTTAGCATAAGGAACGAAAAACTTTGGGGTATTACATCCAAGTCCGAGTTCAAGCTTTGTCCAAGGCATGAGAGTCTTTGTTTGATTAAGATAAATCCTAAAATGTTTATCTTAATAATGTTGTCAGATTAATGTTAGAGATAATAAATTGGAATCATCAAAATTGATAAGTCAACAAGTGGGGCTTGTACGCTGACTACAGCATATCGTTTGAACTAATGTTGGGATGAAACGGTTTATCGTGAGGTTTTATGCTAATGATCTTACACCTCAGTTTATTTCATGTACTATATTTCATTTACCAAATGATTTCTTTATGATTTTAGATTCAAATGTTGCTATGATTTAAGTGAATTATTTTATGGCATGCCACGGTCTACTGGTTGAATCATTTGTTACTTACTGAAGACGTGGAAGCTCATCCCTTACCTATCATTTCAGGTTGAAAGTAAGGTCACGGGGACGAGCATAGAAAGGGACAATTTGCACAGAGCTCTGGAGACTGAATTGATTGAGTCGCTAAAGATTTAGAGTGTTGATTTAGTTTTAGTTGTTGACAAATTGGAGTTATGAGGAGTTAGCTTAAGTATTGTATTCAAATAAAAATTTGAAAATGTAATTAAAGTTTGGAAAAGTTTTAAATTTTTGCTGCACTCGTATTGGTTTTAGCGAGTAAGGCATGGCAGTGCCCTTGGTTGAAGTCTAATGGGTCTGCGGCTGGTTACGGGTCCAGCTCACGAGCCTACCCGTGGGTTAGGGTCGTGACAGCTATGACTTGTGGAAATTAATTTCCGTCAAATTTGTTTGACCTCAGAATTTGCTATTTGATATTGTTCGTTTCAGTGATTAATGATTATCATTATTTCGTAAACTTTGTATATTGTTTTGACATGTCCGATATTTGACAACGGTTATCTTGAGATTTTTTTTTTGGTAACTCTATGAGCCAAGTCATAGTATATGTGACTTATGTCTGACTTACCCACGTGGATGGAAACGTGGGCTAGCTCAGGGGAGTTGAGTTAGAGATCGTGATCTTACTTTCTGAACTGGCATCATATGTCAGTGATGACGTATGTGACAACTTTCTGAATGGTTCTCTAGTGTCTGTCTTTCTACTCAGATATAGTTTGACATTTAAAATTTGGTTTGATGTCCATTCCGTTAAACTCTGTGTCTGTCTCCGTACTCAGATATATTTTTGCCATTTGATATTTGGTCTGACCTCTGTTCAGTCGTAACTGGTGTGCCTTTAAAGTCTTGTCTTTCAGATATATTTTGACATGTGAAATTTGGTTTGATGTTCGTTCTGTTGAAACTTTTGTGCTTCCAAAATTTCGCTTTTCAAATATTTTTTGCTTTTGTTTGATTGGTCCATTGAGCGACGTTACTGGGCATTTGGCTCATTCCCTTATTATTTTTTCTTTCAGGTGATCAGTTGGTGGGATTTTGGATTTGAATGGCTAGCTGTGTGGCCAAGAGTTAGCTGCCTTATTTCAGAGTTAGTAATGATATTTTGAGTGTAATGACTAAAACAATTAATATTTCTTAGATTTTATTTTTGAAACTCCATGTCGGGGAACTTGGATTGTATAAAACTTTTGGGACACTATGTCAGATATTGATATATTTTTGAAAATTATTAGTGCATGCTCTGATTTACCAATTGGGAGTCTTCTGATAATTCTAAGGTTTTCTCTAATTTCTATTTATTCGTCATGAACGCTCCTGGAAGAAATTTTTGGGGCGTTACAGAATGGTATCATAGTTTAGGTTTGAGATTCTGTAGACTCATAAGCCTAACATATACGTGATTGGGATTAAACCTTGGAAAGGTGAATTAAGTTTGGAGAATTTATTTCATATTAGAGCTTAGGTTTGTGATGCGTATGCTTGGATGTGCACCTATTGATGAGATGCTTGATGCCGGCAGTTGTGTGTCATTGGGAACGAATGGAGCCATGTTTTTGCAGTTGATAAAGATTGATTTATGAGGGTTTTTTCATTGAGTAGGACTCTAAATTAAAGTTACACATAAAATAAAATAAAAAGTGTCCTACTTTTGCTATTAATTGATCTCTTAGTAGTTGCTAAAAAAGAGGAGTCCAAGTAAACTGGGGATCTCTAACCATGAAAATTGGAGCTGATTTGGCACATGGAGAAGATTCCAAAAAGTTGATGTGGCGTAAATATAGAGCTTTTAAAATTCTATGTGTCACAATTCTAAGCCAAGGCTTCAGCTTTTTATATATACTAGTTCAGTGACCCGGATAAGGCCTGGGTGAGTTCTATTTAAACGTTATGAGTATGTTTTAGTTTTCACATATTTTTTTTGAGTTAGGGTTGTGTATTTAAGTATCACGTCGATGATTTTGAAATTTATGATTTATTTGTATTCGCTTAAAGAGAACCATCAAATTCAAAACATATCGCGTTCACCGATTTCACATTTAAGCAATATCATAATCAAGAGAAATTTAATGAAAGCATACTCCCTAAATTATTTCATAATAGTAAAGCATATTATAGTGCTTAAAAATTAGTAAGATTCAAAAGTTCAAAATAAAATATTCAAAAAGTGAAGCATACAATGAGCAATTAGTTATTTCACATCAAATCAGAATGTTACTTTGTTATTTAGTATTTTAGGTACTAATTTTGTTTTTGTACGAAAATGTTAACTTTTTAAGAATTTATACACGAAATTATAATTACGCTACTCATTTTTAGTTTTTCACGCTATGTGGCGCATCGTTGATTAATAATTTTATTTTGTAAGTAACTCTGATAGAACTCCTTACCATATATTAAATTAGTCAGCTACTATAGTCCATTATATTGAAATATAAAAAGTTTATAAAAGAAAGTACAAAAAAGGGACAAATACTTTTTTTTAGTAAATTATTATCTAGACCGAATAAACCTACTAAAAACCATGAAAACCTTGGAGCAAAATGGAAGTAAGTGGAGCTATTTTACTTCCTTTCAGACAACCAACCATTTAAAATGTAGAAATAATCCCGAAAAGAGAACTAAAGTGTTATAGTGAAAATATTTGTATTCTAATTGCTTTACTTCATGGTCATGTTCGGCACTCTTTCAACCATCCATTTAATTTTGAGTATTTTCTAAGACAATTAATTAAAAATACATGTGCATTGTACATTTATTATTGTCCGAATGACAAAAAAATGTCATATCATTTTATAAACTTCTTTTTATGTTTGAGACTAAACAATCATATACCGGTGAATATTCGTATAGTTGTCTAGACTGTGATAGATGGGGATGTAATTGTATAAGACTGTAAAATTCTTATACTTCATATTTGATTTGTAGATTGTTGATTAAGTTCTAAGCTTATAGTATATTAAGGTGATTATAAAAGTCTGTGAAGTTAGAATATCACATATTGATGATGCGGAAAATGGTTCGATGCTACGTGGAGGTGCCACAAAGGATGCGGTCTGAGTCAGCTTCCAGATAGGCAACGCGGGAGACAGCAAGGACGGCGTAAGGGCCGAGGGCAAGGCTCCCCAGACAGGTCGCGAGGGCTGGCAGCGCCGCGCAGGCAGGGGGACGACGAACAGGGGCGACAGTCGACGGTCCGTGCGACTGGGGCGCAGCGTCGAGGGTTCGTGGACGTGAGCCAAGTGTGTTTCTCTCACTAGAATTCCAGAGAGAATGTCGTTTTAGAGAGAGAAAGTGAAGAGTCCAAAATGAGAGAAAGATCCTTTAAAAAAGCTCCAAAGTCCACTATTTATAGGCAAAAACGTGCATGTGTCATAAGTTGACATGTGTCACCCCCTGGGAACGACACGTCGCCAGGGGGCCAAAGCACTGATCCTCCGTTGGGACTGCCGGTCCCTAAGTTCGTGCTGCCCTGCCCTTGCGACGTCTCTCTGCCTGTCTGAGGAGACTGATCATGCCGCGGTAGCATGGTCAGAGTAGCCCGTTGCCCCAGCCTCCAGTCCAAGCCCTTACTGAATCCCACAGGCCTGGCAGCGGTGGGGAAGACCCGACGCCCAGCTGCCAGGTGGACTAGGCAAGATGCCCTTCCGAAGACCTGCTCCCATCTCGGAGTGACCCGGGGGTCATAGTCCTTAGGGGTGCCGACGCGAGCCCCCAGTGCCAGAGCACGTAGGCCAGTCACGCAGGCACCCCGGCGGAGATAGTGTTCTGGAGGAGTAGCCTATCCCGTGAGCATAAAACATGATTGCAGCGCATGGTGCGCGGTTGAGTGCAGGCGACGAGGGTCGCAGAGTGATCTCCGAGCGACAAGGGTCGTTGCGTGGATGGCGCGTGACCGTGAGCAACGGTTGTCATGGCGACAGAGCGGTCACAAGTGGCGGTCGTCGAGACTACGAGCGACTGTAATCGCGACGAAGGAGCATGGTTCGAGAGTGACGGTCGCAAGCGACGGTCGTCGTGACAACGGAGCACGGTCAAAGGTGACGGCGTCGGTATTCAAGGCAGGTGGCCGACCCCTGAGGGAGGCCGACCCCCCAGGGTGGCCGACCCATTGGGGTGGCCGACCCCCTAGGGTGGTCGAGCCCCAAGGGTGGCCGACCACTTGGGGTGGCTGACCCCCAAGGGTGGCCGACCCCCAAGGGTAGCCGACCCTTTGGGTGGACAACCCCTTGGGGTGGCCGACCCCCAAGGGTGGCCGACCCCCAAGGTGGAAGGCACGCCGAAGTCGCTTCACGAATGGTTCACGTGACTTGAGCATGCGTTGCTTTGACCGGCCCTCGAGCGTTGAAAAGTTGACCGCTGACTGGGTGATGTGTCGTGCAAAGTGGGTCCCTTATCGGGTCCTGGGGTGCGACCAGAATAGGGTATGAACATAAGCCCCCTGCGTGGGGCGTTCGCGGAGGGGCAACCCGAGCGAGCGTCACACGCATAAACGATGTGGTTACAGCCCCTCTCGCTGCGGGGGCCAGGGTCCCTGGTGATGGAGCTGGCGATGACGCTAAGCCCATGTAGCAGTTTGATTGAGCCGGCGATGGCGCTACCCCGTGATGGCGCTCAGCCCATGCCGCAGTTCGATTGAGCCGGCGACGGCACGAAGCCCGCGAAGGCGCTCAGCCCATGCCGCAGTTTGATTGAGCAGGCGACAGCATACAGCCTGTCCCGCAGTTTGATTGAGCCGGCGACGGCACGAAGGCCGTCCCGTAGTTTGATTGAGCCGGCGATGGCGCTCGCCAGTGATGGCGCTCAGCCCATGCCGCAGTTTGATTGAGCCGGCGATGGCGCTAGCTCGTGATGGCGCTCAGCCCATGCCGCGGTTTGATTGAGCCGGCGACGGCATAGGGCCCGTCCCGCAGTTTGATTGAACCGGCGATGGCGCTAGCCCGTGCTGGCACTCAGCCCATGCCGCAGTTGATTGTGTCGGCGACGGCATACAGCCCGTCCCGCAGTTTGATTGAGCCGGCGATGGCGCTAGCCCGTGATAGCGCTCAGCCCATGCCGCAGTTTGATTGAGCCGGCGATGGCGCTAAGCCCGCGATGGCCCTCAGCCCATGCCGCAGTTTGATTGAGCCGGCGATGGCGCTAGCCCGTGATGGCGCTCAGCCCATGCCGCAGTTTGATTGAGCCGACGACGGCATACAGCCCGTCCCGCAGTTTGATTGAGCCGGCGACGGCACGAAGGCCGTCCCGTAGTTTGATTGAGCCGGCGACGACATACAGCCCGTCCCGCAGGGAGGGGTCCTCGTGCAGGAGCACTACGAGCGGAGCCCCCAGAATGCCGCACACTCTAGAGAGTGGGTCGAAGATCTTCCATGCCCATGGCGGGGGCGCATGGTGTGGTGAACGGGTGTTATGCCCGGAGGCTTGTAACATGGTCGTGGTGCATGGACATGGCGACGATTGTCGCGGGGACAATACTTGGTGCCGAAGCACATGTCATGAAAGTGGTGCGGCGACGAACGTTGCGAAGCAATACTTTGTGCCGGGGCACATGTGATAAGAATGGTGCATGGGTGCGGCAACGAAGGTCGCGGAGCATATACTTGGTGTCGGGGGCACGCATGATGAGAATGGCGCACGGGCGCGGCGACGAACGTCGCGGAGCTATACTTGGTGCCGGGGGCACGTATCATGAAGATGGCGCACGGGCGCGGCGACGAACGTCGCGGAGCTAAAGTTGGTGCCGGGGGCACGCATGATGAGAATGGCGCACGGGCGTGGCGACGAACGTCGCAGAGCTAAAGTTGGTGCCGGGGACACGCATGATGAGAATGGCGCACGGGTGTGGCGACGAACGTCGCGGAGCTAAAGTTGGTGCCGGGGGCACGTATCATGAAGATGGCGCACGGGCGCGGCGACGAACGTCGCGGGGCTACGCATGATGAGAATGGCGCACGGGCGTGGCGACGAACGTCGCGGAGCTAAAGTTGGTGCCGCACGCATGATGAGAATGGCGCACGGGCGTGGCGACGAACGTCGCGGAGCTAAAGTTGGTGCCGGGGACACATGCGCACGGGCGCGGCGACGAACGTCGCGGAGCTAAAGTTGGTGCCGGGGGCACGCATGATGAGAATGGCGCACGGGCGTGGCGACGAACGTCGCGGAGCTAAAGTTGGTGCCGGGGGCACGTATCATGAAGATGGCGCACGGGCGCGGCGACGAACGTCGCGGAGCTAAAGTTGGTGCCGGGGGCACGCATGATGAGAATGGCGCACGGGCGTGGCGACGAACGTCGCGGAGCTAAAGTTGGTGCCGGGGGCACGTATCATGAAGATGGCGCACGGGTGCGGCGACGAACGTCGCGGGGCTAAAGTTGGTGCCGGGGGCACGCATGATGAGAATGGCGCACGGGCGTGGCGACGAACGTCGTGGAGCTAAAGTTGGTGCCGGGGACACGTATCATGAAGATGGCGCACGGGCGCGGCGACGAACGTCGCGGAGCTAAAGTTGGTGCCGGGGCCCCGCATGATGAGAATGGCGCATGGGCGCGGCGACGAACTTCGCGGAGCAATACTTGGTGCCTGGGGCACGCATCATAAGCATGGCACCAGGGCGCGGCGACGACTGTCGCGGAGCAATACTTAGTGATGTCGTCATGGCAATTGTGCACGGTCGGTGACGAGCATCAAGTGACCATTAGCATTGAGCGCGCGTTGTAGAGAGCGCGATGAGTTGGCACGGGCGACGTGGTTCAAGGAGACGGCACGCGGGCGACGGGGCCTGTCGCGGAGCTATCATGTGAATGCGTGCGACGAAGGTCGTAGAGGTGGCGCGCGGGCGACGAGAGTCATGGAGTTGGAGGGCCTGCGACGAGAGTCGTAGAGCTGTCGCGTGGACGCGGGCGACGAAGGTCGCAGAGATGGCACGCGGGCGACAAGAGTCGCGAAGGAGCGCAGGTGACGGGAGCACGGAGCTGTAGCACGGACGCGAGCAACAAATGTGTGAGGGCGATGAGAGTTGTAGAGCCGGCGCGCGGACGCAAGTGACGCGGGCGACAAGAGTTGCGAAAGGTGCGCACGGCGCTGGTGGCGGGGGTCCGCACGGAAGGTATGCACGGCGCTGGCGACGTGAGTCGCGGAGACGGCGCCCGGGTGACTAGCGATGAGGGTCGCGGAGATAGCCCCCAGGGGATGGGCAACGAGTGTTGCGGAAGGTGGGCATGGTGCTGGCGACGGGCATCGCGGAAGGCGCCCGGGTGACGAGCGATGAGGGTCGCAGAGATGGCGCCCGGGCGACGGGCGACGGGCAACTGGGATCGCGGAGATAGCCCCCGGACTACTGGCAACGAGGGTTGCAGGAGGTGCGCACGGTGTTGGTGACGAGGGTCGTAGAGATGGCACCCAGGCGACGAGGGACGAGGGTCACGGAGACAGCTCCCCGGGTGACAGGCAACGAGGGTTGCGGGAGGCGGCCCCCGGGCGACGGGCGTCGCGGAGACCGCGCCCGGGCGACGAGCGACGAGTGTTGCGAAGACGGCGCCCGAGCGACGTGCAACTGGGGGTGACGGTGTCGGCGCCCGGGCAATGGCAACGAGTGTTGCGAAGATGGCGCTCGGGCGATGGGCAGCGGGCCGAAGGTGTGGCGCTGTGGCTGTGGAGGCCGAATGCGGTGTTGCCTTGTGAAAATGGTGGGTTATTTTGTTAGCGTTGTGAAAATGGTGAAAATGTATTTTTCAAACCAAAAAAGCAGTGAAACTAAAACAAAAAAGGGGAGGGGGTCGCACAAAGTGGGTCCGCTAGTGGGCCCTTGATTGCAACCAGAATAAGTTGGGAACATAGCCCCCTGCGTGCGGCGTGCGCGGAGGGGCAACCCGAGCGGGCGCCGCACGTATAAACACATAGTAAGATGTTGATGTCGTTTGGCCGAAAAGTTGTTGACATCGTCTTTGAGTGACGAAGGCGGGCGACGAGGGTCGCGGAGACAGCCCCCGGGCAACGAGGGGCACGGAGATAGTGCCCGGACGACAAGCGACGAGGGTCGCTGAGAGACCCCCGGGCGACGGCGTCGCGGAGACGGTGCCTCGGGCGACGACAACGAGTGTTGCGGAAGGCGGCGCCCGGGCGACGCAAAGAGGAAGTCCGGGTGACGGGCGCATGTGCGCGAGCGATGCACAGCGGTCAAGGTTGGAAAAAAAAAAGAATTTTTTTTTATTTTTTTTCGGCCTTGGCTTTGGGGATGTGCGGGAAAAAGGAAAAAAGAAAGAAGATGGAGAGGATGGCGCAGCGGCGGCAGGCTGCCATGGCCGGCCGTGGGGCGGGGGAGAGGAGAGAGGTAGGGTGGGGCCGAGGGGGGGTCGGGGTAGCAGGGGGGTCGGCGGGGTGGGGGAGGTCGGGGTAGCAGGGGGGTCGGCGGGGTGGGGGGGTCGGGGTAGCAGGGGGTCGGCGGGGTGGTGGGGTCGCGGCAGCAATGGCCTGCCATGGCCGGCCGTGGGGCTTGCGGGTGCGGGGAAAAGGGAGAGGGAGAGAGGCCGAGGGGGGGTCGGCCAAGGGGCCGAGGGGGGGTCGGCGGGGTGGGGGGGTCGGTGGAGCAAGGTGGTCGGCGGGGTAGTGGGGTCGGCCAGGTGGGTTGCAGGGAGGGGCCGAAGCAGAGAGAAAAAAAGACGAAGGAAAGAGAAGTCGCCGGCGGCCATGGCGCCGTGGGGCACGCTGGGTCGGGGAAGAGGGAAAGAGAGAGAGGCCAAGGGGGGGTCGGCATGAGGAGTGGCGACGGCGGGAAGGTCGGCCGGCGTGAGGCGAAGGCCGAGATGGTTGCGGCCGAAGATGGCTCGGCGGCGCAAGGAGGGTGCGGTGCTTGGAGAAGATGAAGGAAATTAGGGTTGTTTTGCGGGTTAGGGTATCTGGGATACGGGTCGGAGCAGTCGGGTAAACGGGCGGGCTGGTTTAACCCGCTTAAGCTGAATGAAAATGGAGGGAAAATGGGCCGAAGCAGGCGCGGGTCGCGGTTTGGGTTCTGCCCATCTGGGCTGCTTTTTGATTTTGGCTTTGGAAATATAAAATGCAATGCGAAATTTTTTTTTTTTTTTGTGGAGCCTATTAAAGGAGCATGAGAGGGGATGCAAAATTTTGAGGAAGAATAATTTTGAGGGGAAAGGGAGAGAAAGAGGGAGGTTGGGGAGTGATGAAAAGTTTCGTGAAAAATTTTCTAAGTGTTGGAGAGAGCACCGGAGGGTGAAAAAATTTTGTGAAAATTTTTCTAAGTGTAGAATGAGGGTGATGACCCCACCGCGAAAAATGAAGAAATTTTTCTAAGTGTCGAAGAGAGGGGAGCGAAGTCGCGGGGGTGATGACTCGACCGCGAAAAATGAAGAAATTTTTCTAAGTGTCGAAGAGAGGGGAGGGTGCCGAGCGAAGTCGCGGGGGTGATGACCCGACCGCAAAAAATGAAGAAATTTTTCTAAGTGTCGAAAAGAGGGGAGGGCGCCGAGTGAAGTCGCGGGGGTGATGACCCGACCGCAAAAAATGAAGAAATTTTTCTAAGTGTCGAAAAGAGGGGAGGGCGCCGAGTGAAGTCGCGGGGGTGATGACCCGACCGCGAAAAAATGAAGAAATTTTTCTAAGTGTCGAAAAGAGGGGAGGGTGCCGAGCGAAGTCGCGGGGGTGATGACCCGACCGCAAAAAATGAAGAAATTTTTCTAAGTGTCGAAGACGGAGAGTGGAGCTCGGCGGTGGGTCGGCATCGACGACCGACTAAGTGACCGAGGCACGGGTGGGTTGGCAAGATGTGTTGCATGCATGCCCGCGAGGTCGCACTGCCTGAGGGGGATGTCGGCTGACGGAGTTGAGACTTAGTAGCGTGGCTCGAGCCACCCCGCGCACCACGTATCAAGTCGCTGCAATGAGAGGCATGCAGAAGGGGTAGGGAGCTTGGCTTGCTTGGGGTAGGCAAGGGGTGAAGCCCCCAATGAAGTGAGACATAACACCAAGGGTGGTGCCAGTAGAGCAATGTTAGCTTGAATATTCTCCAAGTCTGGAAATGACGGCCTCTTGGATGGCTAGGTAGAGGATGTGACCGGTAGTTCTAGTAGCCATACGTTGCTGAGGCATGGTTACGTGAGTGTGTCAGGCAAGGAATGAACTGCACTGTTGGTAGTCTTTGTAGCCCTCCGCTGCACATGCATGGTGCCTGAGTCTGGAAGATATGCAGACTGCAACACGATGCTCACCTCCCCAGCGGAGTCTCCAAAATGATGATGCGGAAAATGGTTCGATGCTACGTGGAGGTGCCACAAAGGATGCGGTCTGAGTCAGCTTCCAGATAGGCAACGCGGGAGACAGCAAGGACGGCGTAAGGGCCGAGGGCAAGGCTCCCCAGACAGGTCGCGAGGGCTGGCAGCGCCGCGCAGGCAGGGGGACGACGAACAGGGGCGACAGTCGACGGTCCGTGCGACTGGGGCGCAGCGTCGAGGGTTCGTGGACGTGAGCCAAGTGTGTTTCTCTCACTAGAATTCCAGAGAGAATGTCGTTTTAGAGAGAGAAAGTGAAGAGTCCAAAATGAGAGAAAGATCCTTTAAAAAAAAGCTCCAAAGTCCACTATTTATAGGCAAAAACGTGCATGTGTCATAAGTTGACATGTGTCACCCCCTGGGAACGACACGTCGCCAGGGGCCCAAAGCACTGATCCTCCGTTGGGACTGCCGGTCCCTAAGTTCGTGCTGCCCTGCCCTTGCGACGTCTCTCTGCCTGTCTGAGGAGACTGATCATGCCGCGGTAGCATGGTCAGAGTAGCCCATTGCCCCAGCCTCCAGTCCAAGCCCTTACTGAATCCCACAGGCCTGGCAGCGGTGGGGAAGACCCGACGCCCAGCTGCCAGGTGGACTAGGCAAGATGCCCTTCCGAAGACCTGCTCCCATCTCGGAGTGACCCGGGGGTCATAGTCCTTAGGGGTGCCGACGCGAGCCCCCAGTGCCAGAGCACGTAGGCCAGTCACGCAGGCACCCCGGCGGAGATAATGTTCTGGAGGAGTATCCTATCCCGTGAGCATAAAACATGATTGCAGCGCATGGTGCGCGGTTGAGTGCGGGCGACGAGGGTCGCAGAGTGATCTCCGAGCGACAAGGGTCGTTGCGTGGATGGCGCGTGACCGTGAGCGACGGTTGTCATGGCGACAGAGTGGTCACAAGTGGCGGTTGTCGAGACTACGAGCGACTGTCATCGCCACGAAGGAGCATGGTTCGAGAGTGACGGTCGTCGTGACAACGGAGCACGGTCAAAGGTGACGGCGTCGGTATTCAAGGCAGGTGGCCGACCCCTAAGGGAGGCCGACCCCTTGGGGTGGCCGACCCCCCAGGGTGGCCGACCCATTGGGGTGGCCGACCCCCTAGGGTGGCCGACCCCAAGGGTGGCCGACCCCTTGGGGTGGCCGACCCCCTGGCCGACCCCCTAGGTGGAAGGCACGCTGAAGTCGCTTCACGAATGGTTCACGTGACTTGAGCATGCGTTGCTTTGACCGGCCCTCGAGCGTTGAAAAGTTGACCGCTGATTGGGTGATGTGTCGTACAAAGTGGGTCCCTTAGCGGGTCCTGGGGTGCGACCAGAATAGGGTATGAACATAAGCCCCCTGCATGGGGTGTGCGCGGAGGGGCAACCCGAGCGGGCGTCGCACGCATAAACGATGTGGTTACAGCCCCTCTCGCTGCGGGGGCCAGGGTCCCTGGTGATGGAGCCGGCGATGACGCTAAGCCCGTGTAGCAGTTTGATTGAGCCGGCGATGGCGCTAGCCCGTGATGGCGCTCAGCCCATGCCGCAGTTCGATTGAGCCGGCGACGGCACGAAGCCCGCGAAGGCGCTCAGCCCATGCCACAGAGTGATTAAGCCGGTGATGGCGCTAGCCCGTGACGGCGCTCAGCCCGTGCCGCAGTTTGATTGAGCCGGCGACGGCATACAGCCCGTCCCGCAGTTTGATTGAGCCAGCGACGGCACGAAGGCCGTCCCGTAGTTTGATTGAGCCGGCGATGGCACTAGCCCGTGATGGCGCTCAGCCCATGCCGCAGTTTGATTGAGCCGGCGATGGCGCTAGCCCGTGATGGCGCTCAGCCCATGCCGCGGTTTGATTGAGCCGGCGACGGCATACGGCCTGTCTCGCAGTTTGATTGAGCCGGCGATGGCGCTAGCCCGTGCTGGCGCTCAGCCCATGCCGCAGTTGATTGTGTCGGCGACGGCATACAGCCCGTCCCGCAGTTTGATTGAGCCGGCGATGGCGCTAGCCCGTGATGGCGCTCAGCCCATGCCGCAGTTTGATTGAGCCGGCGATGGCGCTAAGCCCGCGATGGCGCTCAGCCCATGCCGCAGTTTGATTGAGCCGGCGATGGCGCTAGCCCGTGATGGCGCTAGCCCGTGCCGCAGTTTGATTGATCTGGCGACGGCATACAGCCTGTCCCGCAGTTTGATTGAGCCGGCGACGGCATACAGCCCGTCCCGCAGGGAGGGGTCCTCGTGCAGGAGCACTACGAGCGGAGCCCCCAGAATGCCGCACACTCTAGAGAGTGGGTCGAAGATCTTCCATGCCCATGGCGGGGGCGCATGGTGTGGTGAACGGGTGTTATGCCCGGAGGCTTGTAACATGGTCGTGGTGCATGGGCATGGCGACGATTGTCGCGGGGACAATACTTGGTGCCGGAGCACATGTCATGAAAGTGGTGCGGCGACGAACGTCGCGAAGCAATACTTTATGCCGGGGCACATGTGATAAGAATGGCGCATGGGTGCGGCGACGAAGGTCGCCGAGCATATACTTGGTGCCGGGGGCACGCATGATGAGAATGGCGCACGGGCGCGGCGACGAACGTCGCGGAGCTATACTTGGTGCCGGGGGCACGTATCATGAAGATGGCGCACGGGCGCGGCGACGAACGTCGCGGAGCTAAAGTTGGTGCCGGGGGCACGCATGATGAGAATGGCGCACGGGCGTGGCGACGAACGTCGTGGAGCTAAAGTTGGTGCCGGGGACACGTATCATGAAGATGGCGCACGGGCGCGGCGACGAACGTCGCGGAGCTAAAGTTGGTGCCGGGGGCACGCATGATGAGAATGGCGCACGGGCGTGGCGACGAACGTCGCGGAGCTAAAGTTGGTGCCGGGGGCACGTATCATGAAGATGGCGCACGGGCGCGGCGACGAACGTCGCGGGGCTAAAGTTGGTGCCGGGGGCACGCATGATGAGAATGGCGCACGGGCGTGGCGACGAACGTCGCGGAGCTAAAGTTGGTGCCGGGGACACGTATCATGAAGATGGCGCACGGGCGCGGCGACGAACGTCGCGGAGCTAAAGTTGGTGCCAGGGGCCCGCATGATGAGAATGGCGCATGGGCGCGGCGACGAACGTCGCGGAGCAATACCTGGTGCCTAGGGCACGCATCATAAGCATGGCACCAGGGCGCGGCGACGACTGTCGCGGAGCAATACTTAGTGATGTCGTCATGGCAATTGTGCACGGTCGGTGACGAGCATCAAGTGACCATTAGCATTGAGCGCCGTTGTAGAGAGCGCGATGAGTTGGCACGGGCGACGTGGTTCAAAGAGACGGCACGCGGGCGACGGGGCCTGTCCCGGAGCTGTCATGTGAATGCGTGCGACGAAGGTCGTAGAGGTGGCGCGCGGGCGACGAGAGTCGCGGAGTTGGAGGGCCTGCGACGAGAGTCGCAGAGCTGTCGCGCAGACGCGGGCGACGAAGGTCGCAGAGATGGCACGCGGGCAACAAGAGTCGCGAAGGAGCGCGGGTGACGGGAGCACGGAGCTGTAGGACGGACGCGAGCAACAAATGTGTGAGGGCGATGAGAGTTGTAGAGCCGGCGCGCGGACGCAAGTGACGCGGGCGACAAGAGTTGCGAAAGGTGCGCACGGCGCTGGTGGCGGGGGTCCGCACGAAAGGTATGCACGGCGCTGGCGACGTGAGTCGCGGAGACGGCGCCCGGGTGACTAGCGATGAGGGTCGCGGAGATAGCCCCCAGGGGATGGGCAACGAGTGTTGCGGAAGGTGGGCATGGTGCTGGCGACGGGCGTCGCGGAAGGCGCCCGGGTGACGAGCGATGAGGGTCGCAGAGATGGCTCCCGGGCGACGGGCGACGGGCAACTGGGATCGTGGAGACAGCCCCCGGACTACTGGCAACGAGGGTTGCAGGAGGTGCGCACGGCGTTGGTGACGAGTGTCGTAGAGATGGCACCCAGGCGACGAGGGACGAGGGTCACGGAGACAGCCCCCCGGGTGACAGGCAACGAGGGTTGCGGGAGGCGGCCCCCGGGCGACGGGCGTCGCGGAGACGGCGCCCGGGCGACGAGCGACGAGTGTTGCGAAGACGGCGCCCGAGCGACGTGCAACTGGGGGTCACGGAGTCGGCGCCCGGGCGATGGGCAACGAGTGTTGCGAAGACGGCACTCGGGCGATGGGCAGCGGGCCGAAGGTGTGGCGCTGTGGCTATGGAGACCGAATGCGGTGTTGCCTAGTGAAAATGGTGGGTTATTTTGTTAGCGTTGTGAAAATGGTGAAAATGTATTTTTCAAACCAAAAAAGCAGTGAAACTAAAACAAAAAAGGGGAGGGGGGTCGCACAAAGTGGGTCCGCTAGTGGGCCCTTGATTGCAACCAGAATAAGTTGGGAACACATATTTAACATTATTTTTTGTAGATTATCTTATACATGAACCAAAATATAATTAATTAAAAATCAGTCTCAGTCATTTGTATTGGAAAAAAAAATCCTGAAAAAGGTGCATGAAATATACAAGTAGTAATTTATTATAAATAGGCAACTAAAAATAGACATTGGAATTGGAATGAAAGCACATGGAGTATTTTAATTTATTTCAGATAATGAATTATTTTTATCTACCAACCATGAAAATTTCTACAACTCTGTATAGAAAACAGTTAATGATCGATAAATATGTTTAATTTCATTTTTGTTGACACTATAACTGACAATTTTTAAAAGTACCTTTTTAAAGTCACTAAATAAGTGTCACTAAAAGTATATAGCGACCATTGAGTTTAACTGTAAGGGAGGTTGTAGGTATCTTCCTATGACCTGTATACCGGCCAAAATTTCTTAAATAACGATCATGTTAAAAGATAGAATTAAACATGTAAAAGAAATAGTGTACCGTTACGGTCATTATCCTTGTGTTTTATTATTTCTCTTTGAAATCATGTTCAACAATTTTTGGAGGTACCGTTTTGATATGTTTTTAAAGATTTTCTAGAATAATCAATTTAAGAATGCGTTATATTTGATTCTTTGTTTTGGGCATTTAAAAGAGTATATGATTTCTACTTTAGACTTTGAGTTATTATATTAAAATTATTTTGTGAAGTAAACTGCTATTTTAGCATTTCAATGATAGCTAAAAATAATTAAAGTCATATTTGTTTCTTATATGAAAAGATGTTAAGTATTAATCTTTATTTTTAATACATGATCTTCGTACTAGTGAGATTTTATTTTGTTATTTTAAAGGGCACTTAAGGTATTAACAGTTAAATTAAGGCCTAATATGTAAGTATATTCATAGATTGTGTTTTAAAAACTTTAGAGTTAGTTTTTTAGTTTTAAAAGATTTACGAAAATTAGGCCAATAATAACCATAATTTTTAACCATTAATTATAATAGATAGTCAATAAGTTGGGGTGAAAAAAGAAAATGACCAAAACAAATGGAATGACGTGTTGCATAAGTAAGAGGAGTAAATAGGAAAAAAAACACGAAAAATGCTAATGTATTTTAACGTTCAATGTTATATAATTAAAATTTTAGAATTGTTTTTCTAGCTTAAAAATGTTTACAACAATTGGAACAATATGTTCACAAATATTTTAATAATAAATTTTAGTAAAGAGTTAATAAATTATTTAAAAAAAGAAAAAGACATTAAAACAAATAAGATGATGTGGCGTATATGTAAGGGAGGTAAATAGGAAAAAGAACACTAGGAAAAACTTATGTGTTTTAAAGTTCAATTTGATATAATTAGGATTAACTGATGAAGTAAAATCTCATATTGGTATTTTTAAGTTATTTACAACAATTAACTCATATTCTTTTTACATATTGCTTCTGTATTAAGAAAAGAAAGTTTTTAATTTGTAGCTTATAATTTCTTTTCATAAGTGACTTATGTTTTCTTTATATTTGAGTCTTTATGTTGTTATTTAAAGTGATTTTGAGATGCTAATAGTCAAAATCAAGTTACAATATGTTGATACATTGATTAGGTAGAGTTTATAATGTATAGAATTGATTTTTTACTCTTATAAGGTCAACTAAATTTATGATAATTATACTACCAATTTTTCAATAATAAGTTATACTAAAGGATCATGATGCATGTATGACTATATCAAGCAGATGTAGAAGAGGAATGGAACACCAAAGCAAATATAATGACGTATAATTTATGTTTTCTTTAAGTGTTTATTTTATTATAAGAAGTATTTTTAAGGTTTTAATAGTGAAAATCAAGTCATAATATGTCGATACATTGATTAGGTAGAATTTTAAAAAGGTGTAGAAGAGATTTTTTTATTCTTATAAGGTCTACTAAATATATGGTAATAATATCTCCAAATTAATAATAAGTTATACAAATAAAGAGTTATGATACACGTGTGACTTTAAAAAGTAGAGGTAAAGGAGGAATAAAATATCAAAATAAACATTATGACGCATAATTTATGTTTTAGTGTTTATTTTGTTATTTAAAGTATTTTTGATGTGTTAATAGTCAAAATAAAGTTCTAATATGTTGATACATTAATTAGGTAGAGTTCTAGAATGTGTAGAATTAATTTTTTATTTTTATAGGGTCAACTAAATTTATGATAATTATACTACCGAATTTTTTAATAATAAGTTACAATAAAGAGTCATGAGGCATGTGTGACTATATTAAGTAGAGGTAGAAGAACAAAACAAAGATGCTGACTTGTCGCAAAATTGAACAACAATGATGTGTCGCATAGTTAAAAGGGATAAAAAGAAAAAAGAACACTAAAAAAATTATGTGTCACCTCCAAAACGCGCAATGTTTCGTTTAATATACATATATATATATATATATATATATATATATATATATATATATATATATATATATATATATATATATATATATATATATATATAACTCGGACAAGGCCCGGGTGAGTTCTATTTAAATTTTATGAGCATGTTTAAGTTTCAACATATTTTTGTTGAGTTAGGGTTGTGCATTTAAGTATCATGTCGATAATTTTAAAAATTACGATATATTCGTATTCGCTTGAAGAGAACCATCAAATTCAAAACATATCGCGTTCATGCATTTCACATATAAGCAATATCATAATCAAGAGAAATTTAACGAAAGCATAATCCCAAAATTATTTTATAATAGTAAAGCATATTACAATGCTTAAAAATTAGTAAGATTCAAAAGTTCAAAATAAAGAAAAGAAAGCTTTTAATTTGTGACCTATTTTTTCATAAGTGACTTATGTTTTCTTTATGTTCGAGTGTTTATGTTATTATTTAAAGTATTTTTGAGGTATTAATAGTCAAAATCAAGTTCCAATATGTTGATACATTGGCTATGTAGATTTTTTGAAGGTATAGAATTGATTTTCTACTCGTATAAGGTCAATTAAATTTATGATAATTATACTTCTAAATTTTTTTAATAATAAGCTGCAATAAATAGGCATGATGCATATATGACTGTAATAAGTAGAGGTAGAAGAGGAATGAAATACTAAAACAAACATGATGACTTGTAATTTATGCTTTCTTCATATTTGAGTGTTTATTTTGTTATAAAAAATATTTTTGAGGTGTTAATAGTCAAAATCAAGTCCTAATATGTTGATAAATTGATTAGGTATAGTTTTAGAAGGTGTAGAAGAGATTTTTTTTACTCTTATAAGGACTACAAAATTTATAGTAATAATACCTCTGAATTTTTAATAATAAGTTATACTAAAGAGTCATGATACATGTGTGACTTTAATTAGGAGAGGTAAAAGAGGATTAGAACACCAAACAAACATGATGACGTGTAGTTTATGTTTTTAGCATGTTTGAGTGTTTATTTTGTTATTTAAAGTATTTTTGAAATGCTAATAGTCAAAATTTAAGTTATAATATGTTGATACATAGATTAGTTAGAGTTTTAGAATGTGTAAGATTGATTTTTTATTCTTATAAGGTCAACTAATTTTATAGTTATAATACCTCCGAATTTTTCAATAATAAGTTATAATAGAGTCATGATGCCTGTGAGACTTAATAAATAGAGATAAAAGAGGAATAAAATACCAAAATAAAGATGATAATGTATCGCATGATTGAACAAAGGTTTTAATGTATTTTTGAGGTGTTAGTACTGAAAATAAGACCTTATATATAAGTATATTTAATAGGTAAAGTTTTAGAAGGCGCATAATTAGTTTTTTACTCTTATAAAATTTAGTAAAATTATGTCAATAATAGCTGTGAATTTTTTAATGATAAGTTACAGTAAAGAGTCATCCTGCATGTGTAACTCTAATATGTAGAGGTTTTATAAAGTATTTTTGAGGTATTAGTAGTGAAAATTAAGATCTTATATGCATGTCTATTGAAAGGGTAAAGTTTTATAAGGTACATAATTAATTTTCTATTCTTATAAAGTTTAATAAAATTATGTCAATAATACCTACAATTTTTTTTAATAATAAATTATAGTAAAGGGTTATGATACATGTGTGTTTCTAATAAGTAAAATTGAAAAATGAAAGTGATATCAAAATAAAGAGTCATGTTGTATGTGATCTTTTTAATAAGTAGAAGTGAAAAAGAAATGTGATATCAAAACAATATGATGACGTGTCGCATAAATAAAAAGTAATGACGTGTCGCAAAACCAAAAGGGGTAAAAAGAAAAAATAACACTAAAAAGCTTATGTATCACATTTAAAACGCACAACGCTTCGTATATTATATATTTATGATATGATATAGATATAGATATGTAAATAGATTAGTTCACTCTGATTTTCTTTGAAAGAATATTGGCGCATTGATCTCTTTTGTTTGTATCACATCCTCGTTCTTGGGACGTGACATATATGAAAGAAGCTTTATTTTATAAAGGGGGGCATAGATTACTTCATAATGTTTCCAACTGTACTAAATTGTGAGCACCGGTGCTCCAAAATCATACATTATTTGCTACCACTTCAAAGGTTGCAAAACTTTTTTCCAACCGAAATTAGCTATGAGCAATAAAAAATAAAAAAAGGCAAGAAATCTTTTTTTTTTTTCCGCATCTGAAGTAACTCTTATCTAACAAGTAGAAAAAACCGAAAGTTCAAGGTGCGTATGGAATACTACACATCGGCAGCCATCCATTCGTAAAGGGAAGAAAATGGAAGAAAGAACAGCCACAGCCCATCAACAGCCCATGAGCTGAAAACAAAAGAAAAAGAGAATCCAAGAAAAAAAAAAGTAGGAAAAGAGAAGAGGCCTCTTTACAAAACCTGAAAAGCTACTGTCCAAAAGAACTACTTACATCCGCCTCCAACCAAAAATGCTTTTCGCACACTTTGTGCTTAGGAGATTGAGCCCCATACCAGCTTACAAATTTATACTAATTAGTTACACTTGCACCCATCTCTCCATGAAATCAAAACATAGCGCAAAATATATATAAATAAAAGAAGAAGAAGAAGAAGAAGAAGAGAGAAAAGGGAAAGAAACAAACCAACAAAACTACAAACACCCCCCAACCCCACGCACCCCAATCTTGCTTTGGAGTTTGGATACTGCAAGTTCAAAACTTCAAGCTCCCAACTATCGAAGGTGCTTTGATTCTTCCATCTTCATAAACCAAAAATCCTGCTAGCTCCTTCATTTCCTTGATTGCATCCTTTCTTTTCAAACCTTACACAAATTTTTCGATTTGGGTCATTCAAGAAATTGAGGAAAAATGATCACTCTATCAGATTTCTACCATGTCATGACGGCAGTTGTCCCACTCTATGTGGCCATGATTCTAGCTTATGGCTCTGTAAAATGGTGGAAAATTTTCTCGCCGGACCAATGCTCCGGTATAAACCGGTTCGTTGCACTCTTTGCCGTTCCCCTCCTCTCCTTCCACTTCATCTCCACCAATGATCCTTTCACCATGAATTTCCGGTTCATCGCGGCGGATACGCTACAAAAACTCATCATGCTTGCCGTCTTAGCCGTGTGGACAAAAGTGAGCAAACGGGGTTGCTTAGAATGGACCATCACACTATTCTCACTATCCACACTCCCAAACACTCTTGTTATGGGGATCCCTTTGCTCAAGGGAATGTACGGGGATTTTTCAGGAAGTTTGATGGTTCAAATAGTTGTGCTTCAGTGCATTATCTGGTATACCTTGATGCTTTTCTTGTTTGAGTTTAGGGGTGCAAGGTTGCTGATATCTGAGCAGTTTCCAGATACTGCTGGCTCTATTGTGTCAATCCATGTAGATTCTGATGTCATGTCTTTAGATGGAAGGCATGCTTTGGAGACTCAGGCTGAGATTAAAGAAGACGGTAAACTTCATGTCACTGTTAGAAAGTCTAACGCATCTAGGTCAGACATTTTCTCCCGAAGGTCTCAAGGGCTATCATCTGCTACACCAAGACCATCCAATCTAACCAATGCGGAGATATACTCCTTGCAGTCGTCGCGAAACCCGACTCCCAGAGGGTCTAGTTTCAACCACACTGACTTTTATGCGATGGTAGGGGGTGGCCGGAACTCCAACTTTGGTGCTAATGATGTTTATGGGCTGTCAGCCACGTCCAGAGGTCCTACTCCAAGGCCCTCCAACTATGAGGAGGATGGGGCTATAACCACGAACAGCAAGTCCAGGTTTGCGCCAGGCAATGTTACGCAATACCCGGCGCCAAACCCAGGAATGTTCTCGCCCACGGCCTCGAAAACAGTACTGGGGAGTGCAGTAAAGAAGGCCAATGGACAAGCTGATGGTACCAAAGACCTTCATATGTTTGTTTGGAGTTCTAGTGCTTCTCCTGTTTCAGATGTGTTTGGAGGCCATGAGTATGGAGGACTCGACCAGCCTGCTGCTGCCGTTGCTGTCTCCCCAACCAAAGGTACTTTTAATTCATTTTTCATTCTCCGTCAACTTCTCCGTCACTTTTTGAACTTGGTGACTTGTTCAGCGGAGGGACAAGAGGAATACATGGTCGAGAGAGATGAATTCAGCTTCGGGAATAGAGTTGTGGAGAAAGTTAATAACCATGAAGGAGAAAAAGTTGGAGACCGTAACAAATTAGACAAGGCAATGCCGCCCACAAGCGTGATGACAAGGCTGATACTGATCATGGTATGGAGGAAACTCATCAGGAATCCAAACACCTACTCCAGTTTAATTGGACTTACTTGGTCCCTAGTTTCATTCAGGTACGAGCTATGCGTGCCAATTTCATCTCTTTGGGTTCTGGGTTCTTCAGCATCATCAATTGAAGTAAGCCTTAATTTTTATTTTCACGTGCAGGTGGCATGTTGAGATGCCTGCCATAATAGCCAAGTCTATATCCATACTGTCTGATGCTGGACTTGGCATGGCAATGTTCAGTCTAGGTCAGTACTACTACCTCAAGATACCATCACTTTTTCAGTCTTTCTTTCTGTTTTGGAATGATATATGTTGGTGATAACTTTGCGTTATCGAACCGGGAGGTGTTTTAAGACAGCAAGCAATAAGAAAGCAAGCAAAAGCCAAGTAAGGGAAACAGTGTTGGCACGATTTTGTGTCTGCTGCTTTTTGTGTGTTAGATGACAAGGTGTGGGGGGTATTATGTAGTAGTACTGTAGCAGTAGTGGTGGTGGTGATGACGATGATGAAAGGTATTTTGAAAAAATTGTTTCTTGGGGGGCGTGGGTGGGTGTGAGTTGTGATCACTGACAGGGGGATGTGGGGTAAAATTAAAGTAGTGGGTGATGAGCATTGATTGGATTATTTTCGGGTGACTGACTGACAGGCCTGTTCATGGCTTTGCAACCGAGGATCATAGCATGTGGCAACTCCATTGCAGCTTTTGCCATGGCCGTCAGATTCCTTACGGGTCCAGCTGTCATGGCAGCAGCTTCCATTGCTGTTGGGCTTCGTGGCGTACTCTTACACGTTGCCATCGTACAGGTCACACACTCTCTCTTAGCTTTTCTCGCCTGGATGGATCTCTTCCCTCTTTTCAGGGCAAAAAATATTTCAACAGATGCACGTGATGTTATTTACTTTTAAGACCCTATTTATATTACGTGTAAAGAAATTAACGAGTGTGCTAAGAAAATAAAGACAGTGACACAACCTCAGAGGAGTTTTTGAGTGAGTTAAAGGACAGTGTGCCTATGTTAAACTAAGCTAACATGACCGCTGTGAAAGAGTTTGGTGTCAACGCATTCAACTTCAATACACAGCTGAAAAGATAGAATAATACCCGTCGCTTGACCCTCGCAACCCGCACTTATAGTCTTTTTCCCCTCAGGCAAACTGTTATTTCTTCCTCCTCGGTTGCCCATTCTCGCTCCATTGCCAAATTATGCTCGCCGTTGCTCATGGCAATATTCTGTCGTTAACATTGCTCACAAATCACGTCAGGAATCTTCGCCTGTCCGTCACCGAGGTGATCGTTAGTCGGCACAAAATAATGGAATAGGATGATTTTATCAAGAGTTGAAGAACACATGACTTGGGGTTTGCGATTGCATTTTCATTGATATCATGGTCTATCTCCATGATTTCCCTTTCACAGTCGCGTATACGAAAATCTAAAATCATTTCCTCATAGCATCTAAAACTGCGTATCTGATCTCTGTGACTGTTTATGGAACAGGAAGCCTGCCTGTGTATATGTTCTGATCCACAGGAACAGGAAGCCTGCCTGTGTATATGTTCTGATCCACAGGCTTTGTACCATTATTTGTCGCTTTTTTAAATATGTACTTATTTAGCTGGGCCTTTCACTCTCTAATTGGCTGTCCTTTTTTGGGCAGCTTGGGGCTGTTTAGACAGGGGTCTGTAAAGAAGAAGATGTGTGAAAAGAGTCCTAATAAGATTAAAAGATCAAAATATTCTTACCGGCCGGTACGTATAAACTTTAAAGGAGAACTGGTATTTTTAAGGAAAGAACCGGCTGATATTCTTTAACTTCTTGATTTACTTTTAAGTCCATTTATAGAAGGATAAGAGTACCTTTTGATTTAATTCATGTGAATAAGATAAAGTCGGGATAAATACCTACGTTAAAATCAATTCAACAAGCATGCTCTCTATTTCTATTTAAACTCTGACTTGGGTTAAGTGCAAACTGATTAAAAACTACACCAACTAAACTTGTCTAAAATAATAAAATAAAGCCTAAAAGATAGAGTACCTCGCGCGCGGGCGCACACATAGATACAAATTTAGAGTCAATTTATCAATCCAAAGACCATATCAACACTCTCTATTTGATAGTAGACTTTAAACACGAATGATGCACTATATGACGGGTTGTGCTTGTAACTTACTGTATTAGCTATCTTTTTCTTTTCCTCTTCTATAATATATATATGTATATATATATATATATATATATATATATATATATATATATATCTCGCCACAACCTACGGCAGTGAGGCAATAGGCCGTGGCAAACATCTACATCACAGTACAGTACCTTCAAAATTGGCAATTGTTACACCCGCATAAGAGATATCTTTCGTATTAATTAATGCAACTTGAAGGGGATGTTTGTTGGCTATGCAACAGATATATGCGCCAGTGTTTACAGGTTTCTCTCCTTTGTAATCTGGTTGGTTTTTCCGTTCAAACAAACAGGCAGCTCTACCACAAGGAATTGTCCCATTTGTCTTCGCAAAGGAGTACAACGTACACCCGGACATCCTTAGCACCGCGTGAGTACTTTTTCTTGACTAGCTCTTTATTACTGTTAAAAAGAGTCTACATCCTCTTAAGCTTCTGGAACAGTTTATTATTGCAATTGACAAAGTCCGAGTCTGCTTCGCGTTTATGCCACCGTTCTTTTTTCTTTTTCCCCCATTTTTAGCATTTTGAACTAACTTTTTTTTTTTTGTTTCTTCTTCCTTTTTGTTATCGGTGACTTAACCTACAGTGTGATATTTGGAATGTTAATCGCGCTACCGATTACGCTGGTATACTACATTTTGCTGGGAGTATGAGGCAAAGATCGTGGAGATCCAGGATTCTGTTGCCAAACAAAAAAAAGGGATCATGTGAAGGAAGTCGAGCATCATTAAATTGAACCATGGTGATTCGAAAGGGTAGAAAGAGATCGTGAAAGGGAACAAAGTGTCGTTAGTCACTCTCTATATCTTTTGATTGTAAAATCATGTTTGTAGTTAATCCAATAGGAAAAAAGGATACTTCTTATTAGAACTAAAGATTAATCACTCTAGGAACGACTGAGCTTTTAAAGTACTGGAGATGCCTACAATTAACTTCGCTAATTAAACTTAACACTGCTAGAAAAATGCGAGAAACTTTTATCTCAGTGTTAACGATTTTATTACAAAGTGACTGTAATACCCTCACAATAAATGCATCCTTATGACCAAATTATCACCACAGAAAAGCCTGGAGATTTCTCCAAATCCCCACCCGCCACCATCTGAGTTCGCCATTTCTGATCCCCAGTTCCACGTTTGAGCATTTCAGTACAACTTATTCCAACATTACCAACCATACAAATGTGCAAGGAACTTGATATGGATAAAATTCACGTCCATTCCGCATGTGTCGACCTGATATGAATAAAAATGCACATCTGTAGCAAACTGCTTTGAAAAAATTCAGACCGGCGAAGAGGTCTTTACTCGAGTCATCATCTTATTTTATGAAAAAAAAAAAACACCCTAAAAGACTCTAAAATGCTCAACTAGACTTCTAATCTACCGAAATCAGAAATGATTGGTTGGGAACTAAGTTACACAGCGGGAAGGTGTTAGGCACAATGTGGAGAGTTTTCATACGAAGTGTTAAATTCCTTAGAAATCTAAGGATGCATCACTTCTAGAGAAAAAATGGTCCCAAAGTTTCTAGAGAGAATAGCTCCCTTAAATAGTAGCCCAAAGGTTCCTTCAATAAAGGTCTTGGGCTGACCGAAATTGTAAGGATCATTTTTCGAATCTAAGATCTCTGATAGAACCAAATGCTGCAAAAGACAGTGATAAACAAAAAGGAATGACACCTCAAAATTTTCAAGAGGTGGAGTGTGTGCATGTGGAGCTAAGTGAGAGATGAGTTGGCATGCGAGAGTATATAAGGAGCAGCTGTTTGAGGGAGAATCGAGAAGAATCCAGAGCAAAATTGGGGGAAGGTTTCAACTGAGAAGTTACGGAGGCCAGGAAGTGATAGGAAAAAGAAGCGCGAAACAGAGATAATTTAGTGAAGAGTTGAAGAAGTTATAGGCTTTCAAAGTTATGTTAAAAATCAGCTATTGTGTTTGTGTTCTTGGTGCGTTAGTGTGTGTACGTGGGAATTAAGGCCGAATTGGATTAAAATAAAATATTTAACCAAACTGGAGAGGACTTAAATGCACTGGATTTAGCAAATTTGGATTAGACTTTAGAGGGTGTTTGGGATTAATTAAAGGGTGAATTGCACTAAACCCCCTGAGATTTACACCCGCGTCTCACAAAAGGACCCTAAGGTTTCAATTTCAACAACTAACACCCAAACTTTGCATTTTCGATCCAATTGGACCCAAAATCGATTTTCAGTTACAAAAGCTGTGGATGGCTGTCCACCTTGAGGTGCATTTTGGGTAACCAATATTTGGTGGTCTCTCTCTCTCCATCTTCTACCCTTTTCTTCCATGAACCCACTTCACCCAAAGTCACTTTTCTGAAATGTTGTTGATCTTACTGGCCAAAGGATACTCATATCTTAAGTAAATTCAGGCCATAATTTTATATGTTTGGCCGACAAATAGCACAGTTGTGTACTATTGTATGGTATCACCTAGTATTGTAATTTTGCTTTTCCTTACTTTACTTTAGCATAAGCGGTATGTGCTCTAAGAATAAGACTTGATAATTAAAAAAATTGTGCAAATAGAGTTATGCTCGGTTGTCAATGTCTTGCCAATACAGCGTGTGTTATTTGAATAGGTTTTTTTTTTTTTGTAGACTTTAAGAACTGAGAGAAATAAAATACTAAGGTAGGAATGCAGTACAAATCTAAGTTTCTTACGCAACTAGTAGGACCCAAAAAAGAAGAGGAAAGAAAGGATAAAAAAACGTAGAAGCGAATCTGCGTAAGCGTCATGCTGTCCGTGGTCAATTATGGAGTTCTACTCGTTTGTCTTCATGTTAATCATTCCTTTCACATTCTACGGAAGCCGCCATTGCAGTTTTTCTTTAATAACAAATCGTAAAAAGTGTGAGTTAGGTAGCCTTTGACACCATTTTCAATTATAATTTTTTATTTTTAAAAAAATAAAAATTAGTTTAAATTTTATTTTTTACAAAAATGAATGAGAGTTAGATTACCCAATTTTATTTTAATTTTTTTTCTTTAAGTGTTTGATTATCCAGTTTTTATTCTGAGTTTTTTCTTTGATGGTAATTTGCGGTGCAGTAGTAGGGCGTGGAGGTGGTCGGCAGCCATGGTCGCTTGCGGCAGCTACGGGCCAACGACAAGCGGTGGCCAGTGGCTAAGGACGGATCCAGAAGTCCAATCGGGGTACCAAAAAGGTCATAAAAAAATTAACGGTTAATATAAAAGAATTCGTGTCACGATTGAATACATCAAAATGTGAAATAGATTACTCAATCTGACTAATAATCATATAATTTCACTGTTTATAGCGACTCATTTAACTTGTAAAGTTAACCAACAATAAACTACTAATCTTGCATGAAAGAAACTTTACTCTTATTGTGTATATGTATTATTAGTACAATTATTAATTATATGATGACAATAGTCACGTATAAGTTAATATACTATAAAAATTTAAATTAAAAAAAGAAAAAAAAAGAACTAACCTCGATATATTAGTATTGACTTTAAGATCTAGAGATTTAGAATTTGGAAGAAGGGAGATGGACAAGGGAACGAAAAAGATAAAGATTACGATGGCTGGTGGCACAAAAAATAAAAAAATATTATAAAATGAAATCTAATACATTGATATATAATATGGTGGCATTTTAATAAATATTTTAAACATGACTACCTATTATTTAAAACAACTAAAAAAAATTCACAAACTTTGGGGGGGGGGGGGGGGGGGTGCCATGGCCCCCTTGGTCATGCTTGGGCACCGCCCTTGACAGTGGCAGTGGGCGATGGCTGTGGCGGTGGGAGGGTTATGGTGGTAGTGGTCTCAAAATAAAAATCAAAAACTCAAAACTATAAATGAGAGTTTTCAAAAACTGCCATATTTTAGAAACTGGTTTTCAAAACTGAAGGAAAAAAAAATGAAAACTGTGCGTCAAATGCAATTTTTTTTGTGGTTTCAAAACTGAAAACCAAAATGATTTCAAACAAACCCTTAATTACAAATTCTAAGAACTTTTGATGATAGAACTTGCACTAGATTTGTCAAATTGTTATAAGTATTTTGCTTTCTTTAAACCTGAAATTCCGCTGTGCTACAACTTGCACTAGATTTGTCAAATTTTAAGTCTTAGAATACGTGCTTTGGGTTAGGCTTGGATTTACTTAAGGCCGACTGTGTTCTGATTGAGGTGTTTATGGATGTTCTTGATATTGTTGATAAGCTTAGTGCGTTTGAACTAGCCATATTCACTGCAATCACTTGGTTGAGTAGACTACAATTTCCTCATTCTAAGTTTTTGTTGCAGATGGAGTCCTTTGAACGCAGGAGTTCGTTCTATTCCGATCTATTGTGTAGATTAAAGTTAAATTACAAGATTTTTGCATTCGTTGCGTATCATCCGAGAAAAATTGGAGGTGTTGTCTTTAGCCTCAGCTCTGGCGTCTTTTGTTATCCGATCTAGCTTACTAACTCAATAGGAGTGGTTTGTTGGTGTACAACCTGTGGTTCGCCTGTCTGGAATCCAATTTTGACCCTGTTGCTTCCTTACGGTGTTTTGATTCCTAACTATCCTAGTTTCTTTTGTTTGATTTTCCTTGAATGGGGGATGTCATCCAATCTGTTAGTTGGTTTGTCTGTGTTTATCTTTACTTGATGAAATTGTACTTCTCTTAGTGTGTGTATTTGATAACGCAATTAAGTACTTAAAATTTAAAGTTTTCAATGATTTTCAATTAAGTGCGTTTGATAACGCTAAATCTTGTATCACTTAAAAATTTAATTCCTACCAAAAAGAGACTAAAGTTTTAGTCAAGGTGGACTTACTTAATGCTGATCACTTAATTCTAAGTGAGATGGTTAAATATTATTCAACATATTTTTACATAAAAAAATAATTATCACCGTGATGCTGCCTCAATTAATTTGCTGTCCACACCGCCTCCACCACAATATAACCACCACCACAACCATTATTTCCTTTTTCTACCACCACCACCACAATGATCACGATCTAGCCACTATTACCACCACTACTGACACCACCACAAGGACACTCCCACCTCCACCATACCGTAGTTGTTGTTACCACGTTCATTTTCCTTAAAATCATCTAACCATCCACCACACTACAACCACTGACCGCCATGTCGCCGTCCATCACTATCATCACAATTACCAACACCACGTCTTCACGCTCCATTATAGCCACCATTGACACCTTTTGGTCACCGCCGTCACCACCACTACCACTATTCCATCGTCACTGCCACCACCAACAACAACAAAATTTTAGCCCCCCCCCCCCCAAAAAAAAAAAGAAATGTTTTAAAGTACATAAACAAATGCATAATTTTGATAAAATGGATAAATTTAAATTTGTAAATAAACAATTTTCAGACATCTGCTTTTGGTTTACCAAATATGTTAACTTATTTTTCAGTAAAAATTCAGTGTTTAAAGTTTTTAGTTTTACAAATTTAGTACTTAACTTTTTCAGCACTTAAATTTCAGTTTTATCAAATAGCCCATTAGTCTGGTATATATTCATATTTTTCTTGAAAAAAAACTTGTTTAAAAAATATATATTTACATACTTTGAAACTTTTGTTTTTTCATCTGAAATAAACTTCAACGACAACCATCCTATCATAGGAAGAAGATGCAATTTTTGGATAAGCTTGATGCAAATTAAAAAAGTTGATGCTTCGAAACAAAATTAAAATGAAAAGAATCGCCAGAAGGTCATGCAAGTGCTACACGTTTTAAAAAATGAGACAACCAAAATCCCTACCAACTTTTATTTAGTGGTATTGACTTTTATCAAGATTTAGTTACTTTAGTGACACGTTCTAATATATATGGCCCAAACTGACTTCTTTGGTTCAAAGAGAAAATTTTGGCAGGAATATGCAGTTCGGTATGTAAGTAACAGACACGGCTTATAATATTATTTGTCTTATAATTGTCATGAAAGGTGTTACATGAAAAATGGAAGAACAACTTCTAAATTAAAGTAAAAATTAGCTAGTTGTATGCTCTACTTCAGTTTAATAAAAGTGCTGTAAGGTTCTTGACGTGCCGTCTCTGAAATACAATATCTACCTCCAAATGTTGTTTCCCTCGTATTTGTGCACAAACGAACGAAGCAAAATCTTCACCAATACCTTAACGAAATGGCCACAACTCTTAAGTATACTGGAAAATTGAAAAAAGAGAAAAAGAAAAAAAAAAGCTATTTTTTCACAAATGAATGAAGCAGAAGTTTCACGAATACCTTACTGAAATGGCCATGACTCTAAGGCCCCGTTTGACACTCTTTTTTTTCCTCTTTTTTTTCAGTTTTAAAAACTGAAAAAAAAGGAGCGTTTGGTAACCATTTTTTTTTCAATTTAAAAAATCAGTTTTTAAACTGCAGAGTAAAAAAAAAACTCCAAAAACTGGTTTTTTTTTTCACTTTTGGTTTTTTTTTCGACCACCACCACCACCCTCCCACCGCCGGCAGCCACCTCAGGCGACCACCGCCGGAGATTGCCGGCCGCCGGCAGCCACCTTCGGCCGCCGGCGACCACCGGCAGCCACCGCCGGAGACTGCCGGCAGCCATCTCCGGCCGCCGGCGACCACCGCCGGAGACTGCCGGCAGCCACCTCCTGCCGCCGGCCACCACCGCCGGAGACGGCCGGCAGCTACCTCCGGCCGCCGGCCACCACCGCCGGTGACTGCTGGCAGCCACCTCCGGCCGCCGGCGACCACCGCCGGTGACTGCCGGCAGCCACCTCCGGCCGTCGGCCACCACCACCGTCGACCACCGCTATGCCCCACCACCGCCACCGCAAACCACCAAAAAAAAAGGGTTACCAAACACCAAAAAAAAAAGGGGTTATCAAACACCCACTTGTTTTTATAAAAAAAAAAAATTAAGCTGCTCTTTAAAAAACTGCTCTTTAAAAACTGAAAACCAAAATTTTTTTTTTGTCAAACGAAGCCTAAGTATACTGGAAAATCAGAAAAAGAAAAAAAGCTGTAGGTAGTTGTTGTGAAAAAAAAAGTGAGAGAAGACTCCTTTTATACTTGAGGTAGAGGTCTAATGTTTAATGCGAAAATAGTTGTTGCACATAACCTTTTGGTTGATCCATATATACTTCTTCTTAGAGTTCTCCATTTGGAGAGGCAGTTTAAACATCCATTTGGTGAATCTCTAAATTAAGGATTGCTACGAGTGTCATTAAAAGTCTAATAGGTGTTTTCTAGTGACCAACAAGAATGTTTAAAAAAAGTCAACGTCCTCTCGTTCTATGAAACCCTTTGCACCCGGCATGCTTTGAACATGTCAATCGAAATTTACAAACATATATGCACACACCACAAAAACTGAAAATTTAAATTACAGACACAGATGCACACATTGCTTACATAGCAGCCTCCTCCTTCCATAGCCAAACATGCATTCACCCACGCACAGTTTCACCGTTTTTTAGCCCTACACATGCACCAAAGCATAGAATTTAAGCGAATTAGATCGGGGGAAAGAGGGTAGAACCTTCCCGGAAATCGTACCCTCCTCGTCGAATTCCATATTTCGATATCCAGATTCTGTGGTCGATTTTCAGCTCTCGTATGCCAGTTTCTCTTTCATGTTTACTCTAATTTCGGCTCTCTCTCTCTCTCTCTCTCTCTCTCTCTCTCTCTCATCTGAACTTTGTAATCTTCCACCCTCAATCATTCTAGCAAATCACACCAATTCAGCCATTGTCTCTGTTAATTTTCAGGTTTTTTCCTACCTTCTCTTCTATATCTCTCGTTACCAAATTCTCCTCCCTCTTTTCCCTCTCTTCTTCTGACTTCTTAAGTCATTTTGATTTAAGAAATATAATTACATTTTAACCATATTTAAAGTATTATTTTTCAAAAGTTAGGCGTCACTTTTTAATTATTCCCCTCTATTGCCCCGGACTTTCGATGTTAGGAAGAATTTGTTGTCCGATTATTTTCCTAACAGGGCAGGATTCAAGCAAAGCTTTGAGTCCAATTAATTTGTTCAGTCAAAGAATGATAAATTTTTTGGTAAACGTTATACATGGATGATATGTTCAAACTCAATATTGAAACAAATAAAACATATACCTTTGTTTAAACTGTCTTGTGTGAATAATTGACATACTTGAGTTTGGTGCATAAATGACAAATATCTCGAAGATACGAGTCAGTAGGACTTTTGCGTAAACTGCATAATAACAATGAAAAATGTGAAATATGTAGCATGACCAAAAAAATAATATCACCAAAAAGTTGAGAGAAATTTGAAATTGTTAGAATCAATTCATTCTGATATGTGAGTTTTAAGGAATTTTGACATGTGTGAAAAAAAAAAATATACGATTTTATCACTTATATTGGTGATTGTTTTGAATATTGCTATGCTTATTTCATGAAAAATAAAATTGATGCTTTTGAAATGCTAACTGTTTTTATTAAGAAAGTAGAACATCATTTCCGTAAAAGGATAAAAAGATTTAGAAGTGATAGAGATAGAAATATGACTTCGTAAGCCTTATTCTATGTATTCAATCTTTAGGGGGTACTTCATGAAACTACCCTTCTTTATTCGCTTGCACTCTAATGGCTTGGCTGAAAGGAAAAATAGGACCATCATCAATTTGACCAATGTGCATGCTTGCTAGCTCTAGTGCACTTAAAGATCTTTGAGTTGAAGCTCTCTTAACTACAAACTATGCCTTTATTAGAATGCCCGAAAAGAGGAAACTAAAGCAATAGAATCATCCCAATCTGGTTAGGAGGCAAGTTCTTTGCAATCTTATAACACAGAAGACCTAGAACGTAGGAGGAGCAAACATGCAATGGTATAAAAGGACTTTGGCCATGACTGAAATCTCCCGCATTAGCCCAATTAATTATCTTATTTTTTTTCTTTCTATTCGTCTATGTTTTATTTGTAACCACTTACTACTACAAAAAACACTTAAGTAGGCAGTCAAATTCTACCCAAAGAAAACTTAAGAACATCTCTCATGCCTAAATTTTTTGATGTCCATTATCGGCCCAGAATCCTTCCTCACCTACATGTAGATTTCTCTCAAATATCATAATAAGTGGTTTGTCGGTACCATTTGCTTATAGAGTTGAACGGAATTTGCTACGGCTACAACTTCTAATATGGTGCCCAATTTTTAAAGTTTTGCACACCAAAATGAAATGGCTTATTTAAGTCATTTGAGTTGGTAGTAGGAGTTGCAGAAGAGGTGGTGGAATCAGTCTTGGAATTGTCTCAAATTATTGGAAGTGTTTTTTTGAAAAATGTAAGAACAAATCCCAACAATAAAAATATAGCTAGCTAATGCGCGACCTAAGTCACTCTTTTAAGATGATTCACGCCGCTTTTGGTTAGTCCAAGTACAACAATGTTCTTGACTTGTCGCCTCTGGAATACAACAGCTCGACTCTAACTGTTGCTTTACGCGTATTTTTATACAAACGGATGAAGAAGAAGCTTCATCCGATAGCTTTTCAAAATGCCAACAAATTTAAGTGTATTGAACACCAAAAAGATAGACAAGTTCCCCATGCGTCTATAAGCCTAAGACTCAAGCACACATTATTACGAGGCCGGAGTTTTCTCTTATGTAATCTTGAAAGTTCCTAAAGAGCCAATTAGGACAAGTGTTTATCAAAAGTTGAAGTATGTGAGAAAAAAAAATTATCTTTTCACTTACGAAAAATGTGACACTGAAGCATCTAATTTTTTTTCAAAGCACTAATATTATTTCTAAATCGTTCTTATACGAAAGAAGAATTTTCTCTTAAAATACTCCAACAAAAACTATTGTCACATGTGACAACAATAATGTTTACTAAGAATATGATCATTGTTACCGAAAAAAAAAATGTACTTACCAATATATGCATGTTATTAGTGGTGGTTGACGATAGATTTATTTAAGACTCTCACTAACACACTAAATTCTTTATCACATGATTTTTGTAAATATTTAGTACTTGTAAAAGTTGACTTCACTCATTATTTTTTTTATTTTGACTTATCAGCCTATATTTAATAAAAATTATAACTCTTGTTTAATTTGAATTTGATGTTTAAACTATAGTGAATTTGTCCGACATACAATCAAAGTACAAATGAACCGAAAAGGGAGGTAATAGCATTTTCGTGGCAATCGTCTATTGCCAATTTTTTTTTGAATTGCCTGGGGCCCTCCGGGGATAACTTTGGACTTGCTTGCATAAGCTCCACACGACGACAAGACCACACATACATCAGAACAGAGGCGGGTGACTTTTAGCAATTGGATTAGAATCTGAAATGCTGCAAAAACTGATCATTGCACATACCCGGCCAACCCTTCGCCCTGTCTGTGTCCAAATCTGGTGAAAGGAGAGAACAAAAACTAATGGAAGCAGACCATCAAAAGCCAACCTCTCTAAGTACGCCTCTGATTCTAGTTACCCACGAAGGAGCCGGATATGGAGTTGATGGAGAGAGGAAAACAAGCAGTGATGGTATCAAGAGGGAGGAGGTTGTGGAGGAACTGAAGAAGCAGATATGGCTGGCAGGGCCACTCATATGTGTGAGTCTGCTGCAGTTCTGCTTGCAGCTCATTTCTCTCATGTTTGTGGGTCATCTTGGGGAGTTGGCTCTCTCCGGTGCTTCCATGGCAACCTCGTTCGCTACTGTTACTGGTTTCAGCTTGCTGGTGAGTCGTGTATCTCATATTTTTTTCCACGCTTATTTATGAGGGAGCTTTAGTTCCCAAGCTCTTTTATACTTCCAAAACTTAAATTTGTCGCTAATAGTTTCATTAAATCAACAAAAAGCCTTGCTTATTATTAGCTAGCAAATGAGGTGCACTTGGTGTCAATGTGTACGGTCGCTTGTCCAAACCTGGATACCTGTAAATATACATCCTGGGTGTCTTGGACCTATTATTAGTAATTGGCTTCTTAAGCCATTTTAAAAAATAAGGTCTAACTGGATGCATGTCTCAAATTTAATTTCGTGATGCTGAGGGTCCTTTTTGTTGATGCGGTGAGGGCGCCACTTTAACGCCTGTAAATGGCCGGTCTCGTGCACTCAAGGATACACGGCCTCAGGGGACGAGCGGCGACGGCGATGACCAGGTTCGAGCTGAGACTCAGAAAACTGAGAAGGCAGGAGGTGACTAGGTTAAGTGCTTGGCTTGAGGTTACCCTCAATCTCTTCAGCAAGGATAAGTGATATGGCTGGTTTGACTATATTGTGGACAAGGGGAAATTGAGTAAGTCGATCTGTTTAAGAAGCTATTGTTCTCTTAAGTTGTACTCCTGTTGTTCTTCTCCTGTCTGTGTCCAACGCAGCGTACTTGTATCAGAATGAGCAGAGGCTCTCGTAGGAGGTCCAGGTGCGTCGCCTAACAATAAGTGACTGCGAGGTGGCGCCTGGGGCCTCGCAGACCACTCGCACAGTGTCAAGTAGAGGAAAATGGCTGGGAGGCGGGCTCGGCCACCTCCGTACAAGGGACAGGTTGGACGACATTCTCTTGGATAGAAAAAATATTTGGTGGTTGTTTAGCACCAATGTTAAACTATTAATAAAATAATGCCAACTAAACAATATTTTAAAGTAGTGGGGCAGTTAACTTGAGTCATTGTTTATCATGCATGGTTTACATTTAACCTGACAAGAAAACATATGCCCAGTGTTCGGTATATATAATGGCCACTGGTGAAGCAATTCGGTAGTTTAGAGTGAGGGCGATGGCGAGGATGAGGAGAAGGCAGTGCTAGCGCCGGCGTCGCTGGAGGGGGTAAGGCGATCGGCATGGTGGATGGAATTCAAGGATGGGGCAATTCTCAGATTGAACTGAACTGACTTGATCTTCTCTCTTTCTTCTCTTTCATATACCCGGAGGATGTGCAATGACGGGCTTGGCGGCGATCTGGGGTGGGGTGGGGGGTGGTTGGTGGTGGGAGGTTTTGAAGGCGACGAGGTTGGGTGGGGATTTCGGGGAATGTGGGGGGGGGGGGTGGATTGCGGTTAGTGGGTATCGCATTCGCATGTCGGGGGAAGGGGGATCTGTGATGGGTGGGCGACACCCGTTTGTGTCTTTTCGCCAAATTTTTTCTGGCTGCAATTATAGTGGTGGTGCAGCAATTGTTGTGGGCTACGGGGGTGGTGCAACCATGGTTGTGGATGACCGGTGGTGGTGCAGCCGTGGTTAGACCCAGGTTTGGAAATAATTACAGTATGTGAGATTCTGCAAAATATAGCCGGAAAAACATGACTTGGGTGGTGCATCATGGTGGTCAGTAGTTTAGTCGAGTGGTAACTAGAAGTGAAGATTGGCTGTGGTGGTATGGTCTCCGATGAACCTAGGTGTAGAGAGAGAGAAGATGAATGGCAGTGAGTGGGTCTTGTCTTTTAGTCACAGTAAACCATGGTTAAAAAGCTAGACATTTCATCCACGACCTGTCGCTAGTTGACATGATTTTATTGGTAGTCTAGCATTACATGTGCTGATGACGTGGTATTAAACAACTACCAAATATTTTCTCCTTGGGGTGGGCGGTCAAAGAGTGGATGACCTTTTCATCCCTAAAAAGAGGGCCACGTGTCACAAAAGAGGTGCGGCGATAGAGATGTCAAAAGGGTCGGGCGGCCCATGGGCTGGCCCGGCCCCTTTTTGGGCCCGGACTGGCCCTAATCCTTAAGTCTTGGGCCAGGGCCATGCCGAATTATTTGAAAAACAGGCTCGGGCCCGGCCCTAAAATGGCCCGTTTTTGGCCTGGCCCTAAAAAGCCCGGGCAGGCCCGGCTTGATTCTGGCCCAATTCCCTTTGGGTATCTTACCTATGAACTTTAATAAGAAATTCTCAATTAGATGAACGCTAAAAGCAGTGAACACTAAGAATAGAAAATCATTTCGAATGGGCAAGAAATTTAAGACAAGCATGCAATGCATTTTCACTCTACCTACGTCACTGACACTTTTCTTTCGCACCTGATTCCAAACATAAGTAAATGGAGGAACATAAGCTAGGGTAAGCAATCTTGGACTCATACTTGTGCTAGCCTTTGGTGTTTCCTTTTTTGTTATGACTGAATAGCGAACTAAAATGAAAAAAGAACATAAATGTGGGTAATCAATCATAGTGCAACTCATGAGTGCAAAACTGATCTACCTTCTTTCTGGTAAGTAATGATATGTATTAACAAGGAACACCAGAGGCGTGACACCCATGTCCACAAAAATATCTACTCAGCTAGCTATACGGTATTAAGATATCCAAAAACTAAAGATAGGCTTTACTGCAATAAGAAATTATTTTGAGAATCTAAATTAGAAAGAAAAGGAGGCAGAGACTTACAATTGAACTAACCCAATACCTCGGTGTTCTGTCGACCCTGTGAATATGAAAGGACAAAAACCCGTTTAATATCTTTTGTAAAAACAATAATAGAACAATTTCCTTTTAAAAATTAGTTGATAAAAAGCTTATGGAGATAAAAGGAGGTAGGGCCTATGAACAAATTTATCTTAATTTAAATTTTTTCATAGCATAAAACATGGATAAAAAGATTTTTTTTTAAAAAAATAATTTTTTATTCAGGCCCGGGCCTGGCCCAAGCCCAGCCCTAAAGTTAGGGCCTAGGGCTTGGGCTTGGATCGGGCTAGGATATCCTTACATTGAGCCCGGCCCGGTTTGTAAGGCCCAAAGCCCGGTTTGGCCCTGGCCCTCTTCTGGCCCGGGCCGGCCCAAGCCCGGCCCATTGACATCTCTATGCGGTGGCATGGTGCTTTAAAAGATACGAGCTGCCGTGCACACGTGATGCGTGTGGGTTTCATTTATTTTTTAACTCATAGAATAAATTTTTACACGACATTATTAAAAGCCAAAAAATGAATAAGATATCACAAAAGTAAAAGAAGTCTACTTGTGAATATGAATGCTATTGATATTGGAGAAAATAAAGACATTAAAAATGGTAATAAGGGTGTTAGCATAATGATAAATGAATGAGAAAATTTCTTTTCTAACAAAATATCCCAAATTTCTTCGCAAATGAGTAATGTGCTGTAAAACATGCACCAACACGTGGCTCAAGTCTTGTGTTGTTTGAGTGGTGCTTGTTGAGTGACTGCCTAATGATGCAGAGCTTTTTTTTCCTTCTCTCTCCAAACTCTTTCTCTCTACCACTTCCGAAATGGATTTGTTGATTCTATGGCCTCTCTCACAGAATATTACAATGCATGTTGTACAACCAACAATGTTGTTGTACAAAAAGCAGTTCATATTGGACAACCATTGAAGCAGGAATAAACGTGGCAGTTAGGCTGCTCTCATATCACACATTACCATCCACCACCGCTGGCAACACCCTTCGGCGAAGACAACCATTTGAGGGGCTTAAAATCACGAAAAAATGTACCTTACACACTGGAAGTCACTAACTTGAGCTAGATATACTTCCTACGAACATGGCATGTGCAAAACAGCTATAAAATCAACAATTACAAAAAAAAGAAGAGAAAATTATCAAAGAACAGAATGATCATGCATTTCTTTCAACAACTTCATCTCCTCAAGCAAAGTATGTGCCCCGTTGATCAAACAGGCTATCTTAAGCTTCTCCTCGAAAGAAGCCATACTTGAACCTCAGAAACAACTTAATTGCATCAACCAATCACCTAAATCATCATCACAACCCGAATGCCCGAATGCATTAATTCAAGCATCCATCTCCAATAAAGCTTCAACTTCCTCCCATCTAAGAAGACAAAATTCAAAACACCCACTTCAAGAAACCTGAACAATTTTCTTCAAAATAATCATCAACCCATCTCAAGAAACCAACAATTTCTCCAAAGAAATAACAAACCCAGTTCAAACCCACAAAGTACCACTCGACCACCTCAAGGAATCACATATTTTTATTAGCCGAGGTAAGTGACAAAACAATCAATAAAATATCTTAATGGAATTTAGTGACAACATAATACTACCTCCAATCCCACCACACTGCTGCCAACATCCGCCCATCGCTCGTCGCCGCAAGCCACGTACCCGCAACCAACCCTGTAAGTCACCATACCTGCAACCAACCCCACACCACCAATGTCGGCCGATTGGTGGCCATCACTACAATGCATGATACACGGCAACCAATCCCACACCACCACCGTGGTCGATCTTAAAATTGGGCCACCACACTACCGCCGACAGCCACCCACAGCAACCGAATTGGACCACCATACCCGGTAACCAATCCCGCACCACAAACGTCGGCCGATTGGTGGCCGGCAAATCACATCTGTAAAGTACATAGCCGTATAAGAATTAGAAAAGAAAAATACCTTTAATCCTGGTAGAGAAGTTGGAGTGGATGGAAGTTGGCAGTTGAGAGATTGGTTTCTTCGGAGGAAATGGAGATTGGTTTCTGCAAAGAGGTGAAATGAGAAGGGGAATGGCAAAAAATAAAGAAATGCATGAAGTGGGAAAGAAATGCACATACTATAGCAAAGCCAAATAGAGCTTACCACTGAAATGAAAAAGAAATGCAGATCGTGAAGAAAAAAAAACTCCAGACTATCATAGGTGATGTAGTTTTTGCAGGTTGGAGATTCTCGATGGAGATCCAGGAAAATGCAGTTACGCAACTTGAGGGTGTGAGAGAGTTTTTAGGTGGCATCTTGAAGATGTGATGAGTGGCAAATGGACACTTTACTTTTTTGTCCTCAAAATGGACACTTGTCAGCACCGGACTCACTCTCAGTGTAACACAAAAAATGTATTACACCAAAAAAGGACTTCTCATTATAAGTAGTGTGTGTGTGTATTGGTGGGTATTACACCAAAAAAGGACTTCTCATTATAAGTAGAGAGTGTGTATGTGTGTGTGTGTATATGTATGTATGTGTGTGTATGTGTCACAGAGAGTTAGAGAGAGCACGTTTCGCATGAGAATTGGCGACTGTGAAGCTTCCAGATCCTAGACACCTAACTACTTATTTCCCTTATCCCGAGAGATATCATCCGGAAGGAACCTAGTGCGACCTCGAGGATTGGCTGACAAGGTGCGTTAGGAGGTTAGCCATAAAAGTGAGATCTCGATTCTCGAGGGTGAGGGATCTAAAAAATGAGGGGAAAAGGGAGACTCAGGGCTAATTCTCTTCTAGGCAGTTACTTGAGTAATGAGCGAGGGGTGTTTGCCTTGCATCGTACGTGTTTCTCATTTAGTCAAAGGACCACGATAAGTCGAGGACTAACCTTTGTTACCGATGAATCCTTGTCAGCTTCATGGTCTTTGACCTTCTATTTGGTCCACTTATGCCACGTAACTCCTAGCGGGCCATACTCAACACATGTCTTGGTGCATAGTACAAATTTGGCAAGCGCGCACTACTAGACAACATTTGTAGGGATTTTGCCTTCTTGAATTGAATGCATGTGTTGCAAGTGTTCTTTTGGAAGTTTAACTTCTATATTACCATACCATTTAAGGAGAGCCTTCCAATGAATACGATATACTTTTCTGCTCTATTTAGAGCTCAAAGTTAAAATGTAATAGTATTACTCCTGAAGCCCTTCTGCTCCCCCGCAGCTAAGCAAAAGGATGAAGTGATTCAATAATATCATAATACTCCTGCTCTAGCAGTGCTCCAGCTGTACGTTTATTTTTTGTGAAAAAATGGCAGACTCATAAGAATGAGTATCCTGTCATACTATCCCCTAATTTATCACTTTCCCACTTTGTCTTTACCAAACAAGTAGCGCTGAGTTCCATTTTGCCTTTTTAGTTACTTCCCTGAATAAGACTTGAAACAGTTTAGCAAACCAACTGTTGTCTCAACAAACCTGTTCATATATGTCTTGTATTTATGTCCCATATCGGTTACTCAAAGAAGGTTGTAACTTGGTCCTTAGTATATAAGACATCTTGTCCCACATTGGTTGGATAGAGAAGATCACTGCTTATCTCTAAGTATAAGTAAGGTGTCTTGTATTGTGTTTAAGGTTAAGAAAGAAGAGTCCTTCTTTGAGTAGGAAAACAGTTGAGAGATACACGTGAGGCAGCGTTGTAAATCTGACTTATGCAAAGTGGATTTAAGCTCTCTCATATTTCTTGTGTTTTCTTGTTTGGTTATCGTGTTCTATACATATTTATCTAGAGCAATTTCGTAACAAGTGGTATCAAGAGCATTCCAGGTTTATTTCTTGGGCAAAATTGAAATCGATTTGAGAGGATAAATATGTTGAACATCACGACCATGAAACGCCTGTGAACAATTCGATGGGAAGACAAATTTTGGCATATGATAGAGCATGGTGAAGGATATCCTTGTGTAGCAAGGATTGCTCAAGTCTTTGCTGGGGAATAAGCCTGAGTCGATGGATCAAGACGATTGGGAAGAATTACATGCTAAGGCTATATCTACGATACGGTTGAATCTAGCCCCCAAGGTTAAGTACCAGGTTTTGCCAGAGACTTCTCCAACAGATCTGTGGCAAAAATTAGGGAAAATATATATGTCAAAATCTCTGTCGAATCGGTTAAATCTGAAGAAAGATTTGTATCAGTTATGGATGGATGAAGGTTCAGATCTCGGTGACCCTATATCAAAATATAATCGGTTGGAATCCCAATTGTCAACTATAGATGTTAAACTCGAGGAGGAAGATCAGGCAATTTTGTTGTTGTCTTCGCTTCCACAATCATATGAGACCTTGAAGACTACGCTGCTTATTGGGAAGGAGACATTGCTTGTTGATGATGTTATTTCGGCTCTTATGGACTCGAGCAGAGTTAATAGGACGAGTTCAAGCCGTCAAGGCGAAGGTCTGGTAGTAAGGTTTGAAAATAAGAATTGTCATGGAAGAGGTAGAGGTCGATCTAGAAGCAGAAATCCAGGACATGGAAAAGACAGGTCTAAGTCTCGTGGAAAGCAAGACAAGTCCAATATTGAATGTTGGTATTGTAAAGAGATTGGTCGCATTGCAAGTAAGTGTCTAAAAAGGAAGGATAAGAAGAACGAAAAGAAACATGTGAACAATGCTAATGTTGTTGAAGAAGATGACAAAAGCAGCGATGATGATCTCTACTTGGTTTCCTCGGTTGAGCAGCAAGAAGTTAATCTCTTATCAGTTAGAGACAACAGTTTTTGTACGGAATGGTTTCTTAACTCTGCATGTTCGTTTCATATATGCCCACGTAAGGAATGGTTTAATTGTCTTACTCCATGTAACAGTGGTACTGTGTTAATGGGTAATGACGCTGTTTGTAAAGTCATGGGGATAGGTACCATTCAAATTAAAATGTTTGATGGGATTGTGAGAACCTTGGGTGATGTAAGGTACATACCTGACTTGAAGAAGAGTTTGATTTCCTTGGGCACACTCGATTCTATAGATTGCAGTACATCTATAAAAGGTGAAGTCATGAAAGTCAGCAAAGGTACCATGGTGATAATGAAAGGTTAGAAAACTGGAAATTTGTACAAACTGATGGGGAACATAGTTATAGGTAGAGCTTCAGTATCAACTCATGCAGGTACTAGCAATGATAACTCTGAGTCATGGCATAAACGGCTGGGACACTTGAGCGAGTGAGGTATGCTAGAAATTCACAAACGGAAGTTGTTGCAGGGAGTGAAATCATGCAAGCTGGACTTATGCAAATTTGTGTTTTTGGGATGCAGAAATGAGTTAGTTTTAAAGCTGCTTCTCATACTAGTAAAGGGTTTCTGGACTATGTACATTCAGATGTTTGGGGACCAATCAAGCATATCTTAAATGGGGGAGCTCGTTACTTTGTTACATTTATAGATGATTTCTGAAGAAAGGTATGGGTGTACTTTATGAAGCATAAGTCTGAAGTTTTCAACGTAGTTAAGTAGTGGAAGAGGACTCTAGAGCAGATCAGATAATGACATGGAGTATAAGGATGAGGAATTTCTGTAGTTTTGCAAAGATAAGGTATCATTAGACACTTTTCAGTGAAGAGGACTCTAGAGCAGAATGGGGTTACCGAAAGGATGAACAGAACCTTGCTGGAGCGAGCTAGATGCATGAGGTTGAATGCAGATTTGCCTAAGAGTTTTTGGGCTGAAGCTGATAACACAACTTGTTACTTGATCAACTGTTCTCCATCATCTGCCATTAATCACCGAGTTCCCGAAGAGGTATGGTCTGGTAAACAAGTTAATTTTTCTGTAATGAGAATTTTTAGTTGTCCTGCGTATGTTCATCTTCAGAATGAGGAACGATCCAAACTTGATCCTAAGTCAAAAGAATGTTTATTCCTTGGGTATAAGGATACAGGTTATGGGATCCAGTGGCCAAGAAAAAGGTGATCAGTAGAGATGTGGTATTCAATGAAGGACAGATGTTAGATAGGGATGCAACTTCTAACGAGAGGCAGGGCCACACAGTGGAGATAGAGTTGCATGAGCATATGACAAAATCAACTGATGAGTCTAAAGATGGATCTACATATGAGCAATGTTTAGAGGATCTAGAGGAGCATCCTAGTGATTCTTGGAATCTAGTTAAAGATAGAGAGCCACGTACAGAGAAACCAACTCAAAGTTATAGTTTTGAGGACTTGGTCTCATTTGCACTAATCGTGGGAAGTGGATATCCTACCAGTTACAACGAGGCTGTCAAGGCAGAGGATGGTAACTTTTGGTTGACAACAATGGATGAGGAGATGGAATCTCTATGGAAGAATCAAACTTGGGAATTAGTTAAACTTCCAAAGGGTGTGAAGGTTATTGGATGCAAGTGGATTTACAGGAAACATGAAGATCTAAAGTGCAAGGCAAGACTGGTTGTAAAAGGATTTTCTTAAAAGGAGGGAATTGATTATAGTGAGATCTTTTTGCCAGTGGTGATGCACACTTTTATCAGATTGATACTGTCCATTGCATCAGTGTAGGATATGGAGTTGGAGCAGCTTGATGAGAAGACAACTTTCCTCCATAGTGATTTGGAGGAGAGGATCTACATGCAGCAACCCGAGGGATTTATTGAGCCTGGGTAGAAGGACTGTCTGCAAACTGAAAAAGTCCTTATATTGTTTAAAGCAGTCTCCTCTGCAGTGGTTCAAGCAATTTGACACATTCATGGTAATTCATGGTTACTCTCGCTGTGAGTATGATTGTTGTGTGTATTATCGAGTCCTTGATGATGGTTCACTGTTGTTACTTACATTATATGTGGATGATATGTTGATTGCTGCGAAGAGTAAGTCTCATATTCTGCTCTTGAAGAAATTATGGAGCAGAGAGTTTGCTATGAAGGATCTTGGTTCTGCTAAGAAGATCCATGGTATGGAGATTCATAGCGAAAGAAAGGCAGGAGAGTTGTGGGTAACTCAGAAAAGTTATGTTAAAAAAGTACTCAAGAGATTTAGTATGCTCAACGCTCAACCAGTTAGTACACCATTGGGAGCTTATTTTCAGTTATCCTCACAACTTTGTCCTAGTACAGAAGATGTTGAGTATATGTTTCGAGTATCGTATGCAAAAGCGGTTGGTTGTCTTATGTACGCCATGGTGTGTACCAGACCTGATATCTCACATGCAGTTAGTATGGTCAGTAGGTATATGGGAAATCCAGGAAATAAGCATTAGGATGCAGTGAAGTGGATCTTCCGTTACCTAGCAGGTTCGACCAACTTTGGCATATTGTTTGATCGTGATGGGGGAAAAGGTGAGGTTTCTGGCTTTGTGGATTTTGATTATGCTGGGGACTTGGATTCTAGGAAGTCTACGACTTGATATATTTTTACATTCTATAGAGGGCCGATATGTTGGAAATAAGTGTTACAGTCTACTATAGCATTATCAACTACGGAGGCAGAGTACATGGCATTGATAGAGACAACTAAGGAGGCATTATGTTAAAGGGACTGGTAGAGGAGCTTGGCTTCAAGCAGCGTGGTGTTTTGTTACAGTGTGACAGTCAGAGTGCAATGGATTTGGCAAAGAATCGGGTTTCCATGCAAGGACCAAGCATATTGATGTACATTATCATAGGGTCTGGGAATGGATTAATTCTAGACAAATTGTAGTGCATAAGGTTCACACGAATGACAACGCAGCTAATATGCTTACAAAGACAACCACGACAGAGAAGTTCAAGCATTGCTTGAGCTTGATTCATCTTCTTTCTTGCTGAGTTCAAGGTGGAGTGCATCCGTACCTTTAAACGGGATACAAGGTAGAGTACCTGAAGAAGGTACTGAAGGCATATTACACTTTTCTCATGGAGTGGTTTGTTAATTACAAGTCAAGGTGGAGATTGTTGATATATGTCTTGTATTTATATCCCACATTGGTTATTCAAAGAAGGTTGTAACTTGGCCCTTAGTATATAAGACATCTTGTCCCACATTGGTTGGATAGAGAAGATCATTGCTTATCTCTAAGTATTGATGCCAAGGAAAATGGGTTCGCAGTCGACGTGGAGGTGCCACAAGGAATGCAATCCGAGTCAAAATGTGCTGATATGGGACACAACAAGGGTGGAGCAAGGGTAGAGACCAAGGGCTTCTCAGATAGAGCCTGAGGGTGGCAGTGCTGTGATGGCAACGACGCAAGATGAATATATGATGACAGTCACAGTTCGATACTTAGGTTTAGAGTCAGGGTCCAATGTCTGAGGTCCAACTATGTTTCTCTCTCTAGAGTTCCAGAGAGAATAGGTTTTAGAGAGAGAAAGTAAAATTGTCAAATGAGAGAATCCTCCTAAATGAATTCTCAAGACCCCTATTTATAGAGGTTGAGATGATGTCATCATGTGACATGTGGCGCTCCTCGGGAGTGACGTCATTGAGCCTGTTAATGCTCCACGGATAAATTGCATATTCACCCGGCCTGCCCCACACAACGTTGCTCTGTCTCTCTGGAAAGACTGGCTCGCACAGCGTCGGTGTGGCCAGAGAACCCCCTTGATCTAGCCACCAATCCATGCCCTTGTAGAGTCCCACAGGCTTGGCAACGGTGGGGATGACCCGGCGCTCAGCTACCAGGAGGACTATGCGCGATGCCTTTCGAAGTCCTGCTCTCGTCTCAGAGTGACCTAGGGGTTAAAGTCCCTAAAAATGCCGACGCAAGCCCCCAGTGCCGGAGCACGTAGGCTAGTCACTCGGGCACCCTGGCAGAGATAGTGTCCCGGAGGAGTCGACAATCCCCGAGGGTGTGTCCTTGTGCTGGAGCACGCGGAGCGCGTCAAAGTAGTATCTAGGAGGAGCCGTCTACTTGGCGGGCCGAGGTAGCATCCCGGAGGAGCCGTCTACCTGGCGGAAGGGGAGTTGAAAAGCTCCTTGGCGGAGATAGTGTCCCGGAGGAGTCGCCTATTCTTGCGGGTAAGTCCTTGTGCCGAAGCACTCGGAGCGTATCAAGGTAGTATCCCGGAGGAGCCGTCTACCTGACGGACCGAGGTAGCATCTTGGAGGAGCCGTCTACTTGGCAGAAGGGGAGTTAAAAAGCTCCCTGGCGGAGATAGTGTCCTGGAGGAGTCGCCTACCCCCTCAGGTGAGTCGTTGTGCCGGAGCACTCAGAGTGCGTCGAGGTAGCATTTCGGAGGAGTCGTCTACCTGGCGGAAGGGGAGTTGAAGAGCTTCCTGGCTGAGATAGTGCCTCAGAGGAATCGCCTATCCCCGCGGGATGCTGCACACTCTGGAGAGTGGGTCGAAGCATGTTCCACGTCCATGGTGGGGGCGCATGGTGTGGTGAACGGGTGTGGTGCCAGGGGGGCATGTAATATGATTGTGGCACATGGGCGCGATGAAGTGTGTATGGTGCCAGGGGCACGACACTGTGATAGAGAGCCTGGGGGGACAGTTGTATCAGCGGCGCGACGCATGGTCGCGGCGGAGTGAGTGAAGTGCTGGGAGCACGATAGTGTGACAGAGAGCCAGGTGGCACGACTGTATCAGCGGCACGGTGGAGTGAGTGAGGAGTCGGCGCGCGGGCGATGGCCGGCCCATGCACGGGTGCAGGCGACGAGCGCCGAAAGGTCTGTTTGTGGATGACTGCGGACGTCGCGTAACCATGGGTGATGGGCACTGCGAAGCCGGCTCAAGGGTGACGGTGAGCGTTGCATAGATGGCGGCGGCCATAATCGACGGTACGCGGTCATGACAGCAGGCGACCCCGGGCGACCGGCGTCGTGAAGAAGGCGCGTGGGTGACGGCAAGTGACGACCGTCGCGGCGACGGCGGGCGGCAACGACGGCCCTGCCGAGAGCGACGGTCGTCGATCGTCAAGTTTGGTGGCCGACCCCCCTAAGGTGGCCGACCTCCCTAAGGGGGAAGGCACGCCAAAGGTGTTTTTCAAAGGGAAAATGCACGTGGCTTGGGCATGGTCGCGTTGATCGGCTTGTGACCGTTGAAAAATTGACCGTTTAATATGGGCCGTGTCGAGCGAAATGGGACTTCTGGTGGGCCCTTGGGTGAGATCAAAGTAGGTTGGGAACAAGTATAAATAAGGTGTTTTGTATTGTATTTAAGGTTAAAAAAGAAAAGTTTTTCTTTGAGTAGGAAAACAATTGAGAGATACACGTGAGGGAGCGTTGTAAATCTGACTTGTGTAAAGTTTGTTTGATTATCGTGTTCTATACATAGTTATCTAGAGCGCTTTTGTAACAAAACCAACAGACCATTAAATTTTCGTTACTGTCCAGTCTTAGGGTCGGAAGGTGTTTATTAGTCTCTCTGGCTTGTTGAGCTTTTGAATGAAAGTTTTCATATAAAATGCAAACTTGCTTTTCATTTGCCTCAACTATGTGAGTAAATATCCATTCTAAACACTTGGGTTTTGCAGTATTTGTTATCTTTCTAGATTTTCAATGAATGTTTGGACCACCGCCAAACATTTCAATTCGTCAGAACGATCATTCTCCATTTGACTGAACTTTCCTGCATAATATGACCCTGTAACACGTTTTCTGCGTCCCTGTATATGCTTATATTTTTCTGCCAAAAAGGCCCAGGAAGTAAGACGGCACTGAGCCGATGCACATATCGAAATCATTCGTTCCTAGCCAGTATAAAACGTTTAAAAGATCTTATTGTGATATAATCTGGATTCACACAAACCACCTACAACTGTGAGTGATCCTAAGATTTGATCCCCCGAAATTTCTTTTCTGTTCAGCTAGCAAATTTTTGTAGAGAAATCAAATTGCTAAATATATCTCGAAAGTCTTTAAAATTTATAGAATTTAACTTTCAGATTCACCAAAGTAGCCTATGTAAATGAATCGGCATGACTAGCTTGACATTAACATCTTACACGTTACAGGACAGAGTTGCTTGGTTTCTGGTTCGAAATGTAACTCTACAGAAAGTGTTATCTACAGAAAGGGAAACAAAAAAAGGAAGAAGCTAAAGAATGCTCCATTTGAATTAAATTAGTACCGAAATTCCTTTTTTTTTTTTCATTCTTCGTTTTTTGAATTGAATAGATGGGAATGGCAAGTGCTTTGGATACATTTTGCGGCCAGTCCTATGGAGCGAAGCAGTACCATATGCTTGGCATACATATGCAGAGAGCTATGTTTATTCTTACACTGGTAAGCATACCCCTAGCAGTCATCTGGTCAAACACTGGTTTTATTCTTAAAGCCTTGGGCCAAGCTCACAACATATCGGAAGAGGCTGGGCGTTATGCACGCTTCATGATCCCTAGTCTTTTCGCATATGGCCTCCTTCAGTGCCTCGTCAGATTCCTACAAACTCAGAACATTGTCTTCCCAATGATGGTAAGCTCTGGAGTTACTACTCTACTCCACATCCTAGTGTGCTGGATTCTGGTGCTCAAATCTGACCTCGGAAGCAGAGGAGCTGCCTTGGCAAATTCTATTTCTTATTGGGTTAATGTTCTACTTTTGGCATTTTATGTCAAGTTATCACCTTCATGTGCTAAAACTTGGACCGGCCTCTCAAAGGAAGCTCTGCATAATATCATGACTTTCATTAGGCTTGCTATTCCTTCAGCTGTTATGGTTTGGTAAGTTTCTGCTTCGTCCATCCGCAACATCGAGTAAATTCTTTAACTAACTTTGGGGAGATTTTTGATTCATAAGCTTTAACCCATTTTCTATAACTTTCCGTACTTGACTTGTCACGTAGTAAGTTCTCTTGATTGCTGGCACAAATAGTGTCTGCTTCATTGAGGTACTCCTTTTCTCCCCGGCGGATAGTTACAAAACTTGTGGTTCTAAAAATCTGTATTACTTTAATTTTCTTCTATGTATCAGCTAGCAGTGTGCGTGAGCATGTTATGTTTGAGTTCTATTATTATACTACAGTGTCTCGAACTTTAGGCACTTTGGGGTTTCCATGTTTCTTTGAACAGTTTGGAAATGTGGTCTTTTGAGATGATGGTCCTACTTTCTGGTCTTCTTCCTCATCCAGAGTTAGAGACCTCGGTGCTTTCAATCAGGTAAACCCATTTACCAGAAAGAAAACGACCCAAAACCCCAAAGTATTTACTCATGGCTTGATTCCTCTTACCCATACAAATTTTTTCTCCCCAGCCTTAATACTGCTGGAACAATTTGGATGATCCCATTTGGACTCGGTGGTGCTGTGAGGTTAGTTACAATACTGCAAGTGCTATGGTTTTGATGTCCTGACGGTCGGACTTCAGACTCGGATAGAATTTGTTTTCGCAGTTGATCAACATACTTCTGCATTTCCCCGATTCAAATCTCCTTAAGCACGCTGATGTTTACTCATCTTTGTAGTACGCGGGTTTCAAATGAATTGGGCGCAGGGCATCCTAAAACTGCACGACTAGCTCTATTTGTGGTCTTGGTACTGGCTGTTACAGAGGGCATTTTGGTAGGACTAGTCCTAGCACTCATCCGTAACATATGGGGGTACGCTTACACGAATGAAGTGGAAGTTGTGAAATACGTTGCGACCATGATGCCCATTCTCGCAACATCAAACTTCCTGGATGGACTCCAGTGTGTTCTTTCAGGTCATATCTAAATTCCTCTATCTAGCACTAGTAATATATACAGTAACATTCTTCTTTCTGGCTCTGGTCAACCATGAAGATTCGGTCGGGGTCCTACTTGCTCTTTGTTTACTTTCTTTATCTGCATTGCACTGACAGTAAGTGCTTTTGTTGTTTACCATTCTAAAATGTATTGAGTGAGGGGCTAGTGTACCTGTAAGTGAAAACAGCAGCGAGACGTTCAAAGGTTAACTTTTCGTGCGGTATATTTTTAAACCAATATTTCAATATTAGGATTTGTCTTTGCCTTTCTCCATTTTTCTCTTTTGAGTGCAACTACCATCACCTGCCCGTGGCTATGGTGGTGATTGGTAGAGAGCAAACTCTCAGTCGAATTGCAGGTCATTGTTACAATTGATTTACGGTGTGGATTCCGTTTTTGTATCTCTCTTGAGTACCTCTTCTAAAGTGTTTGAAGAACACAAAATTGTGATCGAAAATATCGAGTGTAAAAAGTACACCCAAATATGAAAAGAATCTAATTTCTAATAAGAAGCATATTGAAGGTGCTGTAAGAGGAATCGGTTGGCAGAAGATGGGTGCATTTATCAATCTTGGATCATATTACCTTGTGGGCATCCCTTGTGCTGTTTTATTAGCCTTTGTTTTACACATTGGAGGCAAGGTAAAAGTTCCGTCATTCTCTCTCTCCCTTTAGTTTTTCTTGTTCTTAATTTTTAATATTCACGTCATGTGCAAAACACCTTTACATAGTTCTTTGTGATTTGTTTCACACAGGGTCTGTGGCTGGGGATTATTTGTGCACTCATTGTGCAAGTGCTCTCTCTTTTCATCATTACGATGGGCACCCGCTGGGCAGAAGAAGTAAGTATTCTTTCCATTTGTTGCTTGCTGTCTGAATTTGTTTTGGGGATATAATCGCCGTTCGGTCTCTTCGGCATTTTTAGGCAAAGAAGGCTAGCGAGAGGGTTTACCACTCTACAGGAAAAGTTCCTGTGGACATTGCGTCATGAAGCTGAAACCTCACCATTCTGCAGTTGGTCGGAAACTTTGAAATTGGCCAGCCAAAGGATGGGTAACTTTGGCCGTCTGTCATTAATAAGTTGTACAACGAATAATGTACCAACTTTTTGCAGCTCCCCAGTAAAAGACTGCATTTATCTTGTACATGTACTACTGAATACTGATTACAAAAACCATGAAAATATTGTGCGGGCACATCAGACCTTGTCTCTGCAATCCTTCCTCCCCCCCACCCGAGTTAAAGTTTCTTTTTGGACCCACTTACAAGTCTTGGAATAGAACCCAACGTCGTGCTAACGAGATCTACATATGATGGAACCGATATTATAGAAACAAAGAATGGGGCTTGATGTAATTCAAATATAATCTCTCAATAATTGGGGACGCCCGGTATTCCCAGTCATTTTGGGTCAATTTACAAGACTGATAATGTAAGAACTAAGATTCTAAAAGTGTCTTTAGAGACCGTGATGTGGTTATCAAAGATCCTAACGCGATCCTAACACATTTGGCTAACGGTCCAGTCCTACCAGAGGTCTTTTATCTACAACTATATAGAAGGGCTTTTCCTGCATTTTGGGAGTTCTACTCTGTAAATGCAATTTTCTGCCGGGAACCTCACCCCACAGTCACTAATTTTTTCGTCTTGTAGGTAATTGTTCTTGACTAGAGTTTTGGATCAATTTTTTAGTAGCAACAGATCGGCGTCATTCGTCGGACTCGCCAGTATAGCGATTAACTGCAAGAAAATGCAATTATGTCAAAAAAAAAAAAATGACTTGCGAACCACCACTGACAAAATTGCCGAAATCGCCGCCATAGTGGATCTCCAAAGTCAACCGTCGTTAAACAATGCCCCCAATGGCACAACAAAACAAAGAGGGAAAAGAAGCAGCACTAGCGGCACCGTTATGCAAGGTCAAAACCACGATAGGATTACCGTTGCCATCTTTCTGTCAACATCCCCAAAATTGCAACAGACAGCTCTGTCAAGGCTTTCCCATAAGCTCCACCCTGTTGCCACCGTCCAAGGAATCTGTCGCCATCTCTAGCGGTGGAACCACAAAAAGGATAAAAAGAAAGAAAAAGAATAGATCCATCCACCGGAGTCGCACAACCATCGCTATAGGGTTGCTGGCACCGCAAACTATCGATCACCGTGGCGAAGCTATCAGAGCACTAGCAACGTCCAACAAAAAAAAGATAGAAAAAAATAGATCCATCCACCAGAGTCGCACAACCATCGTCACAGGGTCGCGAGCACCACAAATTGCCAATAACCATCGCAAAGCTATCGGAGAAGCAACAATATCCAAGAAAAAAAGGAGAGAGAAACAAAAGATGAAGAATCCAGGCAGCGCAGCCGGTCGTGGGTTAGAACCCTAGCGTCGCCACCCTTCCAGGAACCAAGAAAGTGTGGTTACCTAAAGGAAAGAAACCAAAATCTGTTGTAGGTATGCTTGAAAGCAAAGGTGGATCCAAACAAATGGATCCTTGACAACGGATGCTCAAGACATATGACAGGTGATCGTTCGCTGTTCTCTTGTATCACTACAAAGGATGGTGGCCTTGTTACCTTCGAAGATAACTCAAACGGGAAGATCATCGATAAAGGTAAAATTGGTAACGATTCAATGTGTCTTTAGTTGATGGTTTGAAGTTCAATTTGATTAGCATTAGTCAACTAATTGATAGTGGACACAAAGTTCATTTGAGAAGGAGTTGAAACTTGTGAAAATTCGGAGTGATCATGGTGGTGAATTTGAAAAAGGTTTTATACCTTTTGTAATGAAAATGGCATTGTTCATGAGTTTTCGGCTCCTCGAACTCCCCAACAAAATGGGGTAGTAGAGAGAAAGAATCGAACTCTTCAAGAGATGGCAAGAACAATGCTTCATGAAAACTCTTTGCCAAAATATTTTTGGGCTGAAGCCGTTAGTACTTCCTATTATGTATTGAATAGGGTACTTATCAGACCGATTCTTGACAAAACTCCTTACGAACTTTTTTCAAATAAAAAAACCTAAAATTGATTATTTTAAGGTTTTCGGTTGCAAATGTTTTATTTTGAACAATGGTGAGAACTTGGGTAAGTTTGATGCAAAATCTGACAAAGGTTTATTTCTTGGTTATTCCATGAAGAGTAGAGCATATATAATTTATAATCGTAGGACTCTTGGGGTTGAATAATCCATGCATGTTGTATTTGAAGAATCTAATGTTAAAAATCCAAGTAAGCATGCAGGTGATGACTGCGAGGAATTCTTTTTCAACTTAAACAACAAGTTAGATATTTCTTCAAATGAAGTAGAGAGTTCAACATCATCCTACAAAGAAAATACCGAGACTCAACTGCTTCCAAAGAGCTGGAGATATTCCTCTAGTCAACCGAAGGAGCAAGTTACCGGCAATGTTGAACGTGGAGTAACGACCCGATCTTTGGTAAATCTCTTCTACACTGATTTTGCTTTTCTTTCTCAATTTGAGCCTAAAAATATTTCTGAGGCTCTCAAAGATGATGGGTGGATCCTTGCCATCCAAGAAGAAGTAAATCAATTTGAAAGAAGCGATGTTTGGTCTCTAGTCCCGCCTCCTGTTCAACAAAAGGTCATTGGCACCGAGTGGGTTTTTCGAAACAAACTTGATGAAGATGGCCATATTGTTCGAAACAAGGCTAGACTAGTAGTCCAAAGATACAATCAAGTTGAAGGGGTTAGTTTTGATAAAACTTTTGCCCCTGTTGCTCGATTTGAAGCTATCCAGATGCTCTTGGCATTTTCATGTCATATGAATTTCAAACTCTTTCAAATGGACGTCAAAAGTGCCTTCTTGAATGGGGTAATTCAGGATGAAGCTTTTGTTGAACAACCTCCCAGTTTTGAAAACGAAAAATACTCCAATCATGTTTTTAAATTGAAAAAGGCATTTTACGGTCTTAAACAGCTCCTCGAGCTTGGTACGATCGTCTTAGCAGCTTTCTTATTGATCGTGGATTCTCTCGTGGCAAAATCGATATTACTCTTTTTTTAATCTTGAAATTCACTTATTCTTATAGTCCAAATCTATGATATCATTTTTGGAGCCACTAACAATGATCTATGTCAAGAGTTTGCTGAGATCATGCGCAGGGAATTCGAGATAAGTATGATGGGAGAACTTACCTTGTTCCTCGAACTCCAAATCAAGCAATCAAAAGAGGGAATCTTCATCAATCAATCAAAGTACACACGAGAGCTTTTGAAAAGGTTTGGTATGGATAATCCTAAACCTAGAGGTACCCCTATCTCTTCTAGTGTTAATCTTGTTAAAGATGAATCTGCTAAAGATGTTGATCACACGCTTTATGGTATGATTGGTAGCTTACTTCATCTTACCGCCTCTAGACCTGACATAATGTTTAGTGTGTGCATCTGTGCTCGTTTTCAAGCTTTTCCCAAAGAATCCCACCTTACCGCCGTTAAATTTATTCTTAAATACCTATCTGGAACGATAAATTTAGGACTTTGGTATCCATAAAATTCTTCTTTCAATCTTGTTGGGTTTTCTAATTCAAAATATGCCGGTTGTCTTATTGATTGTAAAAGAACCAGTGGTATTTCTCAATTCCTTGGTGAATCACTTGTATCTTAGCATAGTAAGAAACAAACATCCGTAGCGTTTTCTACAGTTGAAGCAGAATATGTTGTAGCTAGTAGTTGTTGTGCCCAAGTTCTGTGGATGCATCAAACCTTATGGGATTTTGGTGTTTCCTTGGATCATATTCCCATCATGTGCAATAGTAGTAGTGCTATTGATATCAGTAAAAATCCGGTTCAATGCTAGTGCACAAAGCACATTGATATCCGTCACCACTTTCTTCGAGACAACGTTCAGAAAGGATTAATCGAACTCAAGAAAGTAGGACCGGGAGATCAGCTTGCAGATATTTTTACAAAACCTTTAGCTGAATCCATCTTTTGTTCACTTCGTCGTCACTTAGGAATGTGAGATTTGAGCTAATTGTTGTCTTATCTTTCTTTTGTTTTTATCTTTTCAGTTGAAGGAAAAAATTTCCTTCCAAAAAAAAGCTTTTCATTCAACTGAAAAGTTTTCCTTTGACAGAAAACTTTTCCTTCGAATGAAAATTTTTCATTCGAATGAAAATTTTTCATTCGAATGAAAATTTTTCATTCGAATGAAAAACCTTTCATTTGAATGAAAATTTATCTTCTGATCAGTATACCTTGTCTGTCAGTTTCGGTCGAATGAAAACTGAGTTTCGTTCGAATGGAACCTTTTTATTTGAATGAAAACTCACTTTCATTCGACTGCAATCTTCCGTCTATAAATTCTTACTTTTTTACTGTTCTCTTTCACAGTTTACTTTCATCGCTGACTGTAAATTTTTTCTTACCCCTCTCTTCTTGCCTTCGTTCAACACTTCTACTATGGATCCTTCCAAGTGCCGTTCTCACAGTTGCCCGTCTCATTGTGTTGCAAGAAATGTCCGAGTCCGATAGTTAGCCTGAAGTTCTTCCTGCTCCTTCACGTCGCAGCACACGGGCTACTACTCAAGTTGTTGTTGCACGCTCACCTACTCCTACCGCCAAACCATCCAGCGCTCCCCCATCTACTCCAGGTACTGTTGCTCCTTCTCCTCCTCTTTCTCCCTCTGCTCCTTCTTCCTTTTCTACTCCCTAACATACTTGTCCTCCATCCACTTGTCCATACATTTCTCCCACATATATTCTCCACATCCCTCATTTTTTTTGAAACCATTAAAGACCAAATCAATTTTTATACGAACTTTGTTCATCGTGAGGTTGTGCCCGGTTTCCCTAGTGACCTCAACCTTATGGCTCAACTTGGTGTCAGTCCATTCTTTGAATGAATGGGGTGTACATCTCTCTTATCTCCTCCTTCTGTCCATTATCACTATTTGGTCCGCATGTTTTATTCTAACATCACTTATAACCCCGCTGCCTCCACATATCTTGTGACTTACGTAAATGGGGTCACTATTCATCTCGATGACACCACGTTGGCATGCATCCTCGGTTTCACAAACCAATCTTCCCTTGTCATTTTTCTCGAAAACACTTGGTCCACTCGTGGCCTTTTCACACCTCTTGAACAAACTCGAACTATACTCAACGATCATTCTATTACTCTAGCCCATAAACGTAACCTTAGTGAACTTTCTCCCTTATACCGTATTCTTCATCTCATCATTTCGTATAATCTTTCACTGTATTTTGGTTCTTATGCCGCCTTCACCTACTTTGATATCATTATTCTTACCCACTTTATTCGGGGCTCTCCTTTAAACGTTGCGGGCATAATTTTACATGTTATTGTTGCCCGTAAAAATAAACCATCTGCTCATATTCCTTTTGGTCTTCTTCTCACTAAAATTTCTGAACATTTCAACGTTCCTTTTCTGACCGTTGTCCCAGAATATGCTTTGCTTCCGAACACGCAGACACTTCAAGAGATCCCTTCATCGTGCAGAATTTACCATTCGCACTGATCCTATTACTAATGTTAGTTCTCTTGAGCACGTAAAGTCTTTTGAGTCGACTCATGCACTTGCATCCACTCTTACTCTTGTTCCCCTCTTTCATCCACCTTCACCATCTGACCCTTCTCCATTGGTGCCACCACCACCGACTGACCCTTCCCCTTCCGCACCACCACTGCCCACTGACCCTTTCCCTTCCGTACCCTGCCAGCCCACTGATCCGCATAGAAATCAAATTACTTGAACTTAATAAAATAAAGAATCTAAAAGACCCTCCGAGAAAAGTAACGCTTCTTCAAGTCTTTGTGATTGAAACTCAAGTCCACCGCGAAGACATTCATAAACTGCTCTACCCCCCTCGATAGAACACTTCACTTCGGCGAGCAGAAGCAAGGTTATTAGATACCTAAGGGAGGGATCTCTGGAGTAGATGGCAGTTGAGCATTACACAATCTCCAAGATCAATTTTTGAAAAAAAATGGACTGAGTACTCATACTGGAAATTATGATCAAGGGTTCACTCGTTGCCTCAGACCTTCCGTCTTCTAAACCCCAATTTATTGCTTCCTCTCCGCTAATAATGCCCACTCCCTCAACCTGTTCATTTCACCAAGTGGATAAGTGCCATCTACTACGGTACGAAAAGAGGGCGCATTGGCGAGTGAGATGAGCTAAGCCATCTCTGGAGATTAATCAATAATTCGAAGTGCTTTTCTTGCGTCTTCTTCTTCTTCTTCTTCTTCTGCACCGCTTTTGCCCATACCACCTCACACTTCTGACCTTCTTTTTAGCCCTCTCACCAATTTTTCAAAGATAAATTTTGACGATTTTTTATCTTCTGACCCCTCCAACCTCTCTGAGCAGCTTTTTCGTCTCTCTAACACCGTTAAGCTTATTCTTGACTATTGAACCGCTTTAGCCATTTCTGTCACTGCCAATCACACTGCCCTTCTTAACCAGCTCTCTTCCCTTCAGCAGTCCTCAGCCTAGCTCCTCTCCAATCAAGTTGATTTCCACACCTTTATCAACGATCTTGTTTCCAACATCTCCTCCCTTCCTCTTAACCAGACCCCCATTTTGGAACTGTTGAATTGCCTGCAGTAGGATCTCCAACACCAGCATAATCTCGCGCTTCACCATCATCGTCGCCAAGCTTATCTCTCTACCAACATTTTGACTGAGCAGAATCGCTACTTGGTGCATCAAATTTTTGACCAGGCACATGGGTTTTACGTCACTTGTCCGGATGTCTTTCCATCTCGTCATGAAGGAACCGAAGGTGAAGAGTGGTTTTTGAATCCCCACCTTCCGTACAATCATCTGATGCCGCGATAGCCTCGTGGGGTGGAAATAGTTGAGATCCCTAATTCTGATCTTCCTCCGGCTACATATCCTTCTTGGTCTGTTGAGGGTGCCCGTCATAAACGTTAGCCATGTTTTAGGTTGTTTTTCTTCTTTTTGATTTGACGAAGGGGGAGAAATCTCATTGTAACTATTGAACTGTAAATTTTGTTATTACTAAAGCAGTTCACTTATTGTTTATTTGTTCATGATATGATTGTCTGATCTAGGGGTGTATGTTATATTTTGTAAGATTAATGTTGTCATCATCAAAAAGGGGGAGATTGTTGATTTGACTAATTTTGACGATCCCAAAATCTTTGTTTCTTGCATTAATCTGTTATTAAAGAACAATTTCAGGACCTATCATAATCAAACATAAACGTGGAATATTTCTTGGCCAAAGATTGGACGTCGACGTGGACTTGGACTTGGATGAAGATTTTGATCTGGACTAAGTATATTTTATCTTTGATATAATTAATCTTTGTGACTAAGTCTTTCTTAAAGATCTCCATAAAATCAAGTAAAGAACAAACCAAGAGTTTTTATTCGAAGGACGTGATTTTTCGTTCGAATTGATCCTTCAGTCTCTTTCATTATTGTTTACGAAAACATTCCAATCGAAGCTAAACTTTTTGGTCGAAGCCAATATTTTCATTCGAATCCAAAGTTTTCGGTCAAAACCAAATTTTTCGGTTGAAGCTAATATTTTCAGTCGAAGCCAAAGTTTTCGGTCGAAGTCAAACTTTTCGGTCGAAGCTAAACTTTTCGATTGAAGTAAAACTTTTCGGTCGAAGTCCAAACTTTTCGGTCAAAAAAAAGTTTTCATTCGATTGAAAAGTAGTTTTCATTTGACTCAAACTTTCAGTAGCTTCAAACCTTCTATGCTCTATCATTTCATTTGAATGAATCCAAGATTAATTTGACCGAATTCTTCAGAGAAGTTTTCATTTGAATGTGTTTGTTCTTTCATTCAAACCAATCGTTGTGTCATCCCTTTTTAACGGTCTTTTTCTCTTCTAGTATAAAAGGGGACTTTGAGAGCATTTATTATTAACTTCTTGAATCTCTAAAAGATCTCTCTCTCACTTCTCAAAAGATTCTCTCATCTTATTTCACACTTTCATCTATTCTTCCTTGAGTGAGTTCATACTTTGAGAAATTGAGTAGCAAGCTTCTTGGTTTGGTTCTTGAAAGATTACAGATCTTCCCACCTAAGAAAGCTTAGCCTTGTTCTATTCATTGTAATATCTTCTCGTAAAGGAGTTTGTGTTGTATCTCAATTGTAAAACTTCTTTTCACTTGTAATTGTTGGAAACCTTGAAGCTTTTGGAATATGTATTGTGGTTTAAACTAGCACTCGAAGCTAGATGCTTAGTGAAAGGCTCAAATAGGTCTCCCTTGCGTGGAGTGCTTGGGGACTAGACGTAGGCTGGTGGGGCCGAACCAATATAAATCTCTGTGTTGATTTATATTTACTATTTCCGTTATTACTCTGTAAGTTTAATTTTAAATTTCTGCTCAAAGTTGTAAACACCTATCTACTTCCCCCCTCTAGGTGTGTTTAGGGACCTATACAAATAACCGATTCAGGTTCAATATTAGGGTTTTGTTGACAATAACATTCTGATATCAATGCATATTTCAAAGATAGGCAATAGCCATAAGCAAATGAAAAAAAAAATAAAAATACTTGAACGCATGTTGATGAACTTAAGGTTCGGGTATAAACCATCACCTGGACACGAAGCTAAGCTAGTATAACCGGAAAGTCTTTTGCTTTAACCTAAACTACACAATGCAATGATCAAACTACAGTCTACACTGCGGTATTATAAACTTAATACTGGCTTGTGCATATTCCCAGAATGACCCCTCACCAACTATGTAAAATAACCAAAATATCCCTCATATGTAAAATAATCAAAAGCACCCCTCTCATAGCTAAGCCACCAGAACACCCTTTCAGTTAGTATTATCACTAAAATTTCCTTACTATGAGTGAATTTACCAAAAAGTACATTTTAGGAAAAATACCAAAATACCCCCTCTGGGTGGCAATTTACCAAACTATCCCCTATGACCCCCGCACTGGAAAAATCTTAAAAAAAACATTTAAAAGTACCTTTATAAGCATCTAGAAGTCATTTTTGGCTATAAAGTGTTTTAAGAAATTTTGGCTCGAAATTTTGAACCCGTGTCTGAACCGAGGAGTCAAAAGCCAATTTCGTTAAAAATAGCTATTAAAATATATCAGTAATAAAAGGTTTCTCTAAAATTTTTAGATTAGAATAACCTGATTATATTAAATAAATTGAGAAATCTTTTTCATTGATACCCGAATTTAGCATCCTTCACGGACGCAAAAAACTTCCAAAAACATTTCACAGTGTACGTCTCGCAAAAATAATGGGGTCACTGTTTTGAACTTTGTCAAAATCTAAGTGAAACTATTTTAAGAAAATTATAGAATAAGAAGCCTACCTTAACCACCCTACCGCACCCTCCCTCCTTTAGTGATAATCACAGTCATTATTCAAATCAAAGCACACATTAAAACCCTTCACACGCGCACGCGCACACACTTTACACCACACACTGCTACTCATCTAAACACACATTAAAACACCTACATACACCTGAACACACACACACACACACACACACACACACACACACTACACATTTATGCACACAACCACACACATACTCACACACCCGTAACACACACACACACACAGAATTTGATGCACACACACGGTTTTCCTTCTTTCCCCACCTCTATCAAGACATACCCACACACACTAATCCCTTAACACATACACAAACACGCAATTACACCCATAACACACACACACACACCCCTATACATACTGAAAACTTAATTCACCCCCCCACACCCAAAGCTCACACCCCCCCCCCCCAAAACACACAGTAAACACACACTCCTACTGTTAATCTCATATATACCTCTTAGCACTAATAAACATAGAATTACACATTAACGCATCTTGAAAACACACATATATACACACGGCAACACCCACAATCTTCGCCCTTCACGTACACACACTGCACACCCATGAACACACACAACGCACACTAAATTTCACACACAAAAAGAGTAAGTAGATTACCCTTAGGGTCCGATTGGCAAACAGAATTGGAATTAGAATTTGGAATTGCAATTCAATTCCAATTCCATAGGAATTGTAATTGATTTAGAATTGAATGAAATTTATAATTCCATTGATTGGTTAGCACAGAAAATTAGATTTAAGAATTGAAATTGCTAAAGTCAAAAAAAACAAAAGGTAAATATTCAAAAAGTTTCAAGTTTTTTTTTTTATCAAATTATACCCCACGCCACCCTACCCAACAAAAGAAAAAGAAAAGAAAAGAAAAGAAAATACACGTAAGATGACTAAGTACAAAATAAAAAAAAATGAGCTCAGTAAAATACATATGATGACCAAGTATAAAATAAATAGATGAGTCAAATTTTTTGTTCTTTAAAGATAACATCAGTCAACATTACCACAAACCCAACTCAAAAAACATTCAACCAACAATCACCATGAATCCACCATAGTTCTTGAGAATGCACCACATATTACGTTGTTTCAACAAGAAAATAGCTCCTAAAGAGAAACATTTCTGACATACAGTAATAAGATATCTATGAGATATACAATAATCAGAAAATAGATACTAAAGAAATAACATTTCAAATAGATAATTAGTTATTGCATCAAATTCCTCGTCCACGCCTTGCTTGATATTCAGCAAACATGTCCTTAGCTAAATTCTCTCTAAATGTTGTCCATTCAGGCATAAGTCGGACAAATCTTATAACTTCCTCATCGCTCGTGTCATCTCGAATTTGAGCAGTTGCTAATTCTGCATCAACCTCATCTAATAATCTTGCTTCTTGTCCAATTTGCTCCTCTGGTATGAAATTGTGCAAAATACAGCATACATTGACTATTCGAACCTACAATACGAAGTACAAATGATAAAAAGAATCAGATTGTCACCTGTTATATACTATATATGTATGCAAAAAATTATAAACCAACAAGCTACCACTCATAATATCACCTGTGTTTTTACGTCAAAGAAAGACGCGGTTCTAAGAATTGCCCACCGTTTCTTCAGCAACCCAAATGTTCTTTCAATCACATTCCTTGCGGTTGAGTGACGAAGATTAAACAACTCTTTAGTGATGAAGATTAAGCTACCACTCATAATATCACCATGCACAAGCACAACAAAAGAAATACATTCCACTAAACTGAAGGCAAACAAAGACGAAAATAATATAGGTCAAAAAGCATACTGTTTCAACATTGATGGGATCCATCTTCCTAAGTTTTTGCAAGTGGCCAGTAGTGTTTGGGTCGAAAACACTGCCAATGAAGCTCTATACTTCAGCAAAGTCAGGCAGAACAACAAAAAAAGAAGGCAACAAAGCTAGTAATGTTATGACAAAAATAAGTGAGACAATTTTTTAGAAAACTAATATATAACTCACAAAATCTATTTTCTTATGCAACCCGGAAATAATCATAAATTTATATAAAGCAAGAAGCCCCACATAGACTATTTTCTTATGCAACGGGCATATAGACTACCTCAGCGCCATATTTGTACTTATCCCTAACAAAAGATGTAAGCCCTAGAATTCCACACAAAGAAAGAAGGATGAATCTAAGCAAATCATAGAAGCAAAATAGAAGATTAATCAAGCAAAGAATAAATGAAGATTTCCATCCAAAAGTACAATAGTTTTCTGTCTATGGGTGCATGCATGATTATTAGAATGGCGACGAGCCGACAACAACGAGAGAAGAGCATCTTTTGAAGTACTTGAGTATCTATATGTTTGACAGAGTTAGCCACATTTTCATACCTAGGCAAATCGAAGATATATTTCACTACATCTTCAGAAATACTTCAGCGTATGCTGGCATCTCCTGTGATGCCCCAAACCTAGGTTTACGAGGTTATTATTACTTAGCGACAATTATGGTAAGTAAGACGAAATTAGACTGTTAGTGAAGACCTCACGTGCATGTATAAATTTGATCTTTAGCGTTAATTATTGTGAGCAATATTATTTGTGGCATCTAGCAATATATTTTAATAATATGATAAACTATAAATGTTGAAGTTTGTACAATAGAAAAATTCATGGAAGTGAGTGGTTTGCAATTTAAAACTGACGAAATTGTGTCGCTATAACATTATATGGTCTTGCATTAGATAATTTTACATATTAAAGAGCAGAAAACAAAAAGGGAAACAACAATAAAATAAAATAAATGAATAAATAAAAATTTGGGTTGAATATACAAAGGGGGAGAAGAGAATGAGGAAAGAAAGAAGAGAGGGGCGCCGGCCCTAATGGGACTGCAACGCCGGCGCTACTTCCGGCCACACACACAGCCACCAGCGACAACTCCGGCCACTCCCCTTCACAGAAGCACCATCCAACGCCTCCGCCACCACCATGCCGCAACCATCGCGTCACTGACATCGCCAAGCCGCCGTGAGATCGCGATCTCCGATCAAACTCTTCCCTATTTTCGGCTACAGCCACGACCACCGGCGACGGCGATGGTGATGCCAAAGGGCCACCTGGGACAGCGCTGGAGTCCACCCACCACCGGGTTCCTTGATCCAACGGCCGCCGACGCCAATCCACTGCTCACTGTCGCGGTGCAATAGCGGCCGCCGGCTACATAACTCCGGCCAGCGCCTCTACCGAACACCACCCAACGCCTTCATCAGTTGCCGAATAGATCTGGACCATCTCTACACTGCCGAAACCACCGCGCCGTTGCCACCAGTGCACGGCTTGACCACCGGTCAGCGACAATTCCAATCGACAAAAGGCAGTCGCCGATCTGCATCCACCACCGCCGGAGTCCGCAACCACCGGTGATTAACTCAGGCCGCACCTACACCGAACACCACTGCACAACATCTCTGCGACCACCGCGCCTTGACCAAGGCGCTGCTGTCATCACCGTAAACGGCACTTGTCGTCACCGCCCCTCACTGTTGTTGCCCTATCCTTGAACCTACTGATGCCAACCACCTGAAATCACCACCACTGCGGCGCACTCTGATGGAACAGCACGGTACCATCACCGGTCAACCATAACTCCAATCGACATAGAAAGACAGCCATTGGTTTTGTGAAATTATTTGTGAAGCGGGGTTTGGCGGCGTTGTGATTTTTAACGGCGATGCTTACATTGATTATAGTTGGGTTATATGTGCGCAGTTGTGGGTTTACGTTGTGTGTGTTTGGCAGGCGTGTAGGTGTGGTTATTGTCCGACGAGCGTGTGTTTAAGGAGTTGTTGTGATTTTGGTGCGGTGTGTTTTTAAAGGTATCATGGCGGTGCTTGCGGTGGCCTGAATGACATCGTTTTGGTACTTACCATGGCTCTAATGGATTAAAGTGAGTGGTGAATGTGTGACAATTGGCGGGTGCGTGATTTGTTGTGTGCGCGCACCGGTAGGTGTACGTGTTTCATGTGTTTTGGGAGTTATTTTGATTTTTGGTGCGGTGTGGAGTGGAGGTATCACGGCATTGCTTGAGACAGCTTGGACGGTATCGTGGCAGTGCTTGCAGTGTTTGGAATAGGCTAAAATGCGATGGTGTATGTGTGTACAATTGTTGTGATGGAGTGCGTATGGCTGTGTTTTACTGAGAGTGTGTTTGTATAAACCATGATTTGTAGCAGTGTATGAATATATGTGACCTGCATGTGTGTTGGTGCCTGATGTGTTACAATGGTCGAAACTGTTGGTCATTGTGGCAGGATATCGGTCAATAGAGACGTCCGTTAACCGTAATGATGGACAAGTGGTTGGTTCGATGCAAGTGTGTCCGCGTAGTGGGTGTGCATGCATGTTTGTATGTGCGGTTATTATATTGGGGTGCGTCTAACTATGTGAATATTATGCGTGTTAGTGATTAAGGGGTATGCACATAGAGGACTATGCGTGGTGGCATATTTCGGTGAGTGTACGCAGTGGATATGGGTGAGTATGTTGAGCAACGGTTGGGCACTGTGTGTAATGGTGGGCATTATGCTATACAATGTGGGATGCGCTATGGAATTTATTTTAGCTATAGGACAACAATGAGAGTGGTCGACTAGTTGTGGGTCATGAAAATATGGCAACTGTAGTGGTAGGTCGGTTATGGAAGTTAACAACCGGTGTGTTGGGTTTTGGGGGTACAAACAATGAAATGGAGTTCGGTGGTATTGTGATATTGTTACGGTTGAAGGAGTGGTTGTTGGATGATAAGGTGTAACAGGGGTGCATGTGGGACACTAGTGCATGAGAAGTGCGGTTGTGTATATTGTAGCAATAGGGCACGCTCGATGGGTTAGTGACATCAAGCTAGTTGAGAGAGGCTCGACAGCGGTGACGAAATACCGAGAATGGCATGGTGATCTGGGCACAATTTTGGAAGGGATGTGTAGCGGGCAGTCGGATACGGCGTCTGAGTTGTTTGAGAAAATATCCGACAGGAATTCTGCATTTTTCCTCAATGATGCCCTTCGGGTTATATTGAAGTCGGGGCTATGGAGATGAAAGGAATGGCCTTAACGGTGCTATTGGTCAAACGTAACAACTGATCATCGCGCTACATTTTGGATTGAGGAAATATGTCAGCAACAAGTAAGTACTCTTGTCATATTCCTCCATATACCCTATTTTTCGTCTATGTATATGTACAAATGAATTGTTGTTTAAAGCCTTTCGCACGCTACTGCTTTTGCGTAAATTGTTTGATGAGAAAATATATCAAAATGCCATGGAATGTTTTCTATGAATAGTGTTTTAAAGTTGGCTTATATATGTTGAATGAGACGGTACCCTGGCTTGGTTGTTGCGCCCCATATCCACGGGGGAAAGTTGGATTGTTGGGTCCTGGTCAACGGGACGATACGTTGACGCACATTACTGTTGCTCATGGTGCGCCCTTGCGTCCACACTATATGTATCTCGGACGAAGGAGGGATTGTGGGCCCTAGTCAGGGGGAACGTACGCTGACCGCAACATGCCTATGTTATGATGAACTGTGATAGTTATTGATGAGCCTACTTGATGTCATACTTCGTTTCTGAGAATCTTCGATGAATTGCTTTCAAAAGTATATATATGCATAGTATCTCTTGTGAAATGTTTACCAGTTTTAAATTGAAGAAAACCATGGCAACCTTGGCATGTTTTTATGAATCCCAAAATCTATTTTAGGGATATGGTTTGTGTACTTACTGGGCCCCAAGCTCACCCCGTTTTATAAATATTTTCAGGCGATCAACTAGATGAACATGAGTATTGCGAGGGAAATGAGAATGAAGCCACGGGAGATGCTCGTTAGGAAGTTGTTTAAGCCCTTGAGAAATTGTAGAACTGCCAGTTATTATTTGAATTGTTCGTAGCTTAATTTTAGGAGGTTTCTTTAAAATAAATGCTATCGGTCTCTTTGGAGGATTTCAGTAGAGATGATTTGGGAAAGAGTTGTAAGGGCATCTTTAGAAATTCATGTTATGGTGTTAGTTAATGTATGATTTTAGAATTGTGTACAGGTTTTAGCGAGTAAGGCCTGGCAGAGCCCTAAATTGGAGTCTATTGGGTCTGCGGCCGGTCACGTGCCTAGCTCGCGGGCCTGCCCGTGTGTTCGGGTCGTGACATCACCACATACCAAAGTCTGTCTATTATAATCCCACCACATGCCACATAACATGCAAGGCCACTTTCTAGATTTATAAGGATAAAAATGCTTGGCTGCGAGTAAAAATATACTTAACCGCTTCTATTGACCTTTCAAAGATAGCTAACAAAGCCCAGACCATCTCCTGTCAATTGTACAGAATTCAACCCCACAATAATGACGAAAGTGGACAGGGTGGGGACGGAGGGAGGATAAATGTTCAAACTACTACTCGATCCATTAGTATCAACCCCAAAAGCTTCTGCTTCACATACCTAAAATGCTTGTTAAAAGTCATGCATCCAGAACATGAAAAAGTTAAGCTGGAGATAAAACCCATGACCCTTAAGGTGTAAAGACTTCATATTGGAGTAATACATGGATTTCATAGTTTTAGATTTTGGATGCATGCTTATAACATGACCAAGTATATAACCCGTAATATAGTTGGTTTTGTTAAGGGCTTTGTTGTTAACAGTTGTAAGTGGGTCGGAATATGCTTACAGCTGCTGCCGAACCAAAACTGTGTTCGATCAATTCAATGAAATTGTGTTTAAAGACGAATTGCAGTTACAGCAGCAAAATCTCAGAGATATCTCCACAATCTCAGAGATATCTCCACAATCTCAGCCGTTCAACGAAGGGAACGCCGCTTTAGTCTTAATACGCGAATCATTTTCTACCCCACCTCCATTCCACAGATATGCCGAAGTGTGTCAAGCACAATCACACTGGGGATCTAGCCCAGCACCAATATGAAGGGGCCACAAAATGCTGTGAATGATATATTGCACCAATAAATTCAATGTGAACAGTTGCTGATAGGTGATAGCCAACACCTTGCTCGTGTGAACTCAGTAGCTTAGTTTCAACTAATCACGCAACTGGAAGATAAACAAACCTAGACAAGGTGGAAGAACCTTGGTTCCTCTATCCAGAATTTAGGAACTTTCAAAATCCTTTTAAAACTCACATTGATTTTTCTAAGAATTACTCAATTCTACTCAAATGTTAGCAAACTAAATTAGCAGTAAATTCAAGTCTCCAACCTTTGTAGATTCAGTTCTACTTGAGGATGCTCAACTAGACCTTGTCTACTACTCGGACTCACTATGTAAATCCTATCCTACTATTCTGATCTGTTTAGGGCCTAATTCGAGCCCGCATGCGATCACCACTACTTGCTCTGGCCACCCTACCATCTATGACCCAAAACTCAAAATCAAGATCAATAACGAATTAAGATTTGAAATACACATATACATACCACAACAAAGACCACGACACCGAAATCGCCGTCCCCGCCATAAAAAAAAGTAGATTGTTGCTGGCGTCGCTGCCGTCAAAGCAACAGATCTTGCCGTCGGCGCCGTCAAATAAGTGGAGCGTAGCCACCACCGTATGCAGAGTAGATTTCAGCTTCCATGGCGAGGTAGAATCAAGAGAGAATGAAGAGAAGAACTGCCATGGCGAGGCTGCATCAGAAGAGGAAGGAAAAGTGTCGGGCAGAGGCTACGAGTGGAGAGAGAGAAACAGTGACAAAAATAATGGGCTGGAATTGCAAATTTGAGGTTGGGCCTTAAGAATTGGAGTGTAGGCCTTAAAGTATGTTTTTAATTTCATGGAATTGGGTATGAATTGTAATTCCAATTCCAAATAAGTCGTCCAATCAGCAGAATTGTAATTCCTAAGGTCCAATTCCAAAATCTACTTCAATTCCAAGGCTAATTCCGTGATCCAATCGGACCCTTAAAGAATTTTTCCTAATCTATCTCTCTATCCCCTTTTCTTTCTTCTCTCTTTCCCTTCTCTATTTTCCCCTGCTGAGCCTCTTATTTCATCTCTCTGTTTTGCTGCTCTTTTCCTGTTTCTATTTCCTATTCTTTTCTTTCTTTTGTTCTCTTCATTTAATTTTCCTTAAAGAATTATCAATTTTTTCAATAATATAGGTACATTAGTCACCACTTAAATAAAATAAGAGGTGGCATCTTCTCCAGACAAGTTTTTTCTAAAACTTGACACGTATCATGCCATTTTTCATAATTTGCAAAATAGACCCCTAGAGTTTCCATATTTAGAAAATGGCCCCAAAACTTTTCAAAATTATATTTTAACCTCAAAATCATTTTAAGCTTCAATACTCCACTAATACCCAAGTATTGGTCAAAATTATTGCCTTTTAATTTTTTAGAGCGCATTTTATCATTTTAAACAACTCAAAAAAGTACTGATATTACAGGCGGTGACCCGAACATTTACAAATAAAGTGACTAAACCAGAGCCGCACCCTCCAAAGGGAAATAAGTCGCTACCAGGAGCAAGAGGAAATCTAGCCCTTCCATCAAAGCGCAGGCGTCAGTCTTCTTGTGCTGGTTTCAAAATAAGAGCATCTGTGGGGTAATGATGAAGGGACGGAGATTGAGCAAGCCGTGGAAGAGGCTGAAGAGGCAAGTGCGGAGGCCAAAGAGGAAGCCAAAGAAGCTTCAGAGTCTAGTGGTGAAAAGGGACCTAACCCAAGGGGGACCCGTAGGAAGCTATGAAGACGATACCCATCTTAGGTCCAAGAAGTTAGAGTAGGCCTAGAGTTCTTTAGGGACTTCTATTTCAGACACTTCACATAAAGAATGGAGGATGGAATATAATTGGTGGAGACTTTTGAAATTGAGTTGAGTTGTTTGGCAGGTACAGGGTTTGGCCTAAAAGTAGGCAAATCTTGTCAAATTTCTCAGAAACTGACTAACTTGTGGCCAAAATTGTTTTTCAAGAAAACTGGTCAGTTGGTAAGGAACCAACTCAACTTTCATGGAAAAAATCAGACGGTTGACCAGAGACAAAATTGATTTTTCTGGTAAAACTGGGCGGTTAAGCAGAAGAAAATTTGGATTTTCGTAAGAAAACCATCCGGCTTTTTCTATAAAAGTTTTTTATTTTAAATATTTGTGACTCCTACCTCTAAAGAACTTAAGGCTCTCTCACTCTATATTCAGGACTCATCCCCTCATAACAACATTCGACTCTCATTCTCTTTAAAGAATTCCCAGTGGCTTTCAAGGATAATCGAATGATCTTTGAGCTCTAGTTTGGTGCCTTTGCCAATTCATTGAACAAGATCAAACTAATCCATCTAGATGGAGGATTCAACCTAAAATTTGTCATGAGTCTGAGGAGTGTGGTTGTTCATGAAGACATTCTTCGTGTTCACATAAATTTTGCGATGTCGATAATCACATCTTCAATTTCGACATGGATGAACTTTGCCCTACCTATGAAGAATTTTTTGCTTTAGTGGACATCCTGGTTAATTTGCTAATTGCTATTTCGGTTATCGAAGATGGTTATGCTAAGGCCTTCAAGGGTTTGCTGAAGGTCAAGAAGGAAAGGGCTAGGTCTTTCATCCAGATGAAGGTATTCTACTGTCTCCTGTTATACAATAATTTTCTGCTAAACTGCATGGTCGTGATTAGCGGTATGCATGTGGTGGGGTAGCTGCTCTGGCATTATGTCTGGTGGCCAAATATCTCACCTTATCTGGCACTAGTATTGTTGATGTGAGGCTAATCAACATATTAATTCAGGTGTCCACGAGAGGTAAAACCTTATCCCCTTAGTGGTAGTGGAAACCCTGGATGGCATTATCGATGTGCGTAAGGACCCAAGCACTACAAGAAAAAGAGTCTTTAGTGACATACTTTTAGCGACGAAAGCAAATTCGTCCCCAAAAGTAAGTTTTAGCGATAGATCTGCCATCGCTATAGGTTTTTAGTGACGAACAACTCCATCGCCAAAAACCTTCAGTCACCGACTATTAGCAACGGGCTTATACTGACGGGTAATCCTTCTCTAAAAGTATTTTCCACAGTTTCATTTTTTGTCAAATTTTGAAAATAAGTTCAGCGACAGAATATTCGCGATAAATTGCTATTTATCAATAAAAGTATTTTTTTTAATTTTTTAAAACCTAATCCGTCGCTGAAAGGCTGTTTTAAGTAATTTTTAGCGACGTAACTTTAACAATGGTGACGTTCGTTGCTCAAAGTCAAAGAATTTGAAAATAAATACTTTAGCAACGGGGTAAGGTCTATTGCTAATAGTCAATTTAAATGCCCTAATCTTCCTTCTTTCTTCTACCCGCCACTTCTCTTTCTCTCTCTCTCCCCCCACCCCTGTGTGTCTGTGTGTCTATAGATCACTTACCACCTCCCAAGCCCCGACCGTCGCCATGAAGCCTTGCTGTAATGCCACCACGCCGCCACACTTGCCACTGCTGCACCCTGCCATAACGCCACCATCGTGCGCCGCTACTGCAGCCCACCCTTTCCCCCATTATTAGGTATTTTTTTAATTATTCTTGTAATTATGGTTATGATTGTCCTATAATTTTTTTAATTAGTGTTACAATTCTGTTTATTTTTGTAATTATTGTTGCAACTATTTTTATGATTATGGTTATTTTTATTATTATTGTTGTAATTGTTGTAGAATTTAGCAATATTGAGGTCAAATAAAAACTCCTAACTTTGGGACATAAACCAAAAGGTCAATCATCAACTCCACAATCCCAAAATCCTAATCCTAATAATAATGATTTAATTCTAATTAACCCTAATTAGGCCCTATTTAACACTATTTAAGCTCAATTAACCCTAATTAGTCCATAATTAAACCTAATTAACCCCTTACACATCCCTAAGTAACCCTAATTAAACCTAATTAAAACTGATATTAACTTAATTTAACTAGCCCTAATAAACCCTAATTAAACTCTTATTAACCTAATTAAATCCTAATTAGCCCTAATTAGCCCTGATAAACCCTAATTAAACCCAGTCACATATGACAGTGAGGTTGACACATATCAAGCCGACCAAGCACCTGTCTTGGAACCTGTTGTTGTGAACAACGGGAATGACGATCTTCCTCTTCAACCAACACTTATAGGAGAAAAAGTCATAGATGATGAAGAGGAAGATGTAGAAAGTATTGAAATGATGAGATGAGTCTACTGACAAAGAGGACGACAAGTCTCAAGAAGAAGAGGACGATGAGTCTGAAGATGAAGATGTCGATAATTCTCAAGATGAAGATGATAGAAGATGATTGACTTGTAATGTTGTAACATGCATGTTCTTGTGATAAGGAACTTGAATATTTCATTGTAATGTTACGACATAACAAAGTCATCTTCCCAATGTGACGTGTACTTGATCATTCTGTAGCAATTTGTTAACTTACTCGTTCATTTGGTTCATACAGTTTCTGCAGTCTTAGTGTAATCAAAAGCATGTGATAGCAGTTTTGTGTTATCATTTTAATGTATTAACTTCTTTGGCCTTACTATAAACAAAGTCAGTTTTGTGTTATAAGTTATGGATAGATTACGGCCCATTCGTGGTTGTGGTGGATACTAAGCTGCATCCACGCCGGTGGCTCCCAACTCGGCATAGCCTACTGACGACGAGGCACATAGCACTGACATTTAGAGGCCCGACCCCAGCCCTAGCCGCAGCCGCAACCCTAGTATCAGGTCGAGCCCTCCCAGCAGCATGTTGGTTCTTCTTCTGTGGTTCGACGACATCATGTATATTTGATTTTAGCATTTAATTGTAATGTTAGACTTATAATAAATTAAATTTAAGTGAATTAATGTTGGTATTTTCTAGGATCTGGTCGAGGATGCGAATGCACATGCGGGGTCCACATCAATCCCAATTGAAACAGCGAGTTATTCTTACCGAGGATGGCCAGTAAGTAAAGAATTACATAAATGCAGTACTTGACACTTTAATGATTCTGATAGTTATTGTTGTTCACTTATTTAATGATATTCTTTATCAGGATCCTGGAGTGTTCGATGAAAACAAAGATCGGCATCCATATGAAAGGCCACTTTTTTGAGTAGCTGTTGTGTTGTACTGGAAGGATTGGATACCAGGAGGAAGGAGGCCCTGTGAAAGGAGTTACTAGTATGGTTTTATAAATTGTCAGCTAATATTTTTTAATTAAATTAATTATACTGGTTGTGCAATTGCATGCCTTGCATGAGGGGTTTGAGTTTGAGTCATTTCAGTAACAGGCATTGGGGAAGATGGCTTTTTTTTATACACAACGTTAAAAATTATCGATGATAGCTACACAACACACGAGAACGGAAGAGGAAGTTGCTGCTGGAGGGTGCTTCGATGGAAGAGTGGAAAGGGTATCCCCTAAATTAGATCTGATCATCTATATGGGAGCAGATGGTTGTGTTACATCCCGAAAATCCGGAGCTCCATCGTCCTAAAAACCCGGATTGCTAAACTACCACTTCATATCAAACCTGTCAAATCTTATGCATTGACACATACTTCAAAGTTGTAACTAGACATCAGCTCAAATACTTCAAAATATGGACAATTCAAAAGGAACTTTAACTTAAGCTAGTCTTACAACTCAAAACTTCTAAGAATAAATTTAGGATCCTTATAAAGTAGCTAACAGTATTGACCCACAGAGGGGTCTTACTTCGTAGCTGTGGTGGGCTAACCAGAATCTCACATAGACTCTAAACTCATTCCTAAGCATTCTACGACTGAGCATTACCTGTAGAAGGGAATCAAACGAAGGGTGAGCTTTTGAGGGCTCAACAAGGTCATTTTAGGAACAACCAAAAGGATTACAAAATGACTCAAGCTCAACCGAGGATAATGTCTCGAAACATTTCAACAATCATGCACAGTTTAGTAATTTTCCAAAACAACCATAATCAGTCCTAATTATATACCAAAATGACCAAAAAAACCACAAATCGACCCCAGAACAAACATTGGCAATCACCTCAGTTTCCAACAAACATTAACTGTAATACCCCAAAAAATTTCTTTTTTCTGTGTGAAATTAATATTTTTGAATAAATAAGTTTGTAGTCTTTTGTTAAAATTAAGAAAATGGTTTGGGATTGTTTCTGAAATTTTCAGTCGAATGAAAAAAAAATAAAAAATTTGAAAAACCATTTTCACCTCTGTCGGATTCAGTCGAATGAAAGATGAGTTTCAGTCAAATTAAAACTTGGTTTTGCTACATATAAATAGTTTCCTTATTTCCATTCAAATCTTTTTGGTTCTCTGCTTATTTTCCATTGCGAGAGAGCGAGAGAGAGAGATAAGGCTTGGGCGGTTCATGATTTCTAAGGTGGAGCTTATGGATTTGTATTCACAAAGCTTGATTGAGGTAATGGTTTATTTTTGAAATTCAAATCAGTGATGGATTAACATCTCATGTAAGTCTTTAGTTTCTTTTTGAAATTCGAACTTCTTCGAATTGAGTTAAGTGATTCTTCTTCTCCTTTTGCTTTGAGCTTTTTATGAATAACTTGTTCTTAATGCTATGACTTGTGAAATTCAATTTCTGTCGAATTCGTTTGACCTTAGAATTTGCCATATTGATATCGTTAGTTTGAGTGATTGTTATTATTTTGTAAACTTTGTGTATTGTTTGACATGTCCAATATTTGATTGTGTGTTAAATTGAAATCTTTGTTTTGATAACTCTACGAGCCATGTCACAGTGTATGTGACTTATGTCCGACTTATCCACGTGGATTGAAACGTGAGCTAACTCAGGGGAGTTGAGCTAGAGATTGCAATTTTACCTTCTAAACCGGCCTCATATGTCAGTGATGACGTATGTGACCACTTTTTGAATGGCTCTCTAGTGTCTGTTTATATATTCATATATGTTTTGACATTCAAAATCTGGATTGGTTATCCGCTCCGTTGAGACCCTTTGTGCTTCCAAAATTTTATTTCTCAGAAGTTTTTGCTTTCGTTTGATTGGTCCTTTGAGCGACCTTACTAGGCATTGGCTCATTCCTTTTTTGTTTCTCCTTTCAGGTGATCAGTAGGTGGGACTTTGGGATCGAAAGGTTAGCTGAGTGATCAAGAGTTAGCTGCCTTTTTTTTTCAGAGTTAAAACTGATATTTTGAGTGTAATGATTGAGACAGATTGTTATTATTTAGTTAGTGATGCCAAGGAAAGTGGGTTCGCAGTCGACGTGGAGGTGCCACAAGGAATGCAGTCCGACTCAGATGCCAAGTATGTTGATGTGAGACACAGCAAGGGCAGAGCAAGGGCAGAGACCAAGGGCTTCCCAGACAGAGCCTGAGGGTGGCAGTGCTGCGAGGGCGATGGCGCATGATGAATATACGACGATAGTCACAGTCTGATGCTTAGGTCTGAAGTCAGGGTCCTGTATGTTTCTCTCTCGAGGATTTTAGAGTGAGAAAGTGAAAGTGTTCTAAAAATGTCCAACCGTCCAAATGAATTCTCAAGACCTCTATTCATTGAGATTAAGATGGTGTGTCATCACGCGACACGTGGCACTCCCTGGGAGTGACACGTCATTGGGGGGGGTCCACAGCTAGACCTGGAAAAAAGGGAACCGTACCCGTTACCCGACCCGTACCCGGTCCAAAATTCCGGGTACGGGTAGCCATTTTCAGTACCCGCCAAAATTAGACCCGGACCCGAACCGACTAGTAAAATCCGGGTAGGTTCGGTTCGGATTTCGGGTAACCCGAAATTACCCGGATTTCTTGAATATAAAATGGAAAATTAGAATGTGCCCTAATTTTACTACATTCGTTTCTCACTTCTCTCATTCTCACATAGACAATAGACCCACTTCTCATTTCTCACGCAGTCGCAAGCCAAGATGGCAACAATCTGTCGGCGACGGAGCCCTCCGGCGACATAGCACTCCGGCGACAGAGCCCTCAGATCTGCCGACGACCGATCGTGAACTCGTCGAGACGGTGCGACGCCATATCGGTAGATCCAGACCGACCATCGACTGACCACTGCCGTAGCAACGTCGACAGCCGCTGTTCAAGCCGTAGCAGCACGCCATCGACCACCGCCATCAGCCTCCGTCAGTCCACCGCCACTGTTCACGCCGTACGCCACGGAACTCCACCTGGAAGGTTGGTTAATCTATCCTCCTCCTAAGTATAAGTTCTCAGTTCTCACATGATGAAATGGATTTATTCTTTCTTCTTTCCATATAAACTTTGGTTACTAGAACTTTAACCTTTCAAGGGAATTTCGGCTGGGATTGGTTGGGTGGCCTGGATTAATGTCTTGGGATTTGATTCCTTTGAAAGAGGTTGGTAGGTCTTGGTTGAGGCTTGACTGACCTCCATTACTTATAAGTTATAATCGCATTTACTTCGTAAAAAGTAAGAGCGAACTGAATGTTTTCCTTCAGTTTCATCTTTGCCGGCCATCTATTTGGTAAACCTGTAATTTGACTTCAAAAACATATGTGCTCCACCTCATTGTTTTCTTCTCGGCATTCTACTGCATACTCATATTTTATGTACTGGCGATCTCAGCAGTCCTAAGTAGTGATAGCTATGTGCCTATGTTCCTGCTATATCCTTCTTCATTTCAATTTCATACATATGTGATCTCTGTATGACTGATTTACTGTATATACTATATACTATATATGATTATGAATAATTGAATACTGAATTGAATTCAGTGAATTGGTAGAGGTGAATTGTTGTATGACTGTGTATATATGGTCATGCAAACAAATGTTGTATGACTGTATGTCTGTATGACTGTATATAATGTGTTCCCCAGCATTGTCCAGCTTGTTGGTTATGTGGACTACTGAAGTGAAATTTTGAAATTATGTGTTGTGTAACTTGTGTTGGTCTTGTTGGATTTGTTGACTTGTTGTTCTAGCTTTTTTTCTTATTCTTTGTTTCGGACTATTGTAGAATCTATGGAATCTGTAAACAAGAATCCGCCCATTGAGAATGTTGAGGTTGTTGATGTTGAAGATGAATATCCTCAAGTTTTTACCAACCTTGATGAAGTTGCCAATGATATTGACATTAGTGTTGATGAAAAGTCTACTAGAGGTGAAATTTGGACTAAATTTGATATTGTGGGGGAGAATAATAAACATAGGGCTGTGTGTAGGTGGTGTAAAGTCTTTAGTTTTGCCATGGGGACAACTCCTGATGGGAAGCCATGTAAGGGTACACATGGGACTTCAAATATGCATAAACATCTTAAGGTTTGTAATGTGTACAAGAAGGAATTTATGGACGTAAAACAGATGCATTTAGATCATTATGTGAAATTGAGGTCTAGAAAGTTTTCTCAAGATGTTTTTCGTGAAAAAATGGCTATTGCAATGATGAAGCATAACTTACCTTTCTTGGCTGCTGAATATGAAGGTCTTAGGGATGTTCACACTTATTTGAATCCGGATGTCAAGCATTATACTCGTAATACTGCAAAAGCCGATTGTTTGAAAATCTCGTTAAGTCAGAAAGCCATGCTTAAGCTTGCTTTGGGAAGAATTAGAGGGAAGCTATGTCTTACGGCGGATGTGTGGACTTCTATTAGATATGAGGGATATCTTTGCTTGACTGCACATTTTGTTGATGAAAATTGGAAATTGCATAGTAGGATTCTTAATTTTTCTCATTTTGCTCCGCCACATAATGGTAAATCCTTGTGTGACAAAGCATATGAATTTTTGAAGGATTGGGGAATTGAGAAAAAAGTCTATTCGATCACTTTAGATAATGCCAGTAGTTGTGATAACATGCAAGAACACTTGAAGAATATATTGCTAGTCAACAAAGTCTTGGTGAGTAATGGAGATTATTTTCATATACGATGTTCGGCTCATATCTTGAACCTCATTGTGCAAGACGGGTTGAAAGTTGGTAATGAGGCTATTTACAAGATTAGGGAGAGCATTAAGTATGTGAAAGGATACGAGGGTAGGAAGATAAAGTTTGCCCAGTGTTGTGAGCAAATTGGTGTGGCTACATCGATGGGTTTGCGCATGGATGTTCCTACTCGTTGGAACTCTACTTTCTTTATGCTAGAGTGTGGGCTTAAATTTCGATCAGCGTTTGAGAATTATTCCCTCATTGAACCTAGCTACAAGTATTGTCCTACCAATGAAGAATGGGATAGAGGGGCTAAAATTGCAAAGTTTTTGGCCCCATTTGCTGTGATGACCAATCTTGTGTCTGGGACTGAGTACGTAACTTCAAATCTGTATTTTAATTCAGTGTGGAGAATTCAGTTGCGTATAATGGAAGAGATGGAAAGTGAGGATCTAGTTTTGAGAAAAATGGCGATGGAAATGTACCCTAAGTTTTTAAAGTATTGGGAATCTTATAGTACTATTCTAGCTATAGCAACAGTGCTTGATCCTCGCTACAAGTTGGGATATGTTGAATATTGCTATGAAAAGATTGAAGCGGGTAAAGGGGAAGATAAGGCAAAAGAACTCAAAAAGAAGATCGAGAAGCTTTATGAAGAATATGTGGTTCACAATTCTATTATTCCAAAAGATAAAGCTTCAGTTGGTACAAGTATCATTTGCTTGGTGGAAGAAGATGAAGCTGAAGTAAGTTATTTCCCTTTTTATGTTTACGTTCCTTGTTTACGTGTTTATATTTTTTGTTTAATACATTTCTCATTCAAAAAATGTAGGAGTACTTTAAAAAGCGACGACTTGAGGCCAAGAAGAAGTCGGATTTGGATCTTTATTTGGAGGAGCCGGCATATGATCGCGTGGAATATGCATATTTGGATGTGTTGGAGTATTGGAAAGACAATCGGTCTAGGTATACTATTCTTTCTAATATGGCACGTGACATTATGAGCATTCCAATTACCACTGTTGCATCTGAATCAGCTTTTAGTATTGGAGCAAAAGTTCTTTCAAAAGTTCGGAGTTCACTTACTCCGGATAATGCCCAATCTTTGGTTTGCGGACGTAATTGGTTGTATGGATATGCAATTCAAAGTAAGTAATTATTTTTAAAGCATTTGAATATGAAGTTTATATTTATGTTTTGGGATTTAGTCTAATCATATTTGCTTAAATTTAGGTGATGATCCGGACGATAATGACCTTGAGGTATCTTTGCCTATCAATGCAAACATGGATGATTCGTTGGACTTGGATGCAAGAAGCTTAACGGAGATTTGAAGACTTGAAGTTTTAGTTGACGCCGGTGGAATTGAAGACTTTAATTTCAATGAATTTACGCATGTGATATTGTAATATGATGATGTAATTGTTGTTTAAAGTTTTTGGATTATGGGCGGGGATTTGGAAATGGGGTTAGATGCTTGAATTTGTTCATATGCTATTTAACAATTAGTATGCTAGTAACTAGTAAGTAATTAGTAGTAAGTAACTAAGTAGGAATGTAGGATATTATGAGTTTTACTGTTTATGTGTCATAACATAAAATAACCAAAGTGAAAATTGTTTTTACAATAACAAATTAACAATCAAAGATAAGAAATGTGTTGATAAAATAAGCAAGATAACCAGCAAATGCTGTTTTTGAATGAGTTAAAATCTGTTTTGAATTATAAAAAAAAAATAAAAAATTTGCCAAGACCCGCGGGTAATACCCTACCCGCCAGGGTAGGGTACGGATCCCATATATTCGTATCCGGGAAAACCCGGGTATAAATTACCCGACCCGATTTTATCCGGACCCGGTCGGGTATTACCCGTACCTGCGCGGGTCGACCCGTTTGCCAGGTCTATCCACAGCTACCAATGTTCCATGGACTGTCGAATCGCATATTCACTCGCCCTGCCCTGCACAGCGTCGCTCTGTGTGTCTAGAAATACTGGCTCCCACAGCTTCGGTGTGGCTAGAGAACCCCTTGATCTAGCCTCCAATGCAAGCCCTTGCAGAGTCCCACAGGCCTGGCAGTAGTGTGGAAGACCCGATGCCCAACTGCCAGGCGGACTAGGCACGATGCCCTCCGAAGACCTGGTCCCATCTCGGAGTGACCCAAGGGTCATAGTCCATAGGGGTGCCAACGCAAGCCCCCAATGCCATAGTACGTAGGCCAGTCACGCAGGCACCCTGGAGGAGACAATGTCCCGGAGGAGTCACCTATCCCACTTCGAAGGTCCTCGTGCCGGAGCACTATGAATGGAGCCCCCCAAAATGAAGACGGCGATGGCTTTGTGGTAATGACCCCATCCCGTGGCGGCGATGACTTTGTGGTAACGAGTCCATCCCGCTGCGAGGGGTCCTTGTGTCGGAGCACTACGAACGGAACCTTTCGTGATTGTGACGGTGATGGCTTTGTGGTAACGAGCCCATCCCGTGGTGGCGATGACTTTGTGGTAACGAGTCCATCCCGCTACAAAGGGTCCTCGTGCCGGAGCACTACGAACGGAGCCCTCCCGTGATTGTGACGGTGATGGCTTTATGGTAACAAGCCCATCCCATGGCGGTGATGACTTTGTGGTAACGAGTCCATCCCACCGCGAGGGGTCCTCGTGCCAGACCACTACGAACGGAGCCCTCCATGATTGTGACGGCAATGGATTTGTGGTAACGAGCCCATCTCGTGGCGGTGATGACTTTATGGTAACGAGTCCATCCCACTGCGATGGGTCCTTGTGCCGGAGCACTACGAACGGAGCCCCCTAGAATGCTGCACACACTAGAGAGTGGGTCGAAGCATGTTCCACGTCCATGGCTGGGGCGCATGGTGCGGCGAATAAGTGATGCCCGAAGGCCTGTATCATGATTGTGGCGCATGCGCGGGGTGACGAACGTCACGGAGACAATACTTGGTGCCGAAGCACATGTCATGAGAGTGGTGCCACGACAAACGTCGCGAAGCAATACTTGGTGCCTGGGGAATGTATCATGAAGATGTCGCATGGGCGCAGCGACGAACGTAGCGAAGCAATACTTGGTGCCAGGGCATGTGTTATGAAAGTGGTGCGGCGATGAACGTCGTGAAGCAATACTTGGTGCCGGGGGCACGTATCATGAAGATGGCGCACGGGCGCGGCGATGAACGTCCCGGAGCAATACTTGGTGCCGGGGCACGAGTTATGAAAGTGGGGTGGCGACGAACGTCGTGAAGCCATACTTGGTTCCGGGGCACATGTCATAAGAATGGCGCATGGACGTGGCAACTAACGTTGTAGAGCATATATTTGGTGCCGGGGCACATGCCATAAGAATGGCGCATGGGCGCGGCGACGAACGTTGCGGAGGCGATGCACGGGCATGCGTCGGGTGTCCTGAAGATGGGATTTGAGTTGAGTGTACCTGTCATAACAAAATGATGAATGCAACATGTAGTAATGACAAAGTTAGAAGTGATGGTACGTGGTCGTCAGTGACTTTGGGAGCAGTGCGCGGTCGAGGACGACGGATGTCGCGAGGTTGATGTACGACGGACGCTGCGAGGTTGATGCACGACGGACGTCGCGAGGTTGATGCATGACGGACGTCACAAGGTTGGTGCCCGACGGACATCTGTAAACATCACGAAGGTGCAAAGATTTGAGAAAACAAGTGTGCGTGGGAGGGGAGGCCATAGACCAAGGATTGGGGGAAGGTCTTAGCCACCCCGTCACTCCGGTTGCGCCAACAGTCAATGTTTTTGGTGAAAATGTGCTTAGGTGGTCACGACGTGACGAACGTGGTACTGTGAGTCACGGTAGCGTGAAATAATTGGTGACTAAGTCGCGCGTGAGGCGTGTGAAGTAAGAAACGCACATGACTTGGGTGCGTGCACTTTGACCTGTTTGAAGCGTTGAATACTGTGCTTGTGCGGACGTGTCATGCACTATGGGACTCCAAGTGGACCTTTGAGTACGACTAGAATAGGTTGGGAACATAAGCCCCCTGCGTGTAGTGTGCACGGAGGGGCAATCCGAGCGGGCACCGCACACAAACACTTAGCAAGATTTTGATATTGTTTCGCCGGCGAGTTGTTAAGGTCATCAAAGCATGATGATGATGAAGAGTAGGTGGATCGAGCCACCTCGTGCACCACCTATAAAAGCTTGGAATGCTCGGGGGTTGAGACAAAGTCAGGATGATAGGACGCAGGGGCGAGAGCATGTAGACGGCGCCCAGGCGACGAACGACGAGTGTCACGGATACGTCATCTGGGCGATGGGTGACAAGCATCGCGGAGACGGTGCACTTGCTCTAGCGAGGGGTTGTGGAGACGGCGCCCGGGCGACGGGCATCGTGGAGATGATGTCCAGGCGACGGGCATCGCGGAGATGATGTTCGAGTGATGGGGGTCTTGGAGATGATGTCCGGGTGATGGGGGTCGCAGAGGGGACGTCTGGGCAATGGGCATCGCGGAGATGACGTCCGGGTGACGAGGGTCGTGGAAATGACGTCCGGGCCACGAGTATCGCGGAGATGACGTCCGGGGGACCGAGGTCACGAAGATGACGTCCGGGCGACCGGGGTTGCAGATATGACGTTTGGATGATGGGTATCGCGGAGATGATGTCCGGGTGATGGGGGTCGCAGAGGGGACGTCTGGGCAATGGGCATCGCGGAGATGACGTCCGGGTGACAGGGGTCGTGGAAATGACGTCCGGGCCACGAGTATCGCGGAGATGACATCCGGGTGACCGAGGTCACGGAGATGACGTCCGGGCGACCGGGGTTGCAGAGATGACGTTTGGACGATGGGTGTAGCGGAGATGATGTTAGGGCAACAGGCATCGCAGAGATGAAGTCCGGGCGACGGGGGTCACGGAGATGAAGTCCGGGCGACGGGGATCGCGGAGATGAAGTCCGGGCGACGGGGGTCGTAGATATAATGTCCTGGTGACGGGCGTCTCGGAGATGATGTCCGGGCGACTAGGGTCGCGAAGATGATGTCCGGGCGACGGGCGTCTCGGAGATGATGTTGGGGCGACGGGGGTTGCGGAGATGATGTCTGGGCGACGGGCATCGCAGAGATGATGTCTGGGCGACGGGGGTAGCGGAGATGAAGTCCGGGCGACGGGGGGCGACGGGCATCGCAGAGATGATGTCCGGGCGACGGGGGTAGCAGAGATGAAGTCCGGGCGACGGGGGTCGCGGAGATGATGTCCAGGCAACGGGCGTCGCGGAGATGATGTCCGGGTGACGGGCGTCGCGGAGTTGGTGACCGGGCGACGGGCGTCGCGGAGTTGGTGCCCAGGAGACGGGTGATGCACGACATTCAATGTTGTAAAAAAGAATTTAAAGTGTTGGCCGCGGGTGAAGGAAAGAAGATGAAGGTTGAAGGTGGGTGAAGCTGGTGGCCATGGCTCGGGGAAGGCCAAAAAGAGTGGCATGGAGGATGGCCATGGAGTAAAGGGGAGAGGCTATGGGGATGAAGGGCCAAGGCCGACCGACCAAGGCGTGGGCGGGGTGATGGGCGAGGGGGAAGGGGAGAAGGGGAGGGGGAGGAGGAAGGGAAGAGAGGGCTGGGGAGGAGGGTGAAGGCGGAGGCCGAGGGGGGTAATGGGCCGCGGCTGAAGGGGTGGGGAGGCCGAGGCTGACGGGGTGGGGGAAGAAGGAAGGGGAAAGGGGAAGGCAAAAAATGGGGCAGTAGCGGCGGTGCCGCGGGTGGCCGAGGGACGGGGGAAGGATGGGCGGGGGAGAGAAGGGAGACTAGAAGAGCGGGAGGAGAGGGGCTGGGCCGAGAGGGGATGGGGACCGACGCCAGCGAGGGGCGTGCAGTGGAGGCTGAGGCCGAAGATCGGCAGCGCCAAGGGGGCTGCGGCGGGCATGAGGGAGAAGAGAAAGAGATGAGGAGAATTAGGGTTCGGGTTGGGTCGGGCACGACACAGAGAGAAAGAGAACGCGCGGGTCGGGGCATTCTCGCAGGTGGGTTCTGCCCAAATTCTGAATTGAATTTGAATTTCAAAATTAATTAATTAAATAATTAATTGAGTTTTTTTGACAAACCTAAAGAGGGAGCCCCCAAGAGAAGCCTCACAATTACAAGAAGATAGAGAGGAGTGGGATGGTGGGAGCAAAGAGAGGAAATTGTTAGAGGGAGAGTGAGGGGGTTGGTGGGAGGGGAGATGAAAATTTTGAAAATTTTTCTAAGTGGAGAACAAGGGTGAGAGGGTGGCGACCTGACCGCGAGCAGGCCGAGTGAGAGGGAGCTGAGAAAATTTTCTAAGTATTGAGAAATTTTCCAAGAGCTGGACGAAGACTAAGGAGAAGGGGCATGAAAAATTTTTTGTAACAAATTTTTTCTTAGTGTTGAGCTCGGACAAGGGTACCGAGGGAGATCGCTGAAAGTGATCATCGATGACCGGTTGCGAAAGAAATGAAAATTTTTCTAAGTGTCAAAATTTTTTTTTGATAAAGGGTGGTCATGCGACCGCAAGCACGAGAGGTCGAGATGAGCGGGATGGGAGACTCAAGGTGATGGGCTGCCATCGATGACCAACTGAGTGACAGAGGTAGTGGAGGGTTGGTGAGGCGTGTTGCATGCATACCTGGCAGAGGTGGTCGCGAGACCTGGGGGAGAGTTGAGCTAGAGATCGCGATTTTAGCTTCTAAACCGACCTCATATGTCAGTGATGACGTATGTGACCACTTTTTGAATGGCTCTCTAGTGTCTGTTTCTATATTCAGATATGTTTTGACATTCAAAATCTGGATTGGTTATCCGCTCCGTTGAGACCCTTTCTGCTTCCAAAATTTTGTTTCTCAGAAGTTTTTGCTTTCGTTTGATTGGTCCTTTAAGCGACCTTACTAGGCATTGGCTCATTCCTTTTTTGTTTCTCCTTTCAGGTGATCAGTAGGTGAGACTTTGAGATCAAAGGGTTAGCTGAGTGATCAAGAGTTAGCTGCCTTTTTTTCAGAGTTAGTATTGATATTTTTAGTGTAATGATTGAGACAGATTGTTATTATTTAGGTTTTATTTTGAGTGTAATGATTGAGACAGATTGTTATTATTTAGTTAGTGATGCCAAGGAAAGTGGGTTCACAGTCGACGTGGAGGTGCACAAGGAATGCAGTCTGACTCAGATGCCAAGTATGTTGATGTGAGACACAGCAAGGGCGGAGCAAGGGCAGAGACCAAGGGCTTCCCAGACAGAGTCTGAGGGTGGCAGTGCTGCGAGGGCGATGGCGCAGGATGAATATACAACGACAGTCACAGTCTGATGCTTAGGTCCGAAGTCAGGGTCCTGTATGTTTCTCTCTCGAGGATTCTATAGTGAGAAAGTGAAAGTATTCTGAAAATGTCCAACAGTCCAAATGAATTCTCAAGACCTCTATTTATAGAGGTTGAGATGGTGATGTCATCACGTGACATGTGACACTCCCCGGGAGTGACACGTCACCGAGGGGTCCACAGCTGCCGGTGTTTCATGGACTGTCGAATTGCATATTCACCCGGCCTGCCCCTCATAGCGTTGTTCTGTCTGTTTGGAAAGACTGGCTCCCACAGCTTCGGTGTGGCTAGAGAACCCCTTGATCTAGCCTTCAATCCAAGCCCTTGTAGAGTCCCACAGGCCTGGCAGCGGTAGGGAAGACCCGATGCCCAACTGCCAGGCGGACTAGGTGCGATGCCCTCCGAAGACCTGCTCCCGTCTCGGAGTGACCCAGGGGTCATAGTCCATAGGGGTGCCGACGCAAGCCCCCAGTGCCGTAACACGTAGGCCAGTCACGTAGGCACCCTGGCGGAGACAGTGTCCCGGAGGAGTCACCTATCCCGCTGCGAAGGTCCTCGTGCCGGAGCACTACAAACGGAGCCCCTCAAAATGAAGATGGCGATGGCTTTGTGGTAACAAGCCCAACCCGTGGCGGCGATGACTTTGTGGTAACGAGTCCATCCCGCTGCGAGGGGTCTTCGTGCCGGAGCATAACAAACAGAGCCCCCCGTGATTGTGACGGTGATGGCTTTGTGGTAACAAACGTCGTGAAGCAATACTTGGTGCTGGGGGCACGTATCATGAAGATGGTGCACGGGCGCAGCGACGAACGTTGCGGAGCAATACTTGGTGCCGAGGGGCACGTATCATGAAGATGGCGCACGGGCAAGGCGACGAATGTGGCGGAGCAATACTTGGTGCCGGGGCACGTGTTATGAAAGTAGGGCAGCGATGAACGTCTTGAAGCCATACTTGGTGTCGGGGCACATGTCATAAGAATGGTGCATGGGCACGGCGACGAACGTCGCGGAGGGGGTGCACGGGCACGGCGACGAACGTCACGGAGGCGGCCCACAGGCACGCGTCGGGTGTCTCAAAGATGAGATTTGAGCTGAGTGTACCTGTCATAACAAAATGATTAATGCAACATGTAGTAATGACAAAGTTGGAAGTGATGGTACGCGGTCATCAGTGACTTTGCGAGCGGTGCGAGGTCGCGGACGACAGACGTCGCGAGGTTGATGTACGACAGATGCTGCGAGGTTGATGCACGACGGACGTCGGGAGGTTGATGCACGACGGACGTCTCGAGGTTGATGCACGACGGACGTCGCGAGGTTGGTGCATGACGGACGTCCGTAAACATCACGGTGGTGCAAAGATTCGAGAAAACAAGTGCGCGTGGGAGGGGAGGCCATAGGCCAAGGATTGGGGGAAGGCCAAGGCCACCACCCCTGGGGAGGCTGAGGCCGAACCCTTGGTGAGGCTGAGGCTGACCCCTTGGGAAGGCTGAGGCCGACCCTAGGGGGTGGCTAAGGCCAATGGCCAACTCCCATGAAGGGAGGCCAAGGCCACTCCCCCTTTGGGTGAAATTCGGGCGTGCCGACAGAAGGTGTTTTGATGGGCAATGACAAATTCGAAAGTTGCATTGCGACGAGTGTGTCGATGTGAAACGTTCCCACATGACGAACAAGGTTCCAAAGTCACATACGAAGTGTATGAAGCGATCAAAGTGCGAAAGGGACTTTGCGCGAAGAGTGAACAACCGGGGGGAAAGGCCAAGGCCAACACCCCATGGAGGCCGAGGCCGACCCCCCATTGAGGCCGAGGCCGACCCTATGGCCTTGGGGGAGGCCAAGGCCGACCCCATGGGGTTGGCCAAGGCCTATGCCCTTGACCCCGTCGCTCCGGTTGCGCCAACAGTCGATGTTTTTGGTGAAAAGGTACTTAGGTGGTCGCGGCGTGACGAACGTGGTACTGTGAGACACGGTAGCGTGAAATAATTGGTGACTAAGTCGCGCGTGAGGCATGTGAAGTAAGAAACACACGTGACTTGGGCGCGCACTTTGACCGGTTCGAAGCGTTGAATACTGTGCTTGTGCGGACGTGTCATGCACAATGGGACTCCAAGTGGACCTTTGAGTGCGACCAGAATAGGTTGGGAACAATTAGTACCGATATTTTGACATAATCTCATATCAGGGCAGGTGAAATTATGAAAATTCTAAATTAGGTAGAGATACATGTATATAACATATTGCCAATTTTCAAATGATTTGAGACTAAAACACAACAAAATTTTGATAATCAGACTAGCTTCAAGCAACAATTATAACATGTTACCATTTTAGAACAGATTAAATAAACACTAATCACAAAGAACAGTGATGGTTATACATCAAAGCATCTGACGTTAATCACAACAACAATGATCTCAATCAAACATTTGGTGGTCAAATGATAACAATAGTCACAACATGACGATCAACATACGAAGATCTTTAGCAAAACAATACATATTGGCACTCGAAATTCACGATACACGTTTATGACATTCCGAACTATGACAAGTACAGAAACAATGGTGTAGGTTTGACGAAGCAAAGTCAACCCAATGACTCAAAGCAATTACATTCAGTAAGAATTACTGGTCCTTAACAGAATTCGTAGCTTTCCCATGGCCAATGGCCCATAAACTATCCCACCAAGTCTAAATAGATTCGAGAGAAACAGATAAAATATCCTAGAAAAGGAATAAGAGGACTCAATATGAATGACATCTTCTCCGACATCTCGGAGCATATTAGCATTCAATTAAGTCGCAATTGAATTCAATGTACAAAAGGATGAATGAGATGACAAGGTAGGATCCCACACTCATTATTGTACTCTCAAACCAAACTTCCAGACTTAACAAAAGTCATTCCTCAACAACACCATTCTCACTCATAAATCAAATCAATGATTTAGCTGCTACTCATAACTTAAAATTTTCCAAACACTAGTAGGATTTTCCTGATAATCTACGGATGCATAATTAGAGGATAACCAATCCCCACCTAGTATGATACCATAGCCTCGAATAACAAATGGGATGTGATCCACAAAAGATCTCTATCCCCAACTTAAACATTAAAATCACTGAGAACCTTATGACAGTTAAAGACTCTCCTAACGGAAAGACTATCGCAATATTAATTGATAAAGTATGGGTTCTCACCCTCAATAGCTATGCAAAAAAAAGGGATACCAAAGAATATGTCATTTTGGAATCAAGCATCATCCAAGCATCTAATGGGTTAACCAGTAGTTTACCTGACACGCGGCATCGAATGTAGCTACACCTTGCCCTCTTTCTCAACAAAGACCTTTGCTTGTTGCTGCACTAACTGTAGGTGCGAAACAGAAAGTTGATTGATTATTTCTAACAACTGGACAGTTTCGAACCTAATGCTCCACAGTGCCGCACCTAAAGCATCCTCCGCTAACCCTGTAGCATGGCCTATAGCCATGAAACCATTCGCACATGATACATGGGGTGGCCAAAAAAGCCAACCCCCCACCCTGACCAGTACTATGTGTAGGTCATACTCTAAAATTTTGTGATGGTCCAATTCTAGTTCTCTGAACTGATTGAGCGCCTACACCCTGCACTCCTCTAAATCTGATACTCTGCCCTGGTCAAATCCTAGAACCCTGCCTAGGTCTAAATCTTTGAGATGAAGAGGGCCTAAATCCATGCCTATGCCCCATCCTCGAGCTTTAGGCACCATGCCTTGTTGGCACTAACGACTGGCGACATTTGTTCTCCCCCTGTAGATCTTTCCTGGAGGAATTCTTGCCTACTTCTCTTCTTCCACTGTGCCTTTACGTGTACCTCTTTTTTTGGGTCAAACTTGGATTGTTCCAAAGCGCGTGCCAAGTCTACACATTCCTTATAGCTCGTCATTCCCTATAGCTCGTCAACCAAGCAGAGATAACCCTATCTCTCAATTTATGCTTAAGGCCCCACTCCAACTTCTGGCATTTTATCTTCTTCTGTTGGCAACATCCTTACTACAAATCAGGCAAGGCGCAAAAACCTCATTTCAAATTCATATACCGATTCTTGATCTCTTTGCATCACCGCGGAAAATTCCCTCAACATCGGGTCAAACGATAACTTGCTGAGAAATACCAATTGAAGTATAATTTCCTGAATTGTTCCCAAGTCATCTCATCCAACTGTTGACGACTCGAACTCTTCTCTACCCTTTTCCACCACTAAACGGCCTCACCTCGCAGTATATATATAGCAAATTCAACCTTTTGTCTCTCACTGTAGTGAATGGCTCAGAATATTTTCTCCATTTCAATAATCCAGTTCTCTGCCTCCATAGTGTCCAATGACCCCCAAAAGCTAGTAGCATTTATTTTTTGTTAACATCATCCAATATACTCTCATCTTGAGGTTGTGGTCGAACTGAGTTTGGTACTCTTTATTGCTGGTTAGCTAAACTGTGTGTCATCAAGGTCAGAATCTGGTTATTAGTAGTCAGAACCGTAACCATCGGTTCTGGGTTTTGCTATTTCTCCCTATTAGGTTGAGATACCTCCCTATCGGTGACCTCCTGGCCCTTCGTACTATCTCCATTGCCAGTGCTACGCGTGCGAGCCATCCTGGTAAAAGGAACATTTACCAAAGTTTATACTAACACGTGTCTAAAGAGCAATACAACCACAAGTTGAACACTGACTTCTTAACTCTACCCTCATCTTAACCTATGCTCATTAACTAGAATACGGTCCTACAAAATCGTGTTACCTACACACTATGGTCACGTGTCTACTAAATCATGTACGTAAGCTCTTAATACCACAAGACCACATTGCTTTGATACCAACTGTAACATCCTAGAAATCCGGAGCTCCATCGCCCTGAACTCCCGAAACTTTATCCTAACATTCCATATCAAACCTATCAAATCTTGTCGACTAATACATACATCAAAGTTCTAACTAAACATCAACTCAATTACTTCAAAATATGTACAGTCCAAGAGGAAATATAACCTAAGCTAGCCTTACAACTCAAAACTTCTAAAACTCAATTTAGGTTCCTAACAAAGTAGTTAATAGTACTGACCCACGCAGGGTCTTACTTTGTAGTTCTGGTGGGCTCGTCGGAATTGCACACAGATTCTAAACCCATTTCTGATTATTCTACAGCTGAGCATTACCTGCAAAAGGGAATCAAACGAAGGGTGAGCTTTTGACAGCTGAATAAGGTCGTTCAAGGAACAACCCAAAGGATTACAAAATGACTCGAGTTCAACTGAGGATAATGTCTCGAAACATTTCAACAATCATGCACAATTTAGTAATTTTCCAAAACCACCATAATTAGTTCTAAGTATATACCAAAACGACCAAAAACAACCAGAGACCGACACGAAAACAAACATTGGCAATCACCTTAGTTTCTAATAAACATTAATAGTCATAATCATATAGAAACGATCGTTTCAAGATCATTTTCAAAGCTATGAATTCAAAAATACAGAGATGAGTTTCCAAATGGTTTCAAAATGAACACAGATACTTCAATGGGAATAGGAAACGGTTCCATACTAACACAAACGATTTAATCACGGTATGGGGAAGAGTTTCAAATCAATCCCCTCAGTCAGGTAACCATACCTTCATTTGAACATTGTTTCCAAAACAGTCATTGTAAGATACAGTATAATCAAATTCAAGACGTTGATTTTGGACAATTAATGCCATTTAGGCAATGCATAGTTGTACACATGCATGATGTACAGTAATAACTAGTCCTCTTCATCATCAAGGAGCTAGCCTACTTCTCCGCAGGAAGCAGTAATAAACCAACCTTATAACGCCTCCCCACAGAACATATTCTTAGGTCAACCCAAAAAAAATGTTCACAAAATCAATAAGAAATTCACTGCTTAACATGCAATAAAATGAGTACCAAGTTGAATACACATAACCAGAACAATTGAGGTTTCAATAACAATTAAGCATATTGATATAATTCATCACTCAGAATTCCAAAATAACTACAAAAAATAGCAAGAACGATTGTGAACAGTTATTTGATTTAGGCATAACAATTTTTGAAGAAGAGTGCAAGCAAATATCGAATTTTCTCAACATGCAATAACAAGCGAGCATCGATAAGATTTCTAATTAACCGGTGCAGGCTCAATGTTGGGGTTTCTTTGGCGATAATATGTTGATATCAATTTACAATTAAGTGTTTAGAAATTATTGTACGTAAATTGATACGAGTTATCTGAATAAGGGTTCAGATAAAAATCCTTACTCGGGGTTCAGATAGAAACCCTTATCGGGATCCGATGCTATATTATTGTAACCGAAAAGTCTTTACCTTTAACCTAATTGAAATAATAAATCATCAGAACACAGCCTGCACTACGATATTATAACTCAATATAGATGCACGTATACTCCCAAAATGAACCCCCCTCACCAGGTACATAAAATTACCAAAATGCCCCTTAGGTGTGAAATTGGCAAAAATACCCTTCGCACACTTCAATCACCAAAATATCCTTCATGTGAGTAAAATCGCTAATATAACCTTACTGTATGTGAATTTACCCAAAAATACCTTTTAGAGGTAAAATCACGAAAAAACCCCCTCTAGGTGATAAATCACCAAAAATACTCCTGGGGTTCTCGGTACCCAAAACATCTAAAAACAAAAAATCTTAAAATACTATTATACTATTTTAAGCATCTTCAATTCATTTTTGGATTAAAAAGTATTTTAAAAAAATTTCGTCAGAGAATCCCGAGCCGATTTTCAAACCGAGCGCTAAGAAGCTGACTCGGGTAAAAAATACCTATATGCCTCAAAATAACACGAAATTTTAGATAACAAAACATTTAAGTATTTTAAAGTCCTCATAAAATTTGCACCCAAAACTGCATTAGTTTGCTATTTTTAAATTCACAGCAAAGTTTCACGATAACAGTGCCCGTTAACCCTTTTCCCGAGTTCGGAAAAATCTGAAAATTTTCACATCGTAGATCTTATAAAAATAACTAAGATCTCAATTTTGTACTTTGTCAATTTTTGTTTCAAGCTATTTATAAAAATTTAGATTAAAAACTGCCTAATTAATTTTCTACTTTTAGTGACAATTATGGTAGCTGTTAAAATCGTAACACACATTAATTCACCTAAAACACACACACACACACACACACACACAAACTTCGTGTTCCTCACTCCTTCCACAATTGAAAACACACACAATTCACCCACACCCACTCACTATTACACCCAATAACACCTTCCTACACCTAAAAGACACACTCTAACACCTTAATACACACACATAAACATACTATAAACACCCGTAATCACACACACCAAGACACATGTTATCCACACACTCAAGAACATAATGCCAACACACACAAACACACTGAAACACACTAATCCCACCCTTTTACTTCTTAAACCCTCCTATACACATCAATACACGCATGCATACCTCTTTTACACACAATTACAACAAAATCACACCCAACCTCCCACACTCAAACAACATATATACAAGAAGACACCCAACACACCCAACACTGCATAGACACTCACAAATACACACTAAGATTTCCTAAAGGGAACACGAGATTACCCTTGGGTTTTTTTGATTTTTTTTTCTTCTCTTCCCCTTTTCTTCCCCGAGCTCCCTATTTTTTTTTTCTTTCTGCTCCGTTTCTCTTTCACGGCTACTGTTCTGGTTTCATATTTTTCTCAAATTCCACTTTCCACTCCAATAATTTCTTTTCCTTTTCTTTTGTTTCAAACTAATCCAATCCATCAATTTATTTTTAATTGGATTAGTTAGCATATAACTAGGTAGGAGGTGGCACCTCTTGAGAGAATTTTTGCTACAAACCTGCCACATAATGCCCAACTTTCCAAAATTACAAATTGGCCCCCAAACTCTGTGTAATTACATTTAAGCCTCAAATTTATTCTAATCTTTATTAATTTAATTAGACATCACCAAAAACATATGCTATCTCTCGTTTTATTATTTTTCATCACTAAAATCTATAATTTACATTTATGCCCCCACGCCAAAAGTTTTTAAAACTACATTTTTGTCCCAAATAAGTTTAAGCTCCAATTCTCTACTACTACCCGAGCATGCTGAAAATTATCGCCTCATTATTTTTCAGAGCACAAATGGTTATTTTAAATGGCTCCCAAAGTTCGGGATATTATAGGTTCATAGGTGGATCACTGATCCATCTTAGGAGGCGAAAAGTAAAAGTGGGAGGGAGAACGGAAAAGATCAAGATCCTACACACATGGGGGGGTCAGTGCCTCACGACAGGAATGCAGTTAAGCATCTAAACATGGATAAGGATGAGGTGTGTGCTTTGACATACACGATGATGCATGTGAGGAAGAAGGATAAAGATGATTGACATCTGGTGGGGACTTTGTTTTAGAGATTGCCCAGTAGATCAATGTAACTAAATTGATTCTTTATAGTTAAAATTAAGCTATGTATTCAATGTCTATTGCCTTAATGTCTTTAATGTCAAATCACTGTTTTGTAGACCTCTCATGAACAGATTATTGGGTGTGGGTAGTAGTGCGGACAGCCATCAACATCTACGAGTATGAGGACGAGTACGATTACCAAGGGATTGAAGCGGTGGCTTAATACGCCAGGCATTGTCGATAAGGAAAAATGGTGTGTACGCGGTCTGCGCAACGCGACTGCGCATGCTGTGATGTCCTACCCCTTGATGCCCCTCCACAGACATAGACACTGACCGTGAAGTGACTGTTGCACCTAGAGGATGTTCGTCGCATTGTTCAAGAGGTGTTCACACTGCTGAAGAGGTAATCAGGATGATAGGGGCTCAGGATCAGGTATAAAACAATTAATTTATGAAGTCAATATATACATGAATAAACACAATTTACAATTACTATCGAGATTAATGCATCCGTGCCTTTACCTGCAAGGCACTATTGCTGGACATACCGAGCCGGACCTATGGCGCTACCCCCATGGATGATGACGATCAACAGGTTCCAGATCCTAATATCAGTGAGCCCTAAGCTCTTCCTCTCTTCCTCTTCCGTGCCCTTCTGGCATTGTGCTCCCTCCCCTCCCCTATTTGTATCCCCCTCCCACTCTTGTGCTCACCCCCTGTTATATCGTGTTCACTCTGAACAATATTGTGTACATTTTATGTTCAAGTTGTATTTTAAATTGGAATATGTATACTATGTTCTGCAGTTAAATAATTGTTGATCCCTGGTGATGGATCAACAATCATTTAACCCTAATATGGATTGAGAATTGATTTTTTGAATTGTTATTATGGGTTTGGGTATCAAGAAAACAACATAAGATTTAAAAAAATCAGTTTTGGCGACGGATTAAGTCTGCAATAAAAGTATTTTAAAACTTTTAGCCACTGAATTTTTCGTCCCTAAAAGTTTTACAGACAGACTTTTAGCTACAAAAATTTCGTCACTAAAAGTCCATTACTTTTGTCACTAAAAGCCCATCGGTTAAACTTTAGCATGGAAAATTTTGTCGCTAAAAGTCCATTACTTTGGTCTCTAAATGTCCATCAATAAAACTTTTAGCCACAAAAATTTCCATCACTAAATATTCTCCGAAATTTAAACTTTCTAAGCAAAGAAATTAAACTAAATAAGGAAATTATCTTTAGGGACGGAATGTTCATTGCTAAATTAATTTATTGTCCGTGACTAAAAGTTGGGATTATTCGTAATGGATTTTTAGCGATAGGGTGTCCATCGCTAAAAGTTTTTTATGATGAAATAAGGACTTTTAGCGACGGAATTATCTGAATGAGTGCGGCAAAAGTGTCCCTTTTGGGGGGGGGGGGGGCACCCCTTGCTTCTGTACATGTGGCTGCTGAATCACATGCGCCTAATAGCTCTTCTGGTGAGGGAACTTACCGTCCATGTTCCTTTCGTTCTTAGCCTCTGCTCTTTGAAGGTCATTCAAGCATAGATGAATGAACTCAATTCTTTTGTGTGCGAGAGTCCATGAATATTCATTGGTACTATCCCCTTGACGGGGATTCGTGGCTCTACTCTATAGACTTGCTGATATTATTGCGTATGTCCCATGGGAATTTTCTATTCTACTTTTTACTTTGCCTATCAGATTCTAAGATAGCTTGGATTTAAGCAGACTATTTCAAATTTCTATAGTACTTTACTGCCGTGGAGAATACATCAGCCCTTCTGTGATCAATGCCGTTTCTTAAGGATTGGGGGTTCTCCTCCCTAATTTGATCATTTCATAGGCAGTGACACTTTTATCAATTGCATGGATCCTATCACCCCAATCTTGTTTGAGAAGTAAGTCTGTTGGCTTTGGTTTCATGTTGATGAGAAAGTTAAGGCCTTAGAGAGCAAGTTGAGACCAGAGCTAAACTGGGATTTCATGAGTGTTTTTAAGATAAGGTCCTTGGAGCAAGCCAAAGAAGAAACTCGTGCTTTTACTGGATTAAGAGTACCAGAGGTGCCTCAGTCTAGCAAGTCTTTTCAGAATGTACCCACAAAGCTTTCTTTGTTCTCAGGGTGAGGAAGAAGTCCGAGTTATTTGGATCCGGCATTCCTGGATTGGTTCCCGAATGTTAGAAGAGAAGTTTGATGCGGACTGGAATCCCATATGGTCTCTGCCTATGGATGAGCCCGACAACACCCTTCTGCGCTACATAAAGAAAAACCACATAAAAATCAAAGCTGCTCAGGACTGAGCGGCCATAGATGGTTATCTTGAGGCTCAGTTTAATAGGGCATAGTAAGGGTAAGAGAAAGTGAATCAGAAACTGGCTGCCCAAGCAGAAGAATTGGAGGATGTTACCCTGATGTCTTAGAGGTTGACTTACAAGAAAAACATGGAAACATGGGAGTCAATCATATGTTTAGATGAAGAGGATATTTTGGCTTCATCGAAGAAGAAACATATGCTGATAGATTTCCCCTAGGGGACTAATAGGACATAGAATTTTCTTTGTAGGGTTTTATAGTATTTTTTTTATTTTTGTTCTTTCTTTGCCCTAACTTTTGCCTAGGTCGCCCTTCGCAGGGTTTCTTTTTTCCTAGCAAGTGTTTTTATCTTTCTCAGAAATGTAGTATATAACGTAACCAGTGGAATAAAAACTTTTATTTAGAATTTGACCTCACCCATGCTAACTTTAGGGCTGCCTATGTACCTCTATCTACGTGTTACATCATTACGTGTGTGCTGGAATGATATTCTTAAGTAGGACCAGGTTATTCGTGCTTTAATTATGCATTCCTCTCAAGCATAGTATTTCTTTAGTCTGTCTAGATTGACTAATTGTGACAACTCGATTCCATCTAAATGGACTAGCGGCGCTGCACCTCAGTCATGATTTTCTTGATCATACAGGGACCTTGCCAACTGGGTTCGAACTTCCCTGGTGGCTTCTGGATCTATACAATGTTCTCCTTTAACACCAATTCACCATCCTTCAGACCATGTCCTTTCACTAGCTTGTTAAAGGCTTGGGAATCCGCTTCTATTAAGCGTGAATGTGGTATAACGCTTTCAACATCTTCTCATCTGCTAAAGCCAATTCTTCAAATATGTGTCTCAGCCAATCTTCTTCCGCTGTCTTTTCTAACAATACCCTCAAAGAATTGACTTCTAATTCTACTGTGAGTACGGCCTCCAAGCCTTAGACTAACGAATATGGGGTGGCTCCGGTTGATGTTCTCACTAATGTCTTATAGCCTGAGAAGACGTAGGGATCTTATCTAGCCAATTCCTATAGGAATCCGTCATCTTACTCAGCGTGTTCTTGATGTTCGTGTTCACACCTTCCACTGCTCTTTTGGTCTATGGATGGCATTGCAACGAGGGATGTCAGATAATACCGTATTACTTGGCTAAGTATGTGACTTGTCCTTCAAAATATAACTCCCTAGGCGCTCCGTATAGAAAAATAATGTTCGCTCTAATGAACTGAGCCACCTTCCTAGCATTTGGATTGACATATGAAGTGGCTTCCACCCATTTTGTAACGTAATATACGACTACCGATATGAATCCTTGTCCATAGAGACTTTTAGATTGATCTTTCCTATCATGTCTATTCTCCAATTGAGAATGGCAAGGGGGATGTTATATTGTATAATTCTCGGGGCTGGAGATGCTATAGGTTGGCATACACTTGACACTAGTGACATCTCTTCACATACTCGACACAGTATTGCTCCATCGTACTCTAATAATATCCTTGTCAGAGATTTTCTTTGCTAGCATTCGCCCATTCATGTGCGGTCCACACACTTCTAAAAGTATATCCTCCGTGATCTGGTTGCTCTTTCTAGGTTAAACATAACAGGTGCTCTCCATTATAATGTTTCTTCTACAAATTTTGGCCACACATGATGAACTATGCTACCCACCTTCTTAAAGCTATTTAGTCCTTTGAGGAACATCCTTTTGGGTATTTACAGCCCCAGAAAAGTTTTGCATATCAGTGTACCAAGATTCGAGTACTCCATCTTCCTCTACAGGTGCTATCATGAAGCAGTAAGCTGGTCTATCTCTTTTTTCACAAATAGTTCTACCCCTTATCCTTCTAGAATATCAACAATCACGCAAGGGTAGTTAATGCATCGAGAAAAGTGTTCGAGCCGAGGTAGGTAATGGAAGTCTACATCCTCAAATTGGTCTACCATTTTCTCCAAATGAGCGTGATATTGCTTGTAGACATTCATCCTTGATTATCCACATACCCTGATTTTGGTATATGATTAGTGCTGAGCCTCCATACACTGTAATATCTCAAACTCTTTGTTTTAGGGCCATTTCTAAACCAATGATGCAAGCTTTGTATTTGGCGGTGTTATTGGTATACTTGAAAGCCATCTGATTGCTATAAGTATTCTGGCTCCGTCTAGTGAGATTAACAATATTTATAATCCAAATTCTTTGCTGTGTGCAACTCCATCAAAATTCAACTGCCACCTTACTTCCATGTCCACGACACACACCCCTTTATCTGGGTATTTTGCTTCCCATCTGCTGGCATCGTCTATCAAACAATTGGCTTACTAGTCGACCACGGCCTTTCCTCTGATCGACTTTTGGGTGACGTATGTGATATCAAATTCTGATAACAACAAAAGCCACTTGGCAGTGCGGTTGGATAGCATTGGCTTCTCGAACAAGTACTTCATAGGATCCATACTAGCCAACAGTCTGACAGGGTAAGCGGAAACATAATGTCTGAAGCGTTGTGTTACCCAAACCAAAGATACAGACGTCCTCTCTAAAGCTAGGTAATTCACCTCTCCTTGGATCAGCTTCTTACTAACATAATAAATGGCTCTCTCGACCAACAAATTTTCTAAAGGTTGGCTAATACGGTTCCGGCTATAATATTGGTTAAGGTTAGGTATAATAAGAAGGGACTACCTGTATCAGAGGGCTTAAAATTGGGGGTTTTTAGGTATTGTTTGATCTTGTCGAAGCTTCTTGGCATAAAAGATTCCATTCTTTGGTCGAATCCTTTTCCAACAGTTTAAATACATGCTCACATATCATGATCAGTTAGGATATAAACCGGCTAATGTACTAGATTCTACCCAAAGATCCTCAGATTTCCTTCTCAGTCTTCTGTGGGAGCATCTCAACTATGGCTTTAACTTTTGTAGGGTCCATCTCTATCCCTCTCTTGCTCACCATTAAACCTAGCAACTTCCAGGCTGTAACCCCAAACACACACTTCTGCATGCTTAACCTCATGTTATGCTGCCTTAACCTCTTAAAATATTTTCTTAACACTGTGCAATGATCCTCCTATTTCCTATACTTGACGATCATATTGTCTACATACAATTCTACCCCTTTATGAATCATGTCATGGAGCAGGGTGGTAGTGGCTCGCTGGTGTGACACCTCTCAGCTTAAGTGACATCACCGGAGCTGAGTTGTTAGTCATAGTCACAACATAACCCGTTGGATTACAGAGCAATCTCTAGATGCATAAACCTTATATACATAAAATCCCAAAAATCCATCCTTATAAAAAAATTTCAAAAAAGAAAGTTTAGTATGTACATAACAAAAGTCTAAAACATCTAGAACAAAAACACGGTTGTCATTGTCTTACACCTTCTTTTTCAAGTTAGGCCAACTTTCCCTTTCCCTTCTTAGATGTCTCACATCCTGAACTCAAAACAAATAAGAAGTGAGCATGAATCGCCCTATAAAGATAACACAAGGAATATTATGTACATGGGATTCGAAAGCTTCAGAGGAATTATAATAATCAACTCAACGATAACAATGAATCAAGAGTTTGATAAATAATACACCATCAATAGCAGGTCAAATGATCTTTTTTTTTTCACTAGACTGAGCGGCTTTAAGAACCAATAGAGCAATATATTCCCACATTTCATGGACAGGACTGACTGACGGACTATACCAGTGAAAATTAAATCAATAAGAGCGAAGATAAACATCAACGAAACACAACTAATTAAATTCATTAACATCGAACTAAAATCAAGTGCATTGTAGACTCAAACCCAATAGACTGGACTCGACCAGACATGACAGACTGGACTCGAGCGCTATACATCATTTTTGCTAGTTATCATATTTCACAGGCAATCCTTTTCATTTGATCTCATGTAATACATATGGGGTGTTCATCTCAGTCTCAGGTAGTTAAAAGAGACACATACATCAAAAGGGAACTCACAAAGATCATTCATCCCTAACCGCGTTACAGCTAAACAACAGGTTTCATCAACAGGGCAGACTAAGGAAAATTATTTTACCTTATGTCCTCAACAACATAACTCAAGCAAGAATTACCGGTCACAAAACTAACCCAACATACAACCGAAGTTCACATAACACCATCAACAGGACGGACTCCGGAGAAACATAACCACAAGTCCTCAACAATATTCTTAATTAAGAGAAATATCGGTACAATAACTGCCGACATCTCATATCAACGATACAACAATTTCTAAATAACATCATTATTAATAACAGGTATGCTAAACGAAGCAAATCATAGCAAACCATGAACCACATTATCCTTACCTGACTGGCTTTTAGCCGACTGGCAAGCAACTTCGGATCACAATGAACGGGGTCACCAAATCAAATAAGACCTTACTCATTAGATACGATTCACACACACACACTCATTTTATACTACCCCTTCCTAATTAATTGTTCACAACGTCTTGCGACAGCTAATTCTTACCAGAAAGCCGAATCTTTAACCTAACCTTATTGACGCATTAGCAATAACACTCCCTTGTTTTAGGCGTATTGACATCATTCCTCACTTCCTATTCAAAATGCTTAATTACGCGCATTCCAAAAAAATTAACGCTAATGTGGCAAATTACCAAAAATACTCCATGATGGCCACTATGCTTTTAACACCCAAAAACCGTTTCAAAATAACCTTTTAGATGTTCTACATCTATTTTCGGACAAAAAATATTTTAAAAAATTTCACAAGAAAAACTACCAAAACACCCTTAGTAGCCATAGCCCCTACAAATCTCAAAACAACTTTAAAACATCTTTTTAAGCATCTAAATTAGTTTTCCGGACTAAAAATCCCTTCATGGATTTTTCGCTCAAAAATCCCTGATTGACAATTAACAGAGCGCTTGGAAGCCAGTTCCACTAAAAATAGCAATCTGCTTCGATATGCCCATAAACTTCAAACATTCAGGCATCTCATCAATTTAAGGTCATAAAATTTCCACACAAAACTGCATTGGTTTGCTATTTTTAAATTCAACTTAATATTTTACACTGACAGCATCAGTTAACCCCCTTCACAACCTTGAAAAAATCTGAAATTTTCCCACATCGTAGATTTCATAAAAATAGTTGGGTTTCTTTTTTGCACTATATTCGATTCTACCCTGAACGATTATTAAAAAGCACACAATTGACCGCCTAAACCCTAGCCCCTCTTTAGCGACATTCACAGTTATTGTTCATTCTTACAGAATTACCCACACAAAGCACTTCACATTTTGCACAAATAACTTCCTCTTCCTCTCACTGCCGAGCACCACTCCCTCACCCACTTGCAAAATTCCTCCTCTCACCCCACATGATTTCACACGCACGCGGGCGCGCGTGACATTCACTCATTACCCATTACCCTCCAATACACATATATACACCATAACACATACACACCTCACACACGAGCGTGGCCCACCAGCACACACACACACAGAGCACAGCTGTAGCCTATTGTTGCAACTTTTCCCTTCCTTTTTAACCCCTTTTACGCACATAGCCCCTCACACACTCACAAGCAAACTCAACCAATGGTAAGTGGGTATCCCAGCTACCTTAGAAATCCATAACACAAGCTCTTAACATATCTTCCAATGTCTGAATAGTTCTCTCAGAGACTGACCATCAGTTTGGGGGTAGAAAGCAGTACTAAATCGCAGCTCTGTTCCCATAGCTTCTTGGAAATTCTCCCAGAATCTCGATGTGAAACGTGAATCTCTATCAGATATCACCGATACCGGTACTCCATGGAGTCTCATGATCGAATCCATATACAGCAGGGCCAACTGTTGCATAGTAAAATTTCCTTGAACAGGCAAGAAATGCGCTCATTTGGTGAGTCGATCCACTATCACCCAAATCATATCATAACCCCGAGCAGTCTTGGGTAAACCGCTCACGAAATCTATGGTAACATGTTCCAACTTCCACTCTCAGGAATCTCTATTGGTTGCACAGTTCCTGCTAGCTTTTGGTGCCCAGCTTTTATCTACTGACACACCAAACACCGAGACACAAATTCTGCAACGTCTTTTTTCATTCCTACCCCCCAGAACTGGTCCCGGAGGTCATGATACATTTTGGTAGCTCCGGGATGTACCGAAAAAGGTGAACTATGAGCTTTCGATAATAACGATCTTCTTAGTTCCTCATCATTAGGAACACATAACCGCCAATCAAACCGTAACACCCATACGGAATCAACAACAAATTCAGTTTGTTTCCTATTTTTGATATCTCTGATAATCTTAGCAAACTCGAGATTGTTCCCTTGTGTTGTTTTAATCCTGCTAATCAATATAGGTTGGACTTGCATAGTAGCGAGCACTGCACCATATCCCGAACATTTAATCTCTAAGTTTAATTGTCTCATTTCTTCTAGCAGCTGAGGCTATCTGGTAATCAATGATGCTAGATTCCCCATACTTTTCCTACTAAGGGCATCGGCCACCACATTGGCCTTATCAGGATGCTAATGAATTGAGCAGTCATAATCCTTCAAAAGTTTCAACCACCTACGGTGCCTCATATTAAGCTTCTTTTGGGTGAAAATATATTTATGACTTATGATATGTATAGATTTAACATGTCTCACCATACAAAGTAATGTCTCCATAATTTCAAAGCAAAAATAACTACTACCGGCTCCAAGTCGTGAGTTGGATAATTCTATTCATGAACCTTTAACTGCCTCGGCTTGTAGGCGATGACTTTCCCGTGTTGTATTAAAGCACAACCAAGTCCATTCTTAGAAGCTTCGCTATAGATTACAAACCCTTCTCATCCTGATGGCAACGCCAACACTGGTGCCATTACCAACCTTTGTTTAAACTCTTGAAAACTGGACTCACATTCTTCACTCCAAACAAACCATGTATTCTTGCATTTTAATCTGATTAACAGTCCCGCAATCTTAGAAAAACCTTTTACAAATCGTTTATAATAACCTGTTAAGCCTAGAAAACTGCGTATGTCCTTTACTAAGATAGGCATCTGCCATTCAGTTACTGCCTTAAACTTGGCTGGGTCCACCGAGATGCCATCCTTAGACACTGTATGCCTTAAGAACCCAACTTGTTGTAGCCAGAACTCACACTTTGTAAATTCTGCATATAATTTTTGATCCCTTAGTTGTTGCAGCACTAATTCCAAATGCCTCATATGCTCCTCATATTTTGAGTATATTAGAATATCATCAATAAACACCACAACAAACTGATCTAAATAGTCCTTAAATATCCTGTTCATCAGATCCATGAACGCTGCTAGGGCATGTGTCAAACCAAAAGGCATAACAAGGTATTCATAGTGCCATAGCAGGTCCTAAATGCCATTTTCAGAACATCTTCCTCCCTCACCTTTAACTGAAGATACCCAGACCTCAAATCAATTTTTGAGAAAAAAAAAGCACCCTGAAGTTAGTCAACAAGTCATCAATGCGAGGCAAAGGGTACTTATTGCGGATTGTAATCTTAGTCAATTCTCTAAAATTGATACAGAGTCTCAAAGTACCATCTTTTTTTCTTCAAAAAAAGACTGGAGCATCCATGGGGATACACTGGGACATATGAATCCCCGATCAAGCAACTCCTGTAAATGTTCCTTCAACTCTTTCATTTTCGCTGGAAACATATGATACGGAGCTTTAGAAATTGGCTCCGCACCAGGAACAAGATCAATCACAAATCTATTTTGCGGTCGATCAGTTCCCACGTAACTCTTCAAGCAACACATCTAGACCGCTACACCACAGGGATGGATGACAACTCTGGACTATCTTGACATGTGTCTATGACATGTGCAATGTATCCTCGATAGCCCAGATGTAATAACCACTACGCCTTCAAAGCCGAGATAATAGTAACTAACCGACTTGGTTACCCGTGGTAAGTAAACTCGGACTCACCCGAGATATTAAAACAAACTAATTTCCCATGGCAATCCACTGATGCATGGTTAGAGGATAACCAATTTATTCCTAGCATGACGTCAAAATCCCAAAATACCAACGGGATGAGATTCATAGGAACACTTCTATCCCCAACATGAACCGTACAACAAAGAGATGTCGTCACAGTCAAAGACTCTCCCAACAGAGGCCTATCTCAAGGTTTGTCTCTAAAGGAAGGGTCTTCACCCTCAATCGCCATACAAAAGAAAAGGAAACAAAAATTACAACGCTCCAGAATAAAACAAAATACGGGCATCTAAAGAGTTACTGGAAGTGTACCAGACACCATGTCGTTAGATGTCGCAGCATCATTAGCAGACATGGAATGAAGATGGGCAGACGTCCTAGGCTTTTTGCGCCTATTTAGCCTGAGCCTGTTGGGTCAAGCTTGGCGGACGTCCTAGGGTTTTACCCCTATTGAGCCTGAGCTTGAGCTTGAGCCTGTTGGGTCAAGCCTGGCCGACCTTGTCCCTTCCCTTTATCGAAGGACAATGCTTGCTGCTGTACTCGATGTTGGTGTAGGACGAAAAACTATCTGGCTCCCACTAGCTATCGGATAGTCCCAAATCTAATGCTTTGTACTGCTACACCGGTAGCACCCGCCAGTAGCTCTATAGCATGGTCTACCATTTTGAACTCTCTTGCATGCGTCACAAGGGATAGCTAGAAATGCCAAACCGTTACCCTGACTACCACTCTGGGGAGGTCGAGCTCCAAAGTTATGTGGTGGTCTAAATTGAGTATTCTGAAACGATCGAGTGCCGCTGCCATACGCCCCTCTAAAGCCCCTGTTCTGTCCCGATCGACTCAAAAAACTCTGTCCAGATCTGTTCACCGAGTCAAAGTAGGCTAAACCCTTGATTCTGCCCTACCCTTGGCCCTTGGGCACCCTGCTGGGATGACTGCGCCAAACCACTGGCGCCCATCGGCTCCCACAAATCTGTTATGGGTAAACTCTTGTCTATCCCTCTTGTTACTACCCGACCTCTGTTCAATCCTCCTCTTATATCACACTTAGATTGCTTCAACACACGTGCGAAGTCAACACATTTCTGTAACTCGTTAACAGAGCAAAGATCACCCCGTCTCTCAGACCATGCTTGAACCCCCATTCAAACTTCTGGCATCTATCGGTCTCGGTTGGCAATATCCTCCCCGCAAACCTAGCGAGGCACGAGAAATCTCATCTCAAATTTATCGACCGATTCGTGATCCGCTTGTGTTACACTCGCAAATTCCCGTAATATTTGTTCGTGGTAGCTCGTCGAGGAGTACCGATTAAAAACAATTCTTTAAATTGTTTCCAAGTCATCTCGTCTAACTATTGACGAGTATAACTCCCTTCCACCATCTTCTAGCACTGATCTGCTTAACTTTTCAATTTATATACAGCAAAGTCAATTTTTTGCCTCTCACTACAATGAATGGCTAAAAAAAAAAAATTCCAATTCATTGACCCAGTTCTCCGCCTCCATAAGATTTAATGACCCCTTAAAACTAGTGGCATTCTGTTTAATAAACTAAGATATAGTACTCTTATCTTGTGGTTGGGGTTGAGGCGGAACAGGGTTTCGCACCCCCTGTTGCTTTTTGGTCATGTTTGTAGCCAACAAAGTCATGAGTTGATTCGTAATTTGCAAAACATCCGTCAGTGGTTCAGGGTTCTGCTGTTGCCCATTTCTTGGAGATGTTTCCCCTACTGGGACCTCCTGGCACTCCTGATAGTTTCCACTAGCAGTACTACACATATGAACCATGTTGATACATATAGATTTTTGAGATATATAAATGCGTATCTGAAAAGGAAACAACATAACTAAGGGTTACTATTTACATACATACATATGTACAACATTCTGTTTTACATCAGACTTTCACTCTTACCAGTTACAAAAGAAGGGTCCAATTGTCGTACACAAAAATGAATCCTACTACACTATACAATATACATCCTAAGTGACTCCGGTACTAAGAACAGTCATAACGTTCCACAAACAGTTCAAAACTCCAATGTCCCTCATCTAGGATCAATCATCGCCTATATTCTGAAAGAGCCCTATCGGACAACCAATCCTGGACAATTTGTTGGATTGTCTGGATCATCCTCATGCTTGCGTCCCAAGTCTGTATCTCGGGCCCTTTTGTTTTTTTTTTTCAAAAAGGACTGGGAGGGCTTGGGCCAAGGAGATACGGACCGGGCTTGGGTCGGGCCTCCTTAAGAATATGAGGGCCTAGCCCTAGTCCAAGCCCTTGGCCCAAAATTAAGGGCTAGGCTTGAGCCAGGCCGGGCCTTTTTAAAAAAATTATTTTTATTCATTTTTTATTTTGCGGTTAAGCAAAATTAAAGATAAATTTGTTAATAAGTCCTCCTCCTTTAATCCGGAATTGCGGCCAGTTGCTTGTAAACAAGTAGGCGAAGTAACTTATATTTTTTTATATTTGTATATATAAAGGATTAATTTTTCAAAAAAGTGAAAAAAAAATATATTTTGCTTGTAAAAAACTACATTCTCATGTGCATTGTTTACTTTAAGTGCATTTAATTTGTTTGAAAATAATCTATGGCAAAAACGTAAACTATATTTTGAGAAATAATTTATTCTAAAAGTTGAGAAAATAAAATGATCTAATCATTTAAAAGATCTTTAAAGCTCGAATTGTTGCTCTGCCTATCGTCAAGTGGTTTATTTTGTTCCAAATATTTTGCATTAAGATAATCTTTCCAACATATACATAACCCGAGTGACTCGGGTTAAGACTACTGTTTCTGTCATCCAACACCCTTGCACTCATGAAAAACACGACTCTGAATCAACAATGAAGGCTTGCACCAGTAGTACATCCTGGACAATTTGAGATATAGTTTTATAAAATTTTTCATTTTATTTCTAAAAACTTAACAAATCAAAATTCATTTGCTCATCAATGATCAGTATTATGAGAACCCAACATTTCATATACTTTGGTTACATAATTAAGTAAGATTAGATGTATCACTCTATGTAAAAATGGTTATTATGATGAACTATGCATGATAACATATTTCAATGTACGTTTAATTGTTAAACACCTTGAATTGAGTAAATTGTCTAACAAGGTGAACAAAGTGCTAGAAATGGAAAAGAGTATGTATGAACACTAAAGCAACCGTATTTGATGTTTAGAAACTTTAAATGATCACTTGGAATGACTAAATATATTTTTAAAAGAGTTGGAAACAAAAAAATGGTAAAAACTCTAGCTAGGACTAAAGAGTTTAAAAGAGCCTGCGAATTGTTTGTGCTTTTGCACAGAATTGTGCCACCTCGTGCTTGTGACGTGTCAACATACTGTTGCGACACGTTGTGCTTGAGCCTTGTTGTGCTTACTACGTGGCACAACCATGTCTTGCCACCTTGTGTTTAGAGCCTAGTCGTGCTTGACTTCTCTACTCTTCACCTCCACTTGACACCTCCTACTTGCTTCTAATTTGAGTTAAAAGACCTAATTGACAAGCTTAAATCCTCTTACCTCATTTTTGAAATTTTTTTTACAAGAAAATCAATCAAAAACCTTACAAAATGTAGAACTAAGGCTTGTTTTTTAAAGGGAACCTTAATCAGTTGATTTGGAAAAGTTTTTGTGAGCTTCAAACAGTGTTTTGAATGTATTTTTAGGAGTCTTTGGAGGTGTTCCAAATCTAAAATTTTGGTTCTTTCATCTCTTCTTTAAAGGTAAGATAATTAAAGGTTTTTAATGGGCTTTTAAGACATGATATGGATATAGCGTAATTCTTTTAGTATGAATTGTTTGTCAAACTTTTGAATACTTGTTAGAGACTTGTTAATAAGTGAATCTATTCATATTCAACATTTGGAGATTATGGAAGATGTGAAATATGTTATGATACATGTGAATTACGGAATTATGTTAAACTAGACGTGGTTAGAATATGGTTTTGTATATGTTTGTTAAGTTCTATAATAGAAGCTCATTTGCTGAATATAAATGATTACATTTCATGTTCAAGATGTTATGAAGATGATGTTACATGATGAAAGTAACTAAATATTTGATAGCTAAGTTTTATGATGCAAGTAAATGAATATTACAACAACTACATGTATGAAACAATCTGTTTGCTTGCACATGAGCATGTTACATCCTTTCATTGTAAGGGATGGTTGATGTATTGTTGAAGATTATTATGTTACCCCATTCAAATGATTGGGGTTTGATTTGATTATGTTTGAGTAGCGATGCACCATATGAGCCGAACATTTGTATCTTCGACTGCTACCTGAGGCAGTATCGGTGTTCATTTTTTTTCGGTTACTTTGCCTTTGGCCGAGGCAAAGGTTGTGAACTTATATCCCGGGTGTAGTGACATAAGGATGCTCTATTAATGGGACTGAACTCGGAAATGGTAAACTCTTGTAATGCTCAACTAAGTGTGAACGTTTAATATGTGTATCGTGCACATGTAGAACTGCTTAATGTGATTGAATTGCAATATCGTGCATAATCAATATTCTTGAGTTGAAAGTCACATTAAATATTTTTTATTATCTTATTGAGCCAGTGGGTTGACGGGTTTTTACCCCTAATATTGTAGATCAAAGAGCCAGTCCCTCGAAAAGCAAGGAAAAGCTGTGAGGTGCGGTGAGAATACGTGCAAGGGGATACTTGTACGTTTGTGAACCAAGTTGTAATTGATATAGAACAATATGTCAGCTCTGAGATCTAACAGAGAGCTTGCTAGGTGTGTTTTGCAGAGGTAAAATCTTTAATTTTGTATGATATGGTTTGATTACCAAGTAAGCTAGAATGAATTATATTACCAGAATGATGTTATTAGCTTTTGTGTTGTACTACTCTAGCCGGGTTACGATAACCCTAAGTTGGGGGCATTGCAGTTGTGGTATCAGAGCGTGGTTAAAGACTAGGATACGATCCTAAGGCCTTGTGTGGTTAGTGATTATTAATATTGCATATTATGTAAGGGTACTTATAAGGAGTTGTGTGTAGGCCTACAACAGAGCGAGAGCGCGGAGCGCGAAATCAAGGAAACAATAGAGAAATGACCGTTGAAGGAATTCAAAGGAGGAATAATCATGAGCTTAATGCTGAAGGTTAGAGTGGGCACAACCCACAGGTAAATGTAGAAGAGCACTCCACTAGAAATAATAATCATGTGACTAATAGTGGATTACTCGAGGCTTGTCAGATACTCCAGCAAGTTGTAGATGAAATGAGACAAATGGGTGGAAATCCCCTGTCAATACAAATGTGTAAGAAGTAGTGAATAAAGGTAATGTTAGGGGTGCTCAACAAGTCGAGCAACCCCATGAGATGTTGAATACTACTCAAGTGTTGGGTGAAAGTGATCTTACCCCTGATAAGTTTGTTAAAATGATAAACAACCCATTTTTTGGGAAGCTTGATCCAACGATAGTTGAGGAATGTTTGGCTAGAGCGGAGAAATTTTTTGATACTGCTAGGTTTCTGAATCTCAGAGATAGGCGTATACTAGCTTTATGCTAGAGGCTAGTGCGGAAAGATGGTGGAAATTGTTATCTATGAATTGGAAGCAGGAAGGAGTCCCGTCGACTTGAAAAAACTTTAAAAAGGAGTTCACTAATAAGTGTGTTCCAGCAGTGGCCCAAGAGAAGAGAGAAGTAAATTTTATAAAGTTTGAAATGAAAAATATGTCGGTATCAGTTTATGAATCACACTTTACTAATTTGGCCAGATTTTGTCCGCATCTGGTGGATATAGGAAAAAGAAAAGTAGAAAGCTTGTTAAAGGTTTGAATAATGATCTTCGAAATAAGTTGATCCCTTTGCAGTTACGAACTCATATGGCAGTTGTTGATAGAACATTGGCAATTGAGAATGATTTGGAAGAGCAAAATAATATTGATACAGAACCATTTAGAGCACCATCATACAGTGCATATGGAAACCTTAACAATGGGAATATGAACCCTGGTGGAAGGGATTAAGGAAAATACTTGGCAGGAAAATTTTCAAAGGGCTTTACAGGGAAGAAATCGTAATTTCCATGGAAATGGTCAAGGAAGAGGTCGAGGTAATCAAATGAGTAGTTATACTAGTAGTCGAGCCAGTTTTGCAGCATTATCCCCAGGTGACAATAATGAAAGGAGAAATTAGAATGAGATGTCAAACATGCAAGAGTCAAAGCAGATAAGAATTGAAAGCGATGTACATATTGTAATTGGAATGGACATACAGACAATGAATCGTAGAAAAATGGGTTTGTGTATTAGGTGTGCTTAGCCTGTACATATTGGGATAAATTGCCCTTATTCTGGAAATCAAATTGTGCCTCGAGATAGGCATGGTAGAGGGAATCTGCAAAGGAATGCTGAGAAGCCAAGAGTGCAAGGACGAGCATATGCAATGGTATCTCAGGAGGTTCAAGATACTAGCGCAGTTATTGAAGTACACTCACTATTTTTCAATGTGTTGCTAAAATACTATTTGATCCTGGTTCTACCCATTCATTTATTTCGTCGTATATGGTGCCCATGTTACCTCAAGAACTTGAGTTGCTACCATATGTGTTGGAAGTTAGTACTCCTTTAGGAGAAAGTACTTAAGTTAGTCTGATATATAAGTCTTGTGCAATGATTGTGGGTGAGCATACGGTATATGCTGACTTGATTGTTTTGCCTATGAGAGGATTTGATATATTGTTGGGGATCGATTGTTTGTCATCTAATCGGGTATCACTAGATTGTTTTCATAAGGTTGTGGCATTTACTACATTTGAAGGAGAATTTTGTAAGTTCCAAGGTATAAAGGATGGGGATATGAATATTATTTTTGTTATTCGAGCAGAGAAGTTACTCTCTAGAGGTTGTATGAGATATTTAGCTTATATGGTGGATAAGTAGAAAAAGGTTAAAATAGAAGATGTACATGTATTAAATGAATTTGTTGATGTATTCCTTGAGGACGTAACAACATTACTGGTTGAGCGGGAAATGGAATTTTTGATAGAATTGTTGCCGGGAACAACCCCGATTTCAAAAGTTCTGTATAGGATGGCTCCGGCTGAATTGAGAGAATTGAAGTTGCAGTTACAAGAACAACTGGACAAGGGGTTTATTCAACCTAGTGTATCACTATGGGGAGCCCCAGTTTGTTAAAAAGAAAGATGGTACAATGAGGTTGTGCATGGATTATCGGCAGTTAAATAGAGTAAGAATAAGAAATAAGTATCCACTACCACATATAGATTATTTGTTTGATTAGTTGTAAGGGGCAGTGGTATTTTCTAAGTTGGACTTGAGATCTAGATACCATCAGTTGAGGATAAGAGAGGATAAAATTCCAAAGACGGCTTTTCATACAAGGTGTGGACATTATAAATTTGTTGTCTTGTCGTTTAGATTGATAAATGATCCTGCAGCCATCATGGACTTAATGTGTCGAATTTTTAAGGAGTTTTTAGATCAATTGGTAGTAGTTTTTATTGACGATATTTTGGTCAATTAAAAAAGTACAGAGGAGCATGAGCGTCATTTGAGGATTGTACTTCAAGTACTAAGAGATAAGAAATTGTATGCAAAGTTTAGTAAATGTGAATTTGGGTTAAAACAAGTGGCCTTCTTAGGTCATATAGTGTCTGAAGTGGGGGTAACTGTTGACCGGTCCAAAATAGAAGCTGTTTTGAATTGGCAAGTGCCAAAGAATGTAGCATAAATTAGAAGTTTCTTAGGATTGGCGGGGTATTACCGTCTATTTGTACAAGATTTTTCAATGATAGCTACACCATTGTCCATATTAACTCGGAAGGAAGTGGCATATCCATGGACCGATAAGTGTGAGGCGAGATTTCAGGAGTTAAAAATGAGATTAACTACAGCTCCAATTTTGACTTTGCCAAGTGGAACTAAGAATTTTGTGTTGTACAACGATGCTTCAAAGGAAGGATTAGGCTGTGTTTTGATGCAAGATGGCAAAGTTGTGGCTTCTGCTTCAAGAAAGTTGAAACCTTATGAACAAAATTATCCAACACATGATCTTGAGTTAGTAGCGATTATGTTCACATTGCATAAGTGGATGCATTATTTGTATGGTGCTACGTTTGAGATTTTTACTGATCATAAGAGTTTGAAATACCTATTTTCTCAGCAAGATTTGAATATGAGACAGAGAAGGTAGATGGAAGTACTCAATGATTATCATTGTACGATTTAGTATCACCCAGGTAAAGCCAATGTTGTTGCAGATAGTGAAAAGTAGGAAAGTACAAGTTGCTAGTTTAATGGTGAAAGAGTGGGAGTTGATTGAGCAAGCTTGTTCATGGGAGTTATCCGTTATTGAGTCAGGAATTATTGTTGCAAATTTACAAGTAAAACTAGTGTTATTACGGAGAATCCAAAAGGAACAAGAAAGATATTTGAGTTGCATAGAGAAATGAATGATAAAGATGGAACCTTTAGCCCTAAGTTTTCTATGGATATTAATTGTGTTTTACGGTATAAAGACCAAATAGTTGTGCCTAACAATAAAGAGTTGAAAGGAGAAATACTGCAAGAGGCCCATGAGTCAAAGTATACAGTGCACCTAGGTGGAACGAAGATGTATCAGGAGTTGAAATCTAATTACTGGTGGAATAACATGAAAAGAGAAATAGCTAACTTTGTTTCAAGATGTGTTGTATGTCAACAAATAAAACCCAAACACCAAAGACCGGCAGGTCGATTGAAACCGTTATCGGTACCCGAATGGAAGTGGGACCATATAACAATGGATTTTGCTACAGGATTGCCAAGGACCCGTTATGGGCATGATTCGGTATGGGTGATTGTGGATAAATTGACGAAATCTGCTCATTTCCTACATATAATTAGGACGTACTCATTGGATAAATTAGCTTGAGTATATGTACAGGAAATAGTTTGGTTGCACGAACTACCAGTAAGTAATGTAAGTGCTAGAGATCTAAGATTTACATCTCATTTATGGAAAAGTTTGCAAAGTGCATTAGGTACAAATTTAAAATTTAGCATAGCATTTCATCCTTAGACTGATGGACAATCTGAGAGAAATATTCAAACATTGGAGGATTTGTGCATGTGGGATAGATTTCAAAGGTAGTTGGGATCAACATCTGACATTGATTGAATTTGCTTATAATAATAGTTATCAGGCTAGTATTAGTATGGCACCATATGAAGTCCTATATGGATGAAAGTATCGCTCACCAATTTGTTAGAGTGAAGTTTAAGAAAGGAGTTTAATTGGGCCACTAATAGTTCAAGAGACCGCTAAAAAAATTTAGCAAATTCGGCAAAAGATTTTGACTGTTCAAGTCAACAGAAAAGTTATGCTGATAACATAAGAAAAGAGTTGGAATTTTCAGTAGGAGATTTTGTATTTCTCAAGGTGTCATTCGAAGGAATAAAGCGATTTGGAAAGAAAGACATGTTCTGACCGAGGTATATTGGCCCTTATGAAATATTGGATTGTGTTGGGAATTTGGCATACCGAGTTGCATGTATCTTTGGAAGGAGTACATGATGTGTTCCATGTTTCTATGTTGTGGAAGTATAACCCTGACCCATCTCATGTGATATGCCATGAGCTGATATCAATGCAATCAGATTTTTTATATACAGAGTTGCAATGCAGATTTAGCTTTTGATGTGAAAGTTTTGAGGAACAAAAGCATTCTGTTGGTTAAAGTTTTGTGAAAAAAATCATGAAGTGGAAGAAGCAACGTGGGAAAAAGAGGAGGATATGCGAAAAGATTATCTGCACCTATTTGGTAAGTTTAAGTTATGAATTTGGGGACCAAATTATTTTAAGGAGTGAAGGGTACGAGAACCCAACATTTTATACGCTTTCATTACATTTTTAAGTATGATTAGATGCATCACTCTATATGAAAATGATTATGATGAACTATGCATGATAACATATTGGAATGTAAGTTTAAATGTTAATCACCTTGAATTGAGTAAATTATCTAAGAAGGTGAACAAAGTGCTAAAAATGGAAAAGAGTATGTATTGAACTCTAATTCAACCGTATTTGATGTTTAGAAACTTTAAATGATACCTTGGAATGACCAAAAATATATTTAGAAGAGTTGGAAACAAAAAAATGGTAAAAACTCTAGCTGGGACTAACTGGTTGTTGACCGAGCTGCCTGCGAATTGTTTGTGCTTTTGCACAGAATTGTGCCATGTGACATGTCAATATACTGTTGCGACACATCGTGCTTCGAGCCTTGTCGTGTTTGAGCCTTTTCGTGCTTGCTAGGTGGCAGAACCGTGTCTTGTCACCTTGTGCTTAGAGCCTCATCGTGCTTGACTTCTCTACTCTTCACCTCTACTTGACACCTCCTACTTGCTTCTAATTTGAGTTAGAAGACCTAATTGACATGCTTAAATTCTCTTACCTCTTTTTTGAGAGAAAATTGCAAGAAAATCAACTAAAAACCTTACAAAAAGCTAGAATTAAGGCTTGTTTTTGAAAGGGAACTTTAAGCAGTTGATTCGGAAAGTTTCTGTGAGCTCCAAACAGTGTTTTGAACGTATTTTGAGGAGTCTTTGGAGGTGTTTCAAATATGAAATTTTGGTTCTTTCATCTCTTCTTTAAGGTAAGATAGTTAAAGATTTTTTAAGATATGAATATGGATATATGCCATGTTAGCATAATTCTTTTAGTATGAATTGTTTGTGAGACTTTTGAATACTTGTTAGACAGTTGTTAATAAGTGAATCTATTCATATTTAACCTATTGGAGATTATGGAAGATGTGAAATAGGTTATGATACATGTGAATTATGGAATTATGTTAAACTAGACATGGTTAGAATATGGTTTTATACATGTTTGTTAAGTTCTATAATAGAAGCTCATTTGCCGAATATAAATGATTACATTTCATGTTCAAGATGTTATGAAGATGATGTTACATGATGAAAGTCACTAAATATTTGATAGCTAAGTGTTACGTTACAAGTAATTGAAGAGTACAACAACTACATGTATGAAATGATCTGTTTGCTTGCACATGAGCATGTTACATCCTTTCATTGTAAGGGATGGTTGATGTATTGTTGATGATTATTATGCTACCCCATTCAAATGATTGGGGGTTGATTTGATTGTATTTGAGTAGCGGTGCACTATATGAGCCGAACATTTGTATCTTCAATTTCTATCCGAGGCAGTATCGATGTTCATTTATTTTCGGTTACTTTGCCTTCGGCCAAGGCAAAGGTTGTGAACTTGTATCCCGGGTGTGGTGACATAAGGGTGGTCTATTGATGGGACTAAACTTGGAGATGATAAACTCTTGTAATGCTCAACTAAGTGTGAACGTTTGACATGTGTATCGTACACATGTAGAACTGCTTAATGTGATTGAATTGTAATAGCGTGCATAATCAATATTCTTGAGGTGAGAGTTACATTAAATACCTTTAATTATCTTATTGAGCCAGTGGGCTGATGCATTTTTACACATAATATTTTAGATTAAGGAGCCGGTCTCTCGAAAGGCAAGGAAAAAGTGTGAGGCACGGTGAGAAGATGGGCAAGGGGATACTTGTACGTTTGTGAACAAAGTTGTAATTGATATAGAACAATATGTCAACTCTGAGATCTGGCAGAGAGCTTGCTAGGTGTGTTTTGTAAAAGTGAACTCTTTAATTTCGCATGATATGGTTTAATTACCAAGTGAGTTAGAACGAATTGTATTACCAAAATGATGTGGTTAGCCGTTGTGTAGTAATACTCCAGCCGGGTTTAGATAACCCTAAGTTGGGGGCGTTGCAAGTATTTGCATATAAACCAATTTCATTAAAAGAGGAAAAAGAAGATGATCCTGTAGAAGTAGAAGTAACTTCTACTCTTGTTTGTTTTGCCTCAACATGTTCAATGCCCCTAAGAAATGACCCATAATATATTTGACCGCTTGACAATGTAGCTTCTACCGCACGTCAGCGGAATTTTGATATAAGTTATAACGATCTTCAAATGACTTAAGTCACATTCCTTGTAAGCTCGGTTGTCTCAGCTGCCGGGTAGCACATTGTTTCACATATATCTAATATTGAGACATGTATACCATGCAACTTGAACCTAGGATCCAAAGTAGTGGCAACAACAAAAACAATAGGCAATTCCTTCCAATATTTATTAAATTTAATGCCCATATGTTGCACTATATCATGAAAGGGTTCTATATATCTCCATTTCTAAAAAAATATTAGCAAATTTTAAAATTTCTAGTACAACGATAGAAGACATGAGATAGTACGTACCAGACAATCGAATTGTAGATATGTAAAATACTTCCAAAAATTCAACTAGGTGTGTAGCTAATTGCTATTCGTTGGGAGTTGGCAAGCCTTGTAGGAACATGATTAGTAGGCAGTGAATATAGACTTGTTTGTATAACATAACATGTAAATGTATTTTACATGTGGAGTTCCACCTATGCACTGCATCCGTAAATGGTCTCCTACGAGGCAAACCATAGAAACCATAGTGAATACACAAAGCTTTAAATTCCTGTATTCTCGGATCCGAACAATTAATAAACGCCGCCATATCCCTCAGTTTTTGAAGAATATCTCCTGCAACAATTAAACTATCCTGAACAATTAAATTAAGGCCTAGTCCTAAAACTGTACCCTTAAGTTTACCCCTAGTACAACTTTAGTACCCAAGTTTGAAGGTGTGCCAAAGAAGTACCCAAGTTTAAAAAAATAACCCAAATCAGTACATCGGCTAACGGACCACAGATGCAGTTAAAAAGTCCAAGGGGTAGAATTGTTAATAACAGAAAAAGATATCTTAAAAACACGTGGCACTATTTTAACTGTTCGATTTTTTCTCTTCTTTAATTTAATCATTAAAACTCTTTCTCTCTCTTCCCTCCCCAACCCGTCTATTTCCTCTCCTGTTTAAGCAAAAGACAAGTCAACCAGCACTGTCGGCTGCCGTGTGTGACCGCCGTCGTCACAAACCCGCAGTTGTCGAGCACTGCCCAGTACCCCTAGTTTCCAACAATGGCGACCATTACTAATCGGAGGGTAACCGATTGGAGGCTTAGCAGATCGCGTCTAAGAAGCAAATCGGAGGGTAATGGCTTCTCTTCGGCTCCAGCTGAGTTTCTACCGACGGCTTAGCTTATAAACAGTGCTAGAGCAGGTTGGTCTTTTGTGCTTGTTATTTTACTGTTTGGAGGTGAGAAGGGTTTATTTTCCGGCAGGGCTGTTTCTTCTCCGGCCTTTTATTTTGTTTTCTTGTCCAGCGGTCTTCGCTTATTCGTTTTTGGCTCTGTCTCATTGCCGATCTTTCCCCTCTCCCTTTCCCTTTCCCCCTCCTCCTCTTCCCCTCTTCCCCTCCTCTATCTGTCTATGCCAATTATGATGTTGGTTGAAGGCGGTGACACAGCTGCAGAGGAGGTGATTCGGTGATGAAACCATCATTTTGAACCAGTAGCAAGTGGTGTGAACAGATGGTGGGTTTGGGGTGGTTGTTTGGCGGCAGTGGTGATTATACAGCATAGATCGGTGGTAGTGGTTATAGGTGTTAGTGGTAGGGTAATGGAGGTTGTGACTAATGAATAAGTGGGGGTGGTAGGGTAAGAATATATTTACCTTAATAGGGTGAATGATGGCTCGATTTTTTTATGCTGGTAATGTGTGTGGGTTGTGAGTGTGCGTGACTGTGTGTGTAGTATGTGGGTTTTGTGTGTGTGTGAATTAAAGAAGAGGAGGGAGAGGGAGAGAGAAAGAGAGAGAACACGATTGTAAAAAGGAGCCACGTGGAAAACTTTTATGTCCTCTTTTTTCAAAATGACAGTCCTACCCTTGGACTTTTTAACGACGTCCATGGTCTGTTAGCTGAGGTACTGATTTGGGTCATTTTTTTAAACTTGGGTACTTCTTTGGCACACCTTCAAACTTGGATACTAAAGTTGAACTAGGCGTAAACTTAAGGGTACAGTTTTGGGATCAGACCTTAAATTAATTATATGGCAAACACATTCAACATGAAAAAAGTTACCATCTAATATAGGTTTGTGGTCCGTCTTTAAAACTACAACAACTATACTATTAGAAGCATTATCAAAAGTGATACTCATTATCTTGTCCGTTAATTTAAACGTGTTACACACTCAGTGCATAATATTAGCAACGTGTAGTGCATCATCCAGATATAGAAAGAGTTCAAAAACGATGATTCTCTTGTTCATAACCCAATCATAATCAATCCAATGTGCCGTCACAAAAGCATAATTAACCAGAGTAAAAGGAGATTTCCAAGCATCAGACGTAAGACTAACTCTACCGTCAAATTTATCAAAATAATCAATCAAACGTTCTTTTTAGCAGTATTATACTACTATCTAAGGGCATCAGACCTAGTTGCATTTTTATAAACCTTTTTATACAAAGGTTGCACGTAATTGTTTATATATCTAGAGTACTCATCATTATCAGCAAAATTAAAAGCTTGTTCATCGTGAATAATAAACTCAGTAAGACTGTCTCTTTGGTCTCGCTGATTATAAATAAATAACATATTGTCAAAAATAATAGCGTTTGGCTAGAACCGACATGGCCTTGATTAGCTGCACATGTTGAGAAATGCCTATTAAGATGTGAATTACCATTACCACACAAAAATAATTTTTGACAATACTTACATTGAGCTTTTTGAACGCCATCAAGTGGAATATGGTAAAAATGATACCAACACTTAGCTTTGAGCTTTTTTTCGCCTTTTGGACTTCTGGTGAACTAGAGGCAAAATTGTTTGGTCATTCATCATAATGACCACTCAACGGGATAAGATTTCACCTTGGGGTAGTAGTGTCGCCAACTGAGTTGCATTCTTGACTAAAATGCTGATAATCTTGTGAAGGTGTATATTCAAAATCTGAAATGTTTTGGTTAAACTCAATAAAATTTTGGGTATTTATACCCACTAGTGGTTGATCTTGAAATTGTGGTGTTTGTGGTGGTGGTGGACGTTTTTGGCTATGTGATTTTGATAATCTTGAGGAAGACATATTTTACTATAAAATTATTTGATAAGAATGAAAAATAAAACTTGTAAGAGTAATTAAATGAAAAAGAATAAAAGTACTAAATAATTAAAGAATACTTGTAATTAAAAATTTGAGAGGGTTAGTAGTTAGATACAAATTAGAATGGTAGGAAAGCTTGTAAAATTTAGATAAGAGAGAGGGAGAAGATTGGTGTGAAAAATGTGAAGAAGAAATTGTGAGTTTATAGATATTTGAAAGTTCATGAAAGACAAAAATACCCCTAGAAACTAGCCGTTTATAGTTGTTGGGAGCGTAAATATGTAAAAGTGTACATACAAGAGTTGTTAGAATATGGTTGGATGGAAATACCCCCAAACTAGCCGTTGTATAACTATTGGGAGAGTAAAATTGGAATTTTAAGAAAATATAGCCGTTGGGGAGAATCTAAAATTTTTTACTTTTTTAGGGTCGGGCTGGGACAGATTGGGCTTGGACCGAGCCAGACTGGGCCTCAAACAGGTCGGATCTGGGCTTTTGAAAGGTCGGGCCTGGATTTGGTTGGATTTGGGCTTTTCGAGGGCCGGGCCATTTTGGAGAAAATGGCAGCCCAGTCCTGGTCGAGGGCCAAAACTGTTCATGCAATGAGTCGGGCTGCCCGCTGGCCCCTGACCTATTTGACATCTCTATACATGCTGGCTATACATTTTTTTCGTTCTTAAATACTCAAAAAACCCTCACCCTTGACGGAAAAGGCAGCCTACCCCACGTGAACCAAATAAAACGGGCCTAAAACCCAATTTGACGGAGTCTAGACTCACCATGCCTTGCCTCAGGTTAAACCTGAGATAAATGGATGAACATGAACATACTGGACTATCACGCCTTGAAATGTACCTGATGACTAAGCACATCATTATCGAGTCAACCTCAGAAGCAAGCAGAGCATCACTATTATTCTTCAAATATATGTGAAAGCAATAAATCCAAATATCTCTCTCAAAGTACCCTTCTTATTCAGTAGTGTTTCTTTCTTATATAAATAAAACCAAATGCATTTCTCTAGGCAAACTTATATAAATCAAATACGCTTCGTATCCAATCTATTGGTAAGTGCCACTAATTTCTAATAATGCTCCATCGGCAAGAACCTGTTAACTGCCCACACCGAAAGTAGTGGATAGGGGGAAGGAGTGAGTTTTATCAACTCAGCAGGAGTTCTATATGTCTATTCACACAAAGCATACAACCACATCATGACCAAGTACATGTAATAAGTAAATAGCACATGCCTTATTATATCATAGCACAATAAGAATACGTCATTAACATATCTACTTCCATAGCATATCCTGAACATAACATGAGTAAACATGTTAAACAATAACTGTTGATCAACCATTCACCCTCAATTGTCCCATACCAGCTGAGCCTGGATGTTTGATCTAAGCAACTAATATCATAATCATTATCAAATACTACGTCGAGTCAATATTTTAGCATGCACCTTTGCGTGGCATATGATCATATGGTGAGCAAGACAAATCATATCAAAAATTATACTAGACAAAGCAAATGTGGGATATACAGGCGTAGCCATCGTTTCCCCAACCGTCAATAACTACACATCACATACTTGCTCACCTACTATCCTTTCTTTTGTGAAGTATTAAACGAATCATTTAAAGTCCGAGATGATCAAACCCAGCCCTTAACTGATTAAAGCCTAAACCTCATAAAGCACCCCAACATAAACCCCAGAGGGGTGTCAGTACTCGTCACATGCAATGTATACACCTGGGAGGTCGATCGGCTAAGTAAACTCAACATATATCCCATTACCATATAACCCAATTTGCCAGCCTTCATTCCCCCGGCGCTACTTCCGGGTACTCATTCACTCGAATTCATATGGATGCATAATTATCATATCAAATCAGATAAACCCAAGTAATCACATTTCGTAACAATAGCGTATTGCAAACCGTCTATAGATAGCATGTCATCCAATTAGACTCATATTTTTCAAATATGCAAATAAGCATAAGAGATACACAATTATATTTCAAATGCTTTTAAATTCTATAAGCACCTATGTAACTATCAATAATTAATTAGCATGTGGATCATAATTATATAATTAAATCCATAAAATCACTTAAGCATAAGGATCCAAACATATATTCACAATTTACATGTTAAACTTTTTGGACCCAACTTTAAATGCCAATGTCTTATCAAATAACTACTCTAGGCATATGATTAAGCATGATATGCATAATTATCCATTAATCGTGCTTAGCATAAAACAATGCATATAATTCATGTAAATAATCATATAACTAATCACCAACCAATTACATACATATGGTCTTATTAAATAACTACTCTCAACTCATAATTAAGCATGACATGCATAATTGTCCATTAATTGTGCTTAGCATACATATTATCTATAATTCATGTAAA